>BLBF01000005.1:48902007-48935931 GCA_015471245.1 Laticauda colubrina | reverse complement strand
TTTCCTTTCCTTTCCTTTCCTTTCCTTTCCTTTCCTTTCCTTTCCTTTCCTTTCCTTTCCTTTCCTTTCCTTTCCTTTCCTTTCCTCTCCTCTCCTCTCCTCTCCTTGAGAACTAAAAATTGTCATTATCGTGAATCTTTTTCCCTTTTCTGCAAAGCAGGAGCAACCCTGCAAAAGTGATCTTCTTAAAGAGATGCCCATTATGCAGCTGCATAATGAGGGGCCACAGGATTTGGCGAAGAGAGGGAACTCCCAGGAAAATGTGACCCTTTTCGAAATCTCTAGTAGATTCTGACTGCTATGCATTCACCTGATCAACTATACTGTGTGTCTATGGAGATTCTCAGTGAGGCAGGTCATAGTTGTCCCAAAGGTACTTTTTCAAGAGACAACTGGACTTTTTTTTTTCCTTTGAAGATGTTTAGCTTTTCATCCAAGAAGCTTCTTCAGCTCAGAGCTGTACTAAATTAGCCTTTTCAGTAGAACATATCCCTGTGGAGTCATGCATGAAGAAGTCTCTTGGATGAGAAGTGAAATATCTTCAAAGAAAAAAAAAAAAGCCCAGTCGCCTCTTGAAAAAGTACCTTTGGAACATTTTTTATACCCTTTGATCCCAACTTCTGATCCTTCAGTTCATCTCTCTTGTCAAGTATATACCATTTCTGAAGACTTATCGACAGCTACGCTTGTATAGGGGAACATATAGATGCAGTGTATTTTGGTTGCCTCCATAGCTACACTTCCCAAATGATCCTGTGTCCATTAATAGGGCGGACAAGGATTAGATTGCCAGTGTTGCATTCTGATTGGTGTCAACAGCATTCTTGGCTGCTCTGTTAACACAACTTGAGTTTTAAAGGCTCCAGAGTAGGCTGGAAGAGTGGGAAGAAATTTAATCCTGTTGTGATGCAATAGGCTTTATTCTGCCTTGCAGAAAAATGGTTTTGCTTTGGGCAAGCTAACAAACACTTTGGGCAAGCTAACAAACAACCAGGTTGCAGGTCTCCTGCACTTTTAATTTATTGTGCCAAACAACAGATCACAACCAGAGAAAGCTGTCAGCCAGAAGACATTAGCTCCAATTTAATGTATGTATTGCATTGTGCAGAAATAAGTTATCATATTTCATGATGATAATATTCATAATTCAAGGATCAGCATCTTAGATGTTTGGACTTCCCATCAATTCTCCTAGCATGGTTACTGACTTAACCAAGAAAGGTTTTCTCTGCTCCTTTGTTTATCAGGCACATTAATTTGTCTTCTCTTTAATAATATGGAATGAAATCAAGAGCTGCAAAGCATTTCCCCAATAAGGGAACTGAGGAGGAGTACTATGAGGAGTATTGCTAATAATAGTAGTAGACTGGGAGGCAATTAAGGAAGAAAAATGTTTGCCACAATATGTTTATAGAATTCATAATAGATGCTTGAATCCTCACTAATCACATCATGAAATTGTGTACACAGCAGATAAAATGTTTTCAACTCTACTGTTTCCTCTGCCTGGCCTTTTATCCTGCCAATTTGGAGAATAAAAGTTCAGGATATCTTTTTAACTAGAAAGGTAGCATAACAACAAAACAAGCCTCTGATACCTTAAGCAGATACGTTGACTTCCCATAAAATCACATACCATTTATAGCAGCTGGCAGTCCAATAGCAGGAATGTTATTGTACCATATCAGTTAGTGAGATATATGAAGATTGCTTGAAAATAATCTTGCCATATAAAAAGGAGCAGAGACCCCCATTCCAACCACCAGGAAGGCATTGGCATGCAGGCTTCTTACAGCTATGTGCCAGTATAACATTTATGCTAATAAATAAATAAAAATGACAAAACATACTACAAACTCAAATTGACCCATGATTGATGGGTCTAATAAACCAGCAGTGCTTCAGAGTAGAGGTTATCATACTTTACCAGAGGGATAGTCTGAGAAAAAACACCACAAATAAAAAACAGAAAATGCCAATCAAGCTTTGAAACAGAAGACCAGAAATACAAAAGAAGCGAGCTGACTCAAATCTAAATAAGCCCACAGATTTCCAGGGGAAGGAGAAGCTGAATCTGATGCAACTTAATCCACTAAGACAGGGAGGAAAATGTACCAATCTCCTTTACCCTAACCCAGATAGTACAGCCTAATGACTACAGTGGCCAGATGGAAAGTTTGTCTGTTGAATACTCAGACCAAAGAGAGAGGCACCTGGATTGTGGATAGATTAGTATTTTTTTTTAATTAAAAAAAAAACCATAATAATGTGTAAGTAACCAAGAAAGAGCCATGATCATCTAGAACAGACTTTTGTTCTAGAGGGACTGGATCTGTAGTTCCAGCAGTTCAAAACATCAAGGCTTTTTAGGCATCAGGGAATCATTATGGGGAAGACTGATCTAGGAACAGCTGAAAGGAGCTGGAAAAATATGACACGTGAAATCTCAAATCTAACCCTTTCAAAATTCTGCCATGATTTCAACCCAAGAACATCTTTTGTAGTGACATGTTGATGTCTCACAAAGGTATTATCATAATTTTGCACAGAGCTAAACAATTATTCTACACTCCTAAATCTGAAGCAGTAAAACATAATGAGACATGATAAGGTTTTCTGGCATGGTTTCATTGGGAGTGCATCGTACTAATTTGGCAAAAATTTGCCTAAAATGAGAACTTTGGAAGGGTTTTCCTGGGTCAAGGTAATCAGAAAGCCAATAGGAATCATGAATCAGGTCTTCCTCCCACCATATAAATTGTAAAATCAAAAGTATACAGAAGCTCCTGTAAATAACAAGGGACAGAAAACTTGTGGGTCAAGGACAAACACAGAGGAGGAGGAGGAGGAGGAGGAGGAGGAGGAGGAGGAGGAGGAGGAGGAGGAGGAGGAGGAGGAGGAGGAGATCTAAGGCTGTCTTGGCAACAGAAGGTTAGCATTCATGCCTGTCTGGTCTGCACTTTTGTGGCTAAAATAGTAGCAAGAAAACCAGAATATTTCAAAATAACAGCTGTAAGCAAAGATCCCCTGTTTACGTCTTAGGTTAATCACAAACAGTGCCCCCCACATATCATAGAATTAGTATAAGATGGCACAAAAGTTAAAATAAATCATTTGAGAAAAGTAGTAATATTTGTTGTTATTTAATTACTTAAAAGGATTGTTTAAACAGCTTTAGATTGGGCATCCATGCTTAGAACATTTTCATCTTTTCTCTCACCCTTTAAAGGAAACAGTTAAATAGCCTTCCTCATAGGGTGGATGAGAGATATTCTAAATAATATACTGTAATCCTACTTCAGTGCTTAAGAGATGTATTTACCAAAAGGATTATATAAATACTTTGATGGTCCTGAATCTACTTCTAGTCAAACTCAGAAAATGGATTCAAACAATGATATTATGTTTTATAGGCTTACTACTCTACAACACATAAAAATAATTTCGTAACCCTATATTTTATTCTATCATAAACTATGATTTATCAAACATGTAATTTTTTCCATTTTTAGATTAACAGTATAAGCTACTGGTACATTTGAATATCCAGTTCAGTACCTTTGTTTTAATTCTATGAGGTCCTTTTAGAATGAGAGAATTCTATCCATTCACAGTTTTTCAATTCTGGCTGTACTTTAGACATGCCCATAATAACAGTTTTAGTTCCAGTCCTTTCCTTGTTATTGTATTCTTATGAAATGCAAACTGTGCATTTAGTGCAACAGAAATATTATAACTATCATTTTGGGAGATGGCAAACATATGGTTGGCACGAGTACATAATACAAGTTTGCAAAGGAAAATAATACAAATTTAACTAAATCTGGAAGAATGGGAAATGGAATTAAGAATCAACCTTTTAATGAAGAAAATCTCTACAAAAAGAGAAGCACAGTTCCAGCAGAAATTGAGAAGTTGTGTTTGTCATAAAAGGACTTCCGTTCCTGGTGTACTCTGTCATCTACAAAACTTATTCTATATTAAGAACAAGTATTAAATGTTATCATCTCTGAAAACACAAGCTTCCTTTGTTCTTTTAAAATATCGGGTACAGCACTGTCTTAAGACTTTATCTCTGAGTGTGCTTAATCATTCAACTCTTAGATCTGCAGAAAGAAAACAAAAATAAGTTTTAAAAGATCATATGGGGAGGAAGGAAAATATTGATTCTCAAAGCTGAGTAAGGTTAAAGTGCGTGATCATATGTATCTGGGCACATTATGCTGGATCTATACCTGATGCAATATGAACCCTGATTAGAATGGTAAAACTTTCAAGACATAACTGTACATTAGAAAAATAACTTCACTATTTTACCGTTCCTCATGTTCCATCACATCACTGTCCCAAAGTTCCTTCATACTATTACTATTGTAACTCAACAAATAAGGTATCAGAAATGGGGCTAAACACATAAAATTACTATGCATGCCATAGAGGATCAAGTGCATTTCCTTTCTTTCATTGCATTTGCTAAACTCCATGTTTCCATCATCCCTGCAGGACAAATGAGAGTATATTATCATTTTGTTAGGTGAGCAAGGAACTGACAAATAATTCCACAGCCATAACCTCAAATCCACTTAGGCTGCATACTAATAATCCTTTCCTGTACAATTTCAATATCCAGCTATTACAAATGGGATAGTATGCCTTTTCTTGCCCAAGGTGCTATGAGTGAGAGGCCCCAAGGGGAGGGTCTTTTCCTGTTAATAGCTTGACTAAATTCTTGCTAGCAACAAATGCACGAAGACAGACAGACAGCCATTGGGTTTTTCCTCAAAATAGGACTACCACACATTTTTCTATAATAGTTTTGCCTTCTGTAAAGTTGGCTTTGCTTCAGTGATGAGACCGGCCACATAATAGGAAGTCTGCAAATAAGAATGGAATTCAACAGTGTAAGAGAAAGTTTTCCTTGATAGTTTCAGGAGTGTCCACACAGGGTGTGGTCAGAAAAGGCAAAATGGCAGCTGCAGCTGTGCCACAAAGCTCATCCTGGTGGTTTTTTTTTTTTAATGTGCACATATATCAAGTACATAAAGAGGCCAGCATGTTTTGTCCACTTACTTCAGGCAAAATTAGAGAGGGAGAGCCATAAGACTTGAGACAAAGACATTACATTTTATAGTTTCATCTTTCCATTTGTACAGGGTTAACAGATATTCTGCAGCAATTATGTAATCTCCCACTTCCTCTCCTTTCCCAATATAAAAAATATAGCAGAATAAGAAAACACTAACTGATCTTTTGATTTCAGGGTTAGATCTCAGTAACAGCTGGGGTAAATTGAACTTTGCCAAACTATTATATGCACAGAAGACAATTCCTATCCATGTATATGGGCTATAATATTTATGCATCATGAATATATTGTATTCACAATGAAATTAAACAAAAAGAATAGGTTACATTAAGAGATTTAAGGTTCTTTGTTGCAGGGGAGAGGAGAAGCTCAAGACTTTAAAATCTTGCCAACATTTTGCTAGTTTCAAGCTTAAAATTCTGTGCTCTAGCTCTTCAACTGCATTATAACTCCTTCATGTTGGTTGGTTTGTTGTTCAGTAAACAATGTTTAGTTTGTTTAGTATGAGATTTTTTTCAAAAAATAGAAAAAAAAACACATTAAGATGTCAAGAAATAGTACAAGTAATATGTAAGCAGTGCATACATACAACTCCATTCTACTGCTGGGGGAATTGCGGTGCCCTCTAATACAGGATGCCTGTAAAGTTACTTCATGGAAAATGAGTTAGCAGCTGCATTAGGCAATGCCCACCTCTGACTTTGATAAGCATATCTATTGAGCAGGTTATTGAAGCTAGAAACAGTTTACTCATAAAGTATTATTTTGCTCTGTGCTATCCTGAAACTATTTATAGCCAAAGATGATTTGCAAAAGAGTGGAATAGGAGGTTTCAACTCCTAGGAAAAAAAAAAAAACCTTTCTTGTAACCTTGAAGTAGAGTTAATAAGATAAGATTCCAAGGCTGCATTCAGACCTTCCAAGTTGCCACTGTATTTTACATTTTATGTGGATCAAGGGGGAAAATTATTAGATGATAGATAGATAGATAGATAGATAGATAGATAGATAGATAGATATTGTAATTAATCTAACATGAATGTAAAGGTAAATCAAATCAAATTTATTTACCCCCTCACTCATTTGTCTGTCCTACTTTACTTAGTGCAACCTTGACTTAAATTAAGGCAACTTGGTTTTTCAACAACAGTGGCAACAGTCCTCCATTAAATAAACACAAGACTTTTCACTATTTCAATGTAAGACAGCATTACCTAAAATAACATATACAAATGCTGTAATTTTTCTCAACCTGGTGCCTAACAGGTACACGGGTCTTGCTGGTTAGGAATACTACATGAGGATACAAATCAAGTCTACGTCAGGGGCAACAGGTTGAGGAATATTGAATTGTTCAGTCATCAATCATCTAACTCCAAACTGACTCTGTGTAGTGTACAATAAAACTACACAAAATCTACGTATATAAAAGCAATATACCACTCATGCATCATCACAAAATCTCCAGAACTGTTAAGCCTTACAAACTTGAATTTTGCACATATGTTCCTCTTAGCTTCTAGGTGCTCACTAAGAAATGATTTTTCGAAATGACCATCAGAGCATTAGTATTTTGTATATTGTTATTAACACACTCTGATGCTAAGGAATTCTACTCCCCCTCCCCACCTGAAAAGAAATCTGTTCCAAATGCAAAATACAAGCAGAGGAGAGTAGTTTCAATTTCACAGCTCTAAAGGCCCTGTCACACTGCCCAAAGGATGCAAAACGGACACAACGGACGAGCAAAATGTTCCATCCATTGTTATCCGCTCTCAAAAGGGGCAAAAATTTGCATAACCAGAGCGGATAACACGGACGGAGGGAGGACGCAGGGCGGATGGAAAGCAGATGCGGAATGGAAGCCCAGCAGATGGAAGCGGATGAGAGCGGATGGCACATCCGCAAGGCTTCCGGGGGGCTTCAGCAAAGCGGACGCGGACGCGGAAAGAGCGGATGCAGAGAGGACACCGAGCGGATGAAGCGGATGCACAGCGGATGAAGCGGATGCAGAGCGGAAGCCTAGCAGATGCACAGCGGAAGCCTAACGGATGTCGAGCGTTAATTGCGCATGCGGGGGGGATGCATTGCGTAAGCCATGCAGATATAAAGGGAAGCAGCTCGCACATGGTCAGCATTCGGAGGAAAGACCTGCTGCCGGATACATCGAGTCCTTGCCTGCCCTGCCTTGCTGCCAGCCTGCCTCCAAGCCTCCTGGCCAGCCTCCCTGCCAGCCTTGCTCTCTGCCTGCCTGCCAGCCTTGCTGCCAGCCTGCCTTCCAGCCTCCCTGCCAGCCAGTCTGCCTGCAAGCCTTGGTGCCTGCCTGCCTGCCAGGCTTCCTGCCAGGCTTTCTGCCAGGCTTTCTGCCAGCCTTCCTGCCAGCCTTGGTGCCTGCCAGCCTCCCTGCCAGCCAGCAACCCCACAACCATGGGGAAGAAGCGAAAGCCTCAGCAACCTGCCGCCATCCCTGCCAAGAGGGACAGGGCCACCCTCCCGCCCCCTGTCCCTGACTCTGCTTCTGCTGGGGCTTCTGCTGCTCAGGCTCGCTCTTCTGGTGCTGGAGCTTCTGCTGAAGCTGCTCCTGGCAGTGGTGCTTCTGCTGCTGCGTACTCTGCTGAAGCTGCTCCTGGCGGTGGTGCTTCTGCTGCTGCGTACTCTGCTGAAGCTGCTCCTGGTCCTGCCTGTCCTGCTGGTCCTGCTGGTCCTGCTCATCCTGCTCGTGCTCCTGGTCTTGCTCGTCCTGCTCGTCCTGCTTGTGCTCCTGGTCCTGCTCGTGCTCCTGGTCTTGCTGGCGCTGCTGGTGCTTACTCTGCTGCTGCTGATCCTGGTCTTGCCGGTGCTGCTGGTGCTGCTGGTGCTGCTGCTGCTGGTGCTGCTGATCCTGCTGCTGCTGATCCTGCTGCTGCTGATGATGATGATGATTATGATCCTGCTGGTGATGATGATGATGATGATGATGATGATGATGATGATCCTGCTGGTGCTGCTGGTGGTGGTGGTGTGGAGGAGCAGCCCCTACCACCTGGGAGCCCCTCTGATGAGGGCCCATCTGGTCCTGCCAAAGGGAGGAAGAAGCGTATGCGACAACGGGAGAGGAGGCAACACTATATTGAGGAGGAACACGAGGATGAGGTGCTGGAGTGGCTGAGAGAGAATGACTATCTGTGGCAGAAGGGACACCGGCTGTACAGGGACACCAAAAGGAAGCAGGCTGCTTGGAGAGAGAAGGCGGAGAGTATGGGCTACACTTCGGAGGTGCTCCTCGGCTGGTGGAAGCACATGCACACCTGGTACAGGAAGCTGCACCTCAAGAAATCTGGCCAGGCCACAGTTAAGCTGACAGACAGAGAGACCTACGTCATGGCCAGGTGCAGCTTCCTGGAGGGTGAGATCCGCCACCAAGGAGCACCAGGAGCCCCTCTCACAACCCTCTCTCTCCGGCAGCCTGCTGAGAGCCAGTCCTCTTCTGGGCGAGAGTCAGTCCCTGTCTCCAGGCAAGTTTCTGTGGAGCGTGCCACGGCGAAGAACCCGCGGACAAGTGTGGTAAGCATGGTGGAGTGCGTAGAGTACTCCCTGGTGCTGTGGGAGAAAGGAGACATCGAGTCCACCACACTCCTAGCCGCATCCACCACCCCCAGCTCCGCCTCCGCAGAAAGGCAGAGAGACGGACAGCTGGAGGGGCAGAGCCACACTGTCCTGCTGGAGATCAGGGACATCATCCGCACCAGCATAGATCTCCTCTCACAGCTGGTCAACACCGACTCCTCATCCTCCAACCGCAAGCCCTTCCTCACCTATGTCAGCCAGACCCTCAGGAACATGGAGGAAGCCCAGTACCAGGTGGTGAAGGACCGGATCACCGAGCTGCTTCACAACCCTCCAGATCCAGAGGAACCTGCTCCCACCCAGCCCAGGTCTGTTCCTGCACCCCAGGTGATGTCCCTCCCATTCCAAGGCTTTCCAAAGCCCCTCACCTACCAGGGCTGTGGCTACCAGGAGGTCCAGCAGCACAGGCAGAAGCCCTTCCCAGTCCAGGCACAGAGTCATCGAGCGACACCGTTGCCACCGGTTCCACTGATGCCACCGATGCCACCCACGCCAATGATGCCACTGACGACAGCGATGCCACCAACAATGATGCAATGATGCCACCAACGCCAGTCCTCACCCAGCTGCAGACCAAACAGCCCCACTACACTACTCCTTCCTCCACCCACAGCCAAGCCCGGCCTCAGTACATCTCTCATCAGTACTGGGGCAGACACCCCATGGCATGGAGGAAGGACCTCTCAGCATCACGGGTCTGAGCCAGCTATCTGAGAGCTTTCTCAACACACTGTCACCTGTTGTCCTCTCAGGGCCAGGCACCCCAGTGGGGTTTCAGACCAGCACTGCAGCAGCAACCACCTCCACAGCACCTGGACCCTTCACCCCTGAGACTGGGCACACCTCTGAGTGACCGTGAAGACTGCCAGAGACTGGATGTGGACTTTATTTGGACACTTGACTTGGGTCTTTTTCCTTTTACAGCTTGTTGTTCAATAAAGTTTATCTTTGATTCACACACTTGCTTCATTTCTTTTTTTTAATAAAGTCTTGGTGAAAACTTTTAGAATTGGTTTAAGCCTTTGCATGCTTGTAGGATGAGTTAAGATAGCAGTGGGATGGGCAGGGATACCTTTGGTATGGGTAATAGCTGTGGGATAGATAAACCTCCAGTGCAAGCATAGTGGGACTGTATGGTCCACCCTCCCAGGTGCCACACCTATGGCCCTTTTTTTATCAATAACAATGTAATCAATCATCCATACATGTCAACACAAACACAACTCTTTATTAAACGCCCTGTTCATTGTAGGCCCAACCAACATACATGGCCCAATCTCATCTGTGTGATGAGACAGGCTGAAGGAAGCACCCATTAATCATCTATCATACTGTCTTGCCACTCCACTGCTCCATCTGGGAAGTTGCACCAGTGTTTCAGGAGGTTGCGCTGCTTCTTCCCTTCCCGTGAGGCTCTGTTGTGGCCTTGCACATCCTGAGTGTCGATCAGGTTTTGCCCTTGCCTCCATTCCCCAGGCTCCATGTCCCCATTGTCTTGTTGACAGTCCATGAGCCTGTTCTGCAACACTGGGTAGCAGGTGCGCATGAGATTGTGCAGGATGCAGCAAGCTTCCATGATCCTCCTCACGGTCTCTGGGCGATGCTGCATGGTGGTGAGAAGTTCCTGGAATCTGTTGGCCAGGATGCCAAAGACATTCTCCACCACCCGCCTTGCCCTGGACAGCCTGTAGTTGAAGATCCTCTCTTCACGGGTGAGGAGTCTGGAGGTGTAGGGCTTCATGAGGTAGGTTGTGAGGGAGAAGGCGTCATCCCCCATGATGAAGTAGGGCACATCTTGCATGTCGTTGGGCAGGGGGTCTGGATCTGGGAAGCCCATGATGAGGTTGCCTTCCAGCCCCTCCTTGAGGTCACTGGCGATGTATACCTGGGCATCTGAACATGACCCATTGCCTGAAGCATCGATGTTCATGAACTTGTAGTCAGCATCGACCATGGCAAAGAGGACGATGCTGAAGAAGCCCTTCTAGTTGAAATAAGTGGACCCCGACTTGGGTGGTGCTTTGCAGGCCACGTGCTTGCCATCTGTGGCTCCAACGGTGTGTGGGAAGTTCCACCTCTGATACCACTGCTCTGCAACTTTCTTCCATCCTTCTTCAGTGGAGGAGCACTGGAGGAGCTCCTCCAGGTATTCTTCGATGATGGCCTGCACCACTTCTCTGACCACAATGCTGATGGTGTTGTGTGGCACCCTCCAGCCATACTGCATGCTCCTGTAGGTGGTCCCTAAAGCCAGGTGGCTCAGAGTGAGTACCACCTTGAGCCCAGGTTCCAGGCTGAGCCGGAAGTTGGTGTTTGCCTTGGTCAACCTGGGTGTCAGCCACTGCACAACTTCGTCAAACATGGCTGGAGGCATCCTCATGAAGTTCTGGAATGCCTGAGTGTCTTCATTCCTGAGCTCCACCATCAGCTTGTTGTACAGTCCGTACTCTGCTCTTCTGGTGATCCATCTTCGGACCCAGACGCTTCTTGGCCAGCTCTTTTTCTTCCCATAGTAGAGTTAACAGAGCCTGTAGGTGGCTTCGCACTGTTGCAGAAGGATGGTGGCTGCCAAAAGGACTGTGTTACGATCCAAGGTGGACATGACTGGATGCTGTGGAAGAGCAAGAGTCAGATGAAGGCTGCAGAGGTCTGCACAGCTAGGCTGCTGGTCTGAAAGTGAGATGCAGGTGAGTTGCTCCCCCTTTTTATAGGCAGTATAGGTGTCCCTCTAGGCATCCTCTAGGCATCCTCTAGACATCCTTAATATCCGAGATAGGTCCCCTCTGCGAACGTTTTTTCCGTTTTAAACGCTTTGTTTCCGTGCTGCATCTGTTCTGCATCCGTTCCGCTTCCTCCCTGCGTCCTAGCGGATGCGAGTTGCACGGATGCGCAGCGGATATAGCAGATGCATAACAGATGCGTAGCGGATGCGTAGCAGATGCAGAACGGATGAATTGGATACATTTTCCACGCAAAAGTTTTGTGCAGCTCAAAACTTTCTGAGCGGATGAAACATCAATAAACGGATGCTGGACTGATAGAGAGGAAGCAAAACGGAGGCAGTGAGTACATCGCGTTAACCAACGGATGGCAAGCTTTTTTGTCTGTTTTACATCCTCTTTGCATCCATTGGTGCAGTGTGACAGGGGCTTAAGCAGCTTTAGCACAGAACAGTTGAGCTAAGCCACGCCCAGACTCCTTGCTGTCTCATTGCTCACAAAGCAAATACTGCTTCAATTTCCAAACAGCCCTCAACTCTCTCACACACTGACTGGACGCTAGCCAGATGAATACCCATGAATGTTGATAAGCAGAGGCACAATTTTTTCTCCTTATTTTCCCCCCAAAAAACTAAGCCTGATCACATAGTTTCATTGCAAAGCATGGGTATAGAGCTAGTATAAAATATAAGGAATACAACATAATAACAAAGGATAAGAAAGGGAATAAAAAGCAAGAACAGATGGCAACTCTAGCTACCAGTTCCTACTCCCTCAAGCATTCTCCCGCCCATCTAACCAAGGTCTTGGAGAACATTCAGATCGTTGGAGCATTTCAGAACACTATCAGCATAGGAGCAGTTACTATTACAGAGAAGGCATGCTTCCTGGTCCTAACAGATGACATTATTTAATTCTCACTGCCAACCCTGTCAGCTCATACCAACTGGATAAACAATTCTTCAGATAATTAGGACCTATGCCATGTAGGTCATAATGTCACGCTTTGTATCACACTCAGAAGCACACTAATAACTAATGTCATTTGCAAAGCAGAGGTGTTACATGAACGTATTGTGCCACTGCATTCTGCACCAGTTAAAGTTTCTGAGTGGTCTTCAAAGGCAGCTCCATGTAGAGCACATTGCAAAAGTCAAGTTCCAGGGTCACTAAGGCATGAGTGATTATCTAAAAGGCATCCTGGCCCAGGAAGGGACACAACAGGTATACCAAATGGAGGCATGCAAAATCCTGCCTGACCAGAGCTGCCACTTGGTTATTGAGGAAGATTTCCAGAATGTTCACCATTCTTGAATAGAGAAGTACATTCCTGTCCAAGGTTAGATGTGTAATTTTTTCCATATACATGTGGTCCACACATCTACTTGGTCTTGGTAGGATTGAGCTGAAATCAGTTCCTCTCTATCCAGCCCACATAGCCTCCAAGCACCAAAGCAAAACTTCATTAATCTCATTTAGTTGGCCTGGAGTCAGCAGATATAATCAGTATATGGATAATATCATGGCATCCGAAATCTATGGATGACTTCACTCAGAGGTTTCATGTAATTGAACAAGAGAGGAAAAAAAGCCTTGTAGAACTCCATGAAGGGCAGACGAGAGAGTATCCTCTCCCTACAAACCAACACTGACTAAAACCAGCCCCAAAGGCAGGATAATAACTGCCCTGAAATAGTGACACTGGGTCCCAACCTCCAGAATTGATATAGAACAATACCATGGTTGATGATATCGGAAATGGCTGGAACCTCAAATAACACAAAACCCACCCTTCTCTAGGGTCTTAGCAGATGCAGAATCCAAAATTGAAACGGGCATAATTCTAGAAAAGTAGACCCCTTCTACTACACAGATCTCACTTAAGCATGCCAGGTTAGGATCCTCATCCAATGATAAGTGTTAAGCTTCAAATGGCTTTTTTTGCTGCAGCAGCTATTTTCGCTTCTCAGCTTGCCAACAGACTATGGTGGGAAGGAAGGGGTAGATAAAACAAAGCCCCAAATATCAAGATGCCAGCCCTGGGAACCAAGGATATTTTGGCAGATGTTTATCAGAGCCGAAAAAGATTTCTCACAATACCTGAAGTCTCCATTGGACAATTTGACTCCTCATCTAATATGGGGGAGGGAAAAATGTTAACTTTAACCATGTGGGGTTGCGAGGGAATTGTTAGATGTAGTTTTGCCCTCATCTTTGCCAATATGATGTACTCATTAAAATTTTGCATTAAGAGATTGCTTTTGGTTGGGTTCGTCAGTCAGAACCTAAACAATAAGATCAATTTATTTACACCAGCCTGGCATTCAACAAGGATCCAGTGACCAGGCATCAATTCAGTAATAGTTGTAGATATGACACACAAAAGAAAGAAAATATTTACCAGAATATATGAACTACTCCAAGCATTGCTTTTTGTCATTTATGAGCTTCTCTTATTCTATTGAAGGAGGCCATCTTTATCTTCCTCCAAAGGTGACAGTTTATAGGCCCAAAGTATTTGGCCTCTTCATTCACCTTTATATTCCCTATTAAACTTCATATTTCAAGATCCTTAAAAATTCCTTCTACATTTGATACCTATCTAGAAGAGTCTCTACCAGAAATAATTTCCTCACATAATCTGAATGTAATCACTTGACCAATTCATGCAACTTTTTTCTTTTACCAAAAGTAAAGGGGGAAAAAACTCCTCTCAGGAGCCCTCTGTCAAAGGTCTCCACCCACCCTTCCATTCCACTGCTTGATATTGGGTGCAATATCAAGACATTTCAGATGTCAGCTTTGGAAGCCATATTCCACGCTGCCACATAGCCTGAGAAAGTGGGAGGGAAGTGATTTTAATTCAGTAGCTCCAAGTAGACAAAATAAAATTCTTTTGTTAGTTCAAGGTCATTTCATATGGCGAAGAATGAAATAAGGATTTTACTTTTGAACGGATTGTGATTGGGCCATGTGATGTGATGACAAGGAGGGATGAATTTGTAGTTTGGAAATGTGTGGAAAGCCCAAAAACTTTTAGATTCAGGATTCCACAGATGTGCCAGGTGCTATTCTGATAAAGGTACTTTTGAGATACGTTTTGTCTCAGAGTTACTGATTGGAATGGAGGTTTGCCGGAACACTGACAACAGGGACATCAGGCTGGAAATTGCAGCTTTACAAATGCTGCTAGATGCGAGGGTGGAAATAAATATCATCTCACAGGGTAGAAAGAAGGAGGAGTCTCTCACATAATTCTCTAGGCTGAAACATCTGTTTGGGGCTGATCTTATTTTTGAGTTGCATATTGGAGAATGCATCTTTTTAAAAAAAAACAATAGAATCATGATAAAAACATAAATGGAAACTTAAATTGATTACATTTAATTCAAAATTAATTCAATGTTGTTGCAATGATTACTCAATATTATTGCAATGATTAGTGTTTAGCAACTATCCTATCACATCACAAACTGGTGGGTAATATTTTAGAAGGTTTTGGAAGCACAATTAAAATTTGGGAGGCTTCCAGGTGACCCTAAAGCTGTAAGTTATGCAGCCAATAATACTTGTGTAGGAATAAATCCAGTTGACTTCAGTAGAGTTTAGGGGTTTTTTTATGCAGAACTATGCCCAGACTTACAGTACGTTTAGTTTTTTTTTCCTTTATTTTTCCTCCTTTATTTTTTCAAGACAAAAAAAAAAAACCCAAGAAAAACTAGCAAAATTTTGAAATATAACTAATAAATGCAAACAGCATTATCAACAGTTCATTTGAAGTATAGATGTATGCAGTCTTACCTGAATACGTATGATAAGAGGTATGTTTTAAATACATTTTTGTCCAGAATAATATATGGGCTTCCTTTCGGTTGAGTTAAACAGAGAAGAGATGTCTGTAACTTATCTTGAACAGGAAGCTATTGGAGGATTAAAATCAATTCTCCATGAGCAATCTGAGGTCTTCTGTGAACCACATTCTTATTGATTTAAAGGATGGAAACATCTGGCAAAAATCTGATTTGTTTGTTATGGGACTATTTCTCCAGGTGTCACTAGACCTGGAGAGAATTACTAGGTAGTTCTTGTATTTTCAGATGACTGGGGAGGGGATATTTCAGAAGACAGAGTTGGAAACAGAATATCATGTTCACGTCTGTGGAAAAAGGGGCCTTTGACACTTCAAAAGAACCACCATCAGAAAAGTCTGTTTATGGGGTTCATCCTCATGGGAATAATTAACAACTGCATTGTTATTGAATTATACTGAGATATGAATATGCATTTGGGAAGAAGAGCAATGTCGTGCAGATTTTCAAATGTGTTGATATGAAACTGGTTTTCCACAGAATCATGTTTCACAAAGGCCAAGCGATAGTGCTCGACTTGCAATTACAATTGGGCCCAAAATTTCTGCTTCCAAATAAGATGGTTGTTAAATGAGTTGTGCCCCATTTTATGACCTTTTTTGCCATGGTTGTTAAGCAGATCACTACCACTGTTAAGAAAAGCAAGACAGAGTATTAAGCAAATCTGGCTTCCCCCATTGAGTTTGTTTGTGGAAAGCTCCTAGGGAAGATTGCAAATGACAATCCCAGGACTACTTGCTGGTTGCCAAGCACCCAAAGTGTGACTGTGGGGATGCTGCAACACTCATAGGTGTGAGAAATGATCATTAGTCACTTTTTCAATGCCGCTGTAATTTTGAACAGCCATTAAAGGAATGGTTGTAAGTCAAGGATTACCTATAAATAATATTAGAGAGGGTTTTTTAGCAAGGGAAGGATGACTGAGCAGCAGAAACTGGATGTGAGGAAAGTCCTATGATGAAAAATCCATGACCAGTTTAGCTCACAGATTCCTATTTTTCATGCACATGTAAAATGTCACAACACCACAAGGAAAATCCCTAAGGAAAAGAGCATCTGAAAAGAACACTAACAAAATCTCTCTTTCTTCATTTTTTTTTCCAGCTGTCTTTGAGACAAGTTACAGAAACTTGAGATATTTACCGATATTATTTGTTGACATCGCTAGCACAGGGGGGAAGGGGAAACAATCATTTTTAATGCTCCTATTTTGTTTTAGTATATCAATTGATACTTTATGATCTTTATTTATTTTATTCCAACTATTTCAATTTCTCATCAAGAGTTGTAGAACTCTAAATGTGTGACTCTCAAGAAATCAATCAAGTTTGTGGCATCAAAATCAATGCAAGTGGAGAATCATAAAAGACCAGTTGTAATAAAAGAGTGGAGGAATAAAGAATGGCATTATAGTGTATGCCATTACAATAGCATACACTAAAAGAGAGAGAGAGAGAGAGAGATAATTAAAATCATCCTATACTGTATGTTATAGAATGGCTTCAGAAATAGACTTTTAAAGATGCAACAAGAGAATTATGTGCTAGTGAGCTGCATTTTCTTCCAAGATAACATTAAAAAAATGAAAGTCACTGAGCGGAAGGGGGAGTAAGTAAGAGAGAAAGGGGGCTGCTCCAGATGTGGAAACAGGTTGTGCTTTCTCTCCTATAATTTCTATAGGAATCTGAAGCTATTTTGAGCTTGTGCCTGCTGTGATAGCCCCTCATATATTACTCTCAATTTAATGTGGAACTAACATGCTTCTCTCTGGAGACATCTCCACAAAACATAACAGGCAATCAGTCTGTCTCCTGAGCCATTCAACTAAAAGCTTTCTTGAACTGTAGAAGGGTTAGACTCAGCTTACTGCACAATTAAAAAACATGCACATAGAAACCTTGCCATAGTTCCAGAACTGACATCAAGGAAATTATGAAATGTGATCAGAAGCTATTGGATTGCTCCTGTTAAGATTTTAAGTCATGGAAAAAATGAAACCAGGCTAAATATCTGTTTTAAAGTTCAAGAGTGCATGACAACATTCATAAAGATGAATTTTCAGAGTTCAGTAGAATTGGGCAACTGATAAATTCAAATGAAATAATAAATAAAATGAAACCATTCCTACTAAGAAGTAAGCAGCTGAAAAATAACTGATGGCATGTGATTGCTGAAATATTCAAAATCTGAGGTCTTTGGTGCTCTCTGAGCTTGGTTGTTTTCTTGCAGACATTTCATTATGCAACATCATAAGTACCATCATCACATCCTAAACCCACTTTTTGGGGACTTGGAGGAAGCTCTGCCAAGCACAGAATTCATTCTGAGTAATCAAGTATGGTTCTGGCCTGCATGACACAGCTTACTTATTGTGGCATAAATGAGATATGGGGGAACACAGAGATAGATAAATCAGGATAAGATAGGGCAGTGGTTTCCAATCGGTGGTTCAGATATCACAGATGGAACTCAGTTAGATGGGACATCGTAAGTCACTGAAACTTTAAATTGAGTCTCTAAAGGATACTCTAGATAATGTAGAGTATAACAATGTCTCTGTGCATAAAATAAAAAATTTTTCAAAAAAAAAAACAATGTCTCTGTGCATATCTATGTCCTTCTCTGAAATAGCGGACTTTTTATTTGTATCATGCTAGGATCTACATTCTTTAATGGAGTGGTTGTTGGATCTTGAGAAATGACAGAATAGAAGAAGAGAGAAAGACAGAAGGAGCAGGTAAAAGACTGGCCTTGTATAACTTTGTAAAAATAGGAATTTACAAGGAGGAGGCTCTGTCATGCTCACACACCTTGATCATCACCACAATTTTCAGAGATCTTGTACATGTTGCTTGCTAAATGAGCTGCTTAAGTCACTAAGAAGCTACTGATATCCTGTAAGTCAGCACACCACACACACACAACCTTTTGGGCACCAGGGACCATTTTTCATAGACTGGAGGGGGCATGGTTTTGTGTGTTACCTGGGTCCCGCGGATGGGGCTTTGCTTGTTTGTGCAGCCCAGTTGTGGACCGGGGGTTCGGGATGCCTGCTATAAGTTATCGCCTTTCTCTGAAGGCTGCACACCTATTGAACTCAACCATGCATTGGGTGTGCAATGTGCGCCTGTGAATTGTACATCCTTTTGGTATCTTCTCAAACTTTAAAGTGTGTTAAACATCCATTCGTGTTTTCCTCTGCCTAGCAGCTTCCCTTGTCTATGTCATGGATTCTCCCCATTCTCTGCCACACATTTGGATGAGTTCACAAAAGAAACTGTAAAGTGTAGATTTTGCACATGGTTTTAAGCATACTGCAGACAGGCAGATACAATCCATAAGCAGAAATCCCTATTCATGCTAACACTGGAGTACACTCTATTGAAACTCATAATTATTTCCCAGAAAAATAGGTCTACGATTGTATTGTTGGCCCAATTCTTTGTTTTGGGTGTTTCTATGCTGCTACCAATTCCACTCCCAATCCCTCCAAAGCAGTTTGGAATTTACCCACAATAAGAATTACCTCTGTTTACTCTAAACAATAAGAACAAGAAATAAAAATGCCACACGTGTATGCACATTCTGGTACAAGCATTTGTATTGATTTCCTGAGGAAAAGAAGTGGAAACTGACAGGATCTTGTCAATTTCATCCATGTTTAGGCTAGACTGAAATTACAGGGGGTGTAGATCCAATTCATCGAGTAAGCACAAACACCTTTCTGTTGAAATGCCTTCCAATTAGAGTTGTCCGCAATCAAATGACAACATAATTTTTTTAAATGACCAAAGTCAATCAATTTTTAGAAGAGGCAGTCTTTCCAGTTACATCTTGCACAAATATAGGCTGTTTCTAACTCAAAAGCAGTGATAGCTGAGACTGTAGGTGTCCACAGCGAACTGAGATGGTGTAAAAATGGTGACATCCACATGGTGACATTGTGAAAAACCCTCTCCCCTTATGCATGATTTTCTGATGTTTGACATAAGTACTAAAGCCCATGTCACACTTAACCAATGGATGCAAAGAGGATGTAAAACGGACAAAAAACCTTGCCATCCATTCGAAAACGCGATGTACTCACTGCCTCCGTTTTGCTTCCTCTCTATCCGTCCAGCATCCGTTTATTGACGTTCCATCCGCTCCTAAAGTTTTGGGCTGCCTAAAACTTTTGCGCGGAAAATGTATCCAGTTCGTCCGTTCTGCATCCGCTACGCATCCGCTACGCATCCGTTACGCATCCGCTATATCCGCTTGGCGTCCACTGCGCATCCGCGCAACTCGCATCCGCCCAGATGCAGGGAGGAAGCGGAACAGACGCGGAACAGATGCAGAACGGATGCAGAATGGATGCAGCACGGAAACAAAGCGTTTAAAGCGGAAAAAAACGTTCGCAGAGGGGACCTATCTTGGATATTAAGGATGTCTAGAGGATGCCTAGAGGATGCCTAGAGGATGCAAAGGGACACCTATACTGCCTATAAAAGGGGGGAGCAACTCATCTGCATCTCACTTTCAGACCAGCAGCCTCTTCTCCATGGTCGATGCTGACTACAAGTTCATGTACATCGATGCTTCAGGCTACGGCTCATCTTCAGATGCCCAGGTATACAACGCCAGTCACCTCAAGGAGGGGCTGGAAGGCAACCTCATCGTGGGCTTCCCAGATTAAGACCCCATGCCCAATGACACGCAAGATGTGCCCTACTTCATCGTGGGGGATGACACCTTCTCCCTCAGAACCTACCTCATGAAGCCATACACTTCCAGACTCCTGACCCGTGAAGAGAAGATCTTCAACTACAGGCTGTCCAGGGCAAGGCGGGTGGTGGAGAATGTCTTTGGCATCCTGGCCAACAGGTTCCAGGAACTTCTCACCAACATGCAGCATCGCCCAGAGACCGTGAGGAGAATCATGGAAGCTTGCTGCATCCTGCACAATCTCATGCGCACCTGCTACCCAGTCTTGCAGAACAGGCTCATGGACCGTCAACAAGACAATGGGGACATGGAGCCTGGGGAATGGAGGCAAGGGCGAAACCTGATCGACACTCATGATGTGCAAGGCCACAACAGAGCCTCACGGGAAGGGAAGAAGCAGCGCAACCTCCTGAAACACTGGTGCAACTCCCCAGCTGGAGCGGTGGAGTGGCAAGACAGGATGGTAGATGCTTAATGGATGCTTCCTTCAGCCTGTTTCATCACACGGATGAGATTGGGCCATGTATGTTGGTTGGGCCTACAATGAACAGGGCATTCAATAAAGAGTTGTGTTTGTGTTCAAATGTGTGGATCAATGCTTACATTGTTATTGATAAAAAAGGGCCCTAGGTGTGGCACCTGGGAGGGTAGACCATACAGTCCCACTATGCTTGCACTGGAGGTTTATCTATCCCACAGCTATTAGCCATCCCAAAGGTATCCCTGCTCATTCCACAGGTATCCCTGCCCACCCCACTGCTATCTTAACCCATCCCACAAGCATGCAAAGGCTTAAGCCAATTCTAAAAGTTTCCACCAAGACTTTAAAAAAAAAAACAAATGAAGCAAGTGTGTGAATCAAAGATAAACTTTATTGAACAACAATCTGCAAAAAAAAAAATGACCCAAGTCAAGTGTTCAAATAAATTCCACAGGTAGCCAGCTACCCGGTCTCTGGCACTGTTCTTGGTCACTCGGAGGTGTGCCCAGTCTCAGGGGTGAAGGGTCCAGATACTGTGGTGGTGGGTGGTGCTGGAGTTCCTGGCCTCGAGAGGACAAGAGGGGATGGTGTGTTGAGAAAGCTCTCGGACAGCTGGCTCACCCCCGTGATGCTGAGAGGTCCTTCCTCCATGCCATGGGGTGTCAGCCCCAGTACTGATGACAGATGTACTGAGGCCGGGCTTGGCTGTGGGGTGGAGGAAGGAGTAGTGTAGTGGGGCTGTCTGGTCTGCAGCTGGGTGAGGACTGGCGTGGGTGGCATCATTGGCATGGGTGGCATCGCTGTTGTGGGTGGCATCATTGGCATGGGTGGCATCGCTGTCATCGGTGGCATCATTGTCGTGGGTGGCATCAGTGGCATCAGTGAAACAGGTGGCAACGGTGTTGCCCGATGACTCTGTGCCTGGACTGGGAAGGGCTGCTGCCTGTGCTGCTGAACCTCCTGGTAGCCGTAGCCCTGGTAGGTGAGGGCCTGTGGGAAGCCTTGGAATGGGAGGGACATCACCTGGGGTGAAGGAGCAGACCTGGACTGGGTGGGAGCAGGTTCCTCTGGGTCTGGAGGGTTGTGAAGCAGCTTGGTGATCCGGTCCTTCACCACCTGGTACTGTGGATCCGCCATTTCCTTGACGGTCTGGTTGACATAGGTGAGGAAGGGCTTGCAGTTGGAGGATGAGGAGTCGGTGTGGACCAGCTGAGAGAAGAGATCTATGCTGGTGCGGATGGTGTCCCTGATCTCCAGCAGGACAGTGTGGCTCTGCCCCTCCAGCTGTCCGGCTCTCTGCCTTTCTGCGGAGGCGGAGCTGGGGATGGTGGATGCGGCTAGGAGTGTGGTGGACTCGATGTCTCCTTTCTCCCACCGCACCAGGGAGTCCTCTACGCACTCCACCATGCTTACCACACCTGTCCCCGGGTTCTCCGCCGTGGCACGCTCCACAGAAACCTACCTGGAGACAGGGACTGACTCTCGGCCGGAAGAGGACTGGCTCTCAGCAGGCTGCCGGAGAGAGAGGGTCATGAGAGGGGCTGCTGGTGCTCCTCGGTGGCGGACCTCACCCTCCAGGAAGCTGCACCTGGCCATGACGTAGGTCTCTCTGTCTGTCAGCTTCGCAGTGGCCTGGCCAGTTTTCTTCAGGTGCAGCTTCCCGTACCAGGTGTGCATGTGCTTCCACCAGCCGAGGAGTACCTCCGAAGTGTAACCCATACTCTCTGCCCTCTCTCTCCAAGCAGCCTGCTTCCGCTTGGTGTCCCTGTACAGCCGGTGTCCCTTCCGCCACAGATAGTCATTCTCTCTCAGCCACTCCAGCACCTCATCCTCATGCGCCTCCTCAATATAGTATTGCCTCCTCTCCCGTTGTCGCATACGCCTCTTCCTCCCTTTGGCTGGACCAGATGGGCCCTCATCCACACCACCAGCAGCAGCAGCAGCAGCAGGATCATCATCATCATCATCATCATCATCATCATCATCATCATTCTCACCAGCAGGATCATAATCAGCATCATCATCCTCACCAGCAGGATCATAATCAGCAGTAGCAGAAGCAGCAGCAGCAGGATCATCGGCAGCAACATGACCAGCAGGACCAGGATCAGCAGCAGTAGAGTAAGCACCAGCAGGGCCAGCAAGTCCAGGAGCAAAAGCAGGACGAGCAGGACGAGCAAGACCAGGAGCACGAGCAGGATGAGCAAGTCCAGGAGCACGAGCAGGTCGAGCAGGACCAGCAGGACCAGGAGCAGCTTCAACAGAGTAAGCACCAGCAGAAGCCCCAGCACCAGCAGAAGCACCACCGCCAGGAGCAGCTTCAGCAGAAGCCCCAGCAGAAGCAGAGTCAGGGGCAGGGGGCGGGAGGTTGGCCCTGTCCCTCTTGCCAGGGATGGCGGCAGGTTGCTGAGACTTTCACTTCCTCCCCATGGTTGTGGGGTTGCTGGCTGGCAGGGAGGCTGGCAGGCACCAAGGCTGGCAGGAAGGCTGGCAGGAAGGCAGGCAGGCAGGCAGGCACCAAGCCTGGCTGGAAGGCAGGCTGGCAGGGCAGGCAAGGAACTCGAAGTGTCCAGCAGCAGGTCTTTCCTCGGAATGCTGGCCACGTGCGAGCTGCTTCCCTTTATATCCGGGGGGCTTACGTAATACTTCCCCCCCTGCATGCGCAATTAACAGTCGGCATCCGTTCCGCTTCCGCTGTGCATCCACTAGGCTTCCGCTGTGCATCCACTTTATCCGTTGTGCATCCGCTGTGCATCCGCTTCATCCGTTCGGCATCTGCTCTGCATCCACTGTATCCGTTCCGCGTCCGCTTTGCTGAGGCCCCCCGGAAGCCCTGCGGTTGCGCAATCTGCTCCCATCCGCTTCTATCCGCTGGGCTTCCGTTCCGCATCCGCTTTCCATCCACCCTGCGTCCTCCCCGCGTCCGTGTTATCTGCTCCGGTTATGCAAATTTTTGCCCCTTTTAAGAGCGGATAACAATGGATGGAACATTTTGCTCATCTGCTGTGTCCTTTTTGCATCCATTGGCCAGTGTGACATGGGCTTAAGTTGTGGGTTTTTCATAATGACACACATTGCACACAATGTATCACTTGCCCCTGTCTCGACCTCCCACAGAGATGCTTGCATGCACAAAGACCAAAAAAACCCTGTACTCTTCAAAAACAAAACCATCCTTAATTTCTGGAAAGGAACTAAGATTTATATCATTTAGTGGCCGATCCCAAAAGTAAATCATTAGGCTAACTCTGTGAGTAGGTTTTGACTAGAAAAATGGATGGATAAATAGCAAAATAACTCAGGATATTTTCCTCTGTGTGTATTGATATATGCATTAAAATCTGCAGGGCATTTTCCCCCAGATTTCTAGATACCCAAGATATCAACATCAACAACAATAATCCTGGACAAAATAATAACCACAGGAAATATTTTAGTCATGGTACTCCAATAATAGAAAGTTCTTTGTAAGCTGCTTGCTTGGTGTTATCATTGACTGTATTTCCTGATGAAGGATTCCAGAATTTGGATTTTGATATTTTTAGGCTATGTTCATACACAATTAACAAATCTTAATGTCTATTTTCACATAATAATCTGCTTTTCAGCCCTTCAGCGATTACAGAGGTACATAATGTTTGGTGGGAAAGGCAAGAAACAAATGTTACCAGGGCGTATCTGATGTTGCATCCTAACAAATAGGAAATGTGACCAAGGCAAAACACAAGTTTGTTTCACTTGTAATTAAAATTAAAGGCAATTAATTGATCATTCTCTATACCTATATTCAATTCTTTTTTTTTTTTTTTTTTTTGGAGCTTAAATATAAAAAATTGGTAATCCTTTTGTAGATTTCAGGGAGGCATCTCCAAAGGTCTGAATGAACACCAGCTGCACTCCTCTGTGTAAGAGCTGTTTCCCTTAGAGAAAATGCTGGGCACAATCCAGAGGACTAAAAATGCACCAATATGCTGGGCTGGCTATCAAGGTAATAGCCCTAAACATTTCTATTGAGAAATAAGCTTCTTGTGTAAGTGTGTATAAGGTAAATGTAAAGGTTCCCCTCGCACACACATACCAGTGGTTTGCGGCTCTAGGGGGCAGTTCTCATCTCCGTTACAAAGCCAAAGAGCCAGTGCTGTCTGAAGATGTCTCCATGGTCATGTGGCTGGCATGACTAAATGCCAAAGGCACATGGAACACTGTTACCTTCCCACCAAAGTGGTCCCTATTTTTCTACTTGCATTTTTACATGCTTTCAAACTGCTAAGTTAGCAGAATCTGGGACAAGTACCGGGAGCTCACTCCATTACGTGGTGCTAGGGATTCGAACCGCCAAACTGCTGGCATCAAGGTTAGTTGCCACAGATAGATTTTCTCTCTAGGATTTGATTTAATCAACTTTTAATATCACTTAAACTAGAATGCAAGTTCCTTAGGCAACTGCAGTCCTCTACAAACTTACATGGAGATGCGGTGGATGCTAAGATGCTAAGCTTGTTGATCAGAAAGGTCAGCAGTTTGGCGGTTCGAATCCCTACCAGAAAGAGGTTAGTTTGCTTCTACATGTTAAATCCACAGGAGCAGTGACTGGAGAGAAGGGCTATCTTGATCTACTTGTGCGCCTCTCAAATGAGACAGAGTGTTGTCTAGATAGACCTAGAACTGATCCTACATGGATAGACCTATCACTCTCTATGTCTTCTCATAAATTTAAGTCCCAATGAAAAAGGCTGAACTCAGTGAAACTCAGCTACATAACCTGCAATCTAAAGCTATGCTTTCAGAAGATAGGCTTAAGATTCAGAAGGATTTGATAGACTTGAACATTGGGCACTAGCTAACAAAATGAAACTCAATTATGAAAAAGGTAAGGGTTTACATTTAGGCAAGAAAAACAAAATGCTCAGGTACAGTATAGGTGGTACCTCACTCAATAGTGAGAGAAGTATATGAGAGAGATCTTGGAGTCTTAGTGGACAACCACTTAAATATAAGCCAGCAATGTGCTACAGCTGCCAAAAAAGCCAACAGAATTCTAGGTTGCATGAACAGAAGGATAGAATCAAGATCACACGAAATGTTAATACCACTTTATAATTCCTTGGTAATACCACATTTGAATAATGCATCCAGTTTTGGTCACCACAATGTAAAAAAGATGGAGAGACTCCAGAAAGAGTGCAGCCAGTTAGCTCGAGACTATTACAGAGAATGGACCTCTGTTACCAAGTAAAAAATAAATAAATTCATGCCTTCAGGTCTTTTTTCAATCTCTATGTCTTCTCTGATAATTCTGTGGCTGGGGTTTTCTATAGAAGCCATAGAGATTGAAAAAAGACCTGAAAGCATGAATAGAAGAGATGATTCCACCAGACAGTCAATTATTTGGAAGCCTGCACTCTCAAATAGAAAGATCTCCACACCACAAGCCAGGCAAACACCTGGGCAAAAAGAGATCCCCCCTGATACCTCCAGCTCAAACACACCTCAACCAGGCACCCAGATGAAACCTAGCTTTCTAATAAACGATACCCATCCATTTACTCGGAGCCAAGCTGCACTAAAAGCCTCCAATACTGGAACACAATGTTGCCAGCCAATCAAGACAAAAAAAGCCACAAAACAGACAGAAGATATTAGAAACATCAATCAAGCAGAACACAGCACACTCCAAGACCAATAAACACAGACCAACCAATCAGGATGAAGAAAAAAACATTCTGGCACAGCAGTAGGCTAGCCCCAAATTTAAAACTGAAACGGCTGTGAACGTCTGACTCACAGACGAACACAATACAGAAGCCTGATGATGGCAGATGAGATTCTGCCGAAACGTTGCTACAACTTTAAAAGCACAACTACAATGACATGGGATAATACCCGAATGAAGCTGAACAGCATACATGTAAGTACCCATGAAAACTTAAGAAATATACAAATACATATATATAAAGACAGAGAGAAAGAGAAAGAGAGAGAGATTTGTATACAGTATATATAAATTCTCCATCCTTCCATAGTCAAATCATAAACCTGTCAATAATATAACAGATGCAAAAGATTTTGACCAGCTCAAAGTGTTGTTTCCTTTCTGGGCAGGAATCCCAGCCAAGCAGATACTTATGCATAGCCTGCCCTCATTTCATCTAATTACAAGCTTCTCTTTCAGACAAGGAGAGGCAGAATGGGCAGAATGGTTTGATCATCCAATGGAAGGTCATTTAAGCAAGGAGTTTCTAAAATATTCATTGATCTAGTGCACATTAAAAAAAGTCACAAGGTTCCCAGGGCTTGCTAGCAAAAAAAAAAAAAAAGACCTTTCCATTACACAAGTTGTTAGAATCAGCCAATGATTAGCGCATGGGAGTAGAACATGTGGTACAATAAATCAGCACAGAGTGTACAGGAATGTTTAAAGGACCAGAACATTAACCAGTTACCCTGCTTTATTTTTCTGAGGTCTCTGGTTAATATGGCTTTCTTGGAGAGGGAACATGGATAAGTGCTGCTTTCCTTGACCTTTCTCTTTCATCCAAATCTGTTGTAGGGAAGACTGAATAATGGGAGTGTCAAAACATAGACAATGTTTTATTTTGGCCAAATGCAAAAGGACTCATTCAACCCACACAGAGTTTGTTCCATGCTGCAAGTGGGCACACCACAAACAGCAAACACTGAACCAAGAGACACACAGCTAAGCCCAGAGCCAACTTTATTATGTCATCCCATTATGCAGAGAACAAATATTCTGTTCCTATAAATTCTCCCATCACTCAATAAAGAATTGGGGGGAAGGGGGATAAACCAATTTTGGATTTAATTCGCCTAGCACCCAAATCACTCCAATTCTATACACACTTCTATATATTCATGTTCTTTTACTTTCTCCCAAAAAAGCAAATGCTTGCCATTTGTTGTTTTGTAGAAAATTAATGCAATTATATTATGGATTGCTGCAGTGGTGGTGGGATTCTAAGATTTTTACCACCGGTTTGGTGGGCATGGCATGGTGGGCGTGCTTTGTGCGCATGCCTGCACTTTGTGTGCATGCATGCCAAATGCGCACTATGCTCAAGCTTAGAGGTGTTCCAACTCACGTCCTGCCATCCTGCACTCTCCCTGTCACTTCAGCAGCTGCCGTGCGGCACTCTGCTGTACCATGCAAAGCAGCTATGCTTCAAAAGCAGGGGATAAAGGCAGGGTTGGGATTCAGATTTTTAACAACTGGTTCTGTGGGCATGGCTCTGTTGGTGGGCATGGGTTGGTGGTCATGTGACTGGGTGGACATGGCTTGGTGGTCATGTTATTGGCTGGGCGTGGCCAACTCAACATCACTCACATCGAGGCACACATCTCTTCGCCTGGCCTCTCATGGCTGTGGGGATGCTGCAACAGTCGTAAGTGTGAAAAATGGTCATAAGTCACTTTTTTCAGTGCCATTGTAACTTTGAATGGTCACTTCACACAAGCAAAGTACCAGCAAAGGGGGTGGAAAAAACTCCAGAGAAGTTCCTGAGACAGGAAGTCTAGTCCTGCCAAGAATGTAATAAGGGTTAACAGAGAGGCAGTTTCTGTAAGTAACACCAGACTGTTTCCTTCCTGTGTTCCTTACAGGATTAGGCCAGTAATTTCTTCTAACAACCGGTTCTCCGAACTGCTTAGAATGTTAACAGCTGGTTCTAGCAAATAGGTGCAAACTGGTAGAATCCTACCCCTGAATAAAGGTGAGTATGGGAGCCCAGACAGGTGGATGGGCCCAACAGCAGAGTGGCGGAGAAAACCAGTTCAGTCTCCACTGCTCATCAGCACTACTGGCTCGGCAGAACTGGGCTAAACCGGTAGAATACCACCACTGGATTGCTGCTAAGTGATGTTGAACCTGTCTTAATTTTTCTTCTTTTTTGTGTGTGTGTATTATATACAGGTAGTCCTTGACATACGACCACAATTGAGCCCAAAATTTAGTTACTTAAGTGAAACATTGATTAAGTGAGTTTTGCTACACTTTACAACCTTTCTTGCCACAGTTATTAAGAGAATCATTGCAGTTCAGTTAGCAAACACAATTGTTAAGTGAATCTGGCTTCCCCTTGTCAGAAGGTCGCAAAAGGGGATCACATGGCCCAGAGACACTGCAACCGTTATAAATAGAGGTCAGTTGCCAAGCTTCTGAATTTTGATCATGTGACCGTGGGGATGCAACAGCGGTCGTAAGTGTAAAAAAAGTTTTTCAGTGCCATTGTAACTTTGAATGGCCACTAAACAAACTGCTATAAGCCGAGGACTACCTATACAGACTACACCTCACTAAAAAACAGTCTCCCAACATATGGTTGCTCCACTCACACAAAGGATACATACGTGATGGCGAACCTATGGCACACATGCCAGAAGTGGCACACAGAGCCATTTCTGCTGGCACACAAGAGGTCGCCTGGAAGAGCTCCACTGAGCATGTCTGCGCACTGCAACCTGACAGCTGATTGTCGGGCATATGGTGCGCATGCATGGGAGAGACGGGGGTGCTGGAGACACACATGCATGCGCAGAGATGCTCAAAGATGTGCGTCGCGTGGGAGGATCACATGTGCATGCGCAGAGATGCATGGCATATGGGTGGTGTGCATGCACAGAGGCATAGGGTCACACACGCATTCATAGGGGGCGTTGGGGGCACATGTTTTGCCTTTTGTGTGCTGGCACATGAGCGCACGGATGTGAGTGCAGTTTTCAGCATGGGAGCCCAAAAAGGTTCGCCACCACTGGGATATTTCATTCCTCATATTCCTACTCAGAATGAAGTGTGGAGGAAATCCAGAATATAACAGCCAATTCCCAATATTTCTGCCTCCCGCAGGCAGGTGCTGAAGTTTTTCAAAGAAGAAAATTTAAAGAAATAGAGAGGAATGTTTCCACACAGGAAAAAAAAACATGTTATCTGGATTAAATAAATCTGATGGAAGGAAGAAGCATTGCCTTGTCTCATATTCATGTCTCCCTGTTCTGTCCCCTTCTGTGGACAAGTAATGCTAAAATGTTTGCCGACTATGCTAGCCAATCATTGATTGTAACACTTGAATCAAGGACCCACAAGCCCTTCCCTATTTCATCTAAGTAAGCACACGTCTCAGGACTCGGGTGTCGGGCATGAGGGAGAATGACACATTACTCTCTCACCACAGAAAGAAACCAGCAGGGACAGCGGGGTTTCCTGCCGTACCACACATCTATCCATAATAAATAAAACTCATATGTCCTCTTTACATTACTCTGATATCACCGGTCCTCTGAAATCTCAAGTGAAGAAGTATGATCTGAGGAAAACCCAATGAGTGAACCCATCAAATGTTCCCACTGCAGAAGAACAGAGATTCATTTTTCTAAATCAGGAGGAAAATGGAAAATAAAAGAAAAACAAAAGGATGAGATCTGTACTGAATGACATTGGTCTCATCCAGATTACCAATAAACATTACATCATATATAATATTTATATTATATGCTGGAGAAGACTCCTGCAAGTCCCCTGGACTGCAAGGCAATCAAATTGATCAACCCTGACTGCTCTTTAGAAGGCCAGATCCTAAAGATGAAACTCAAATACTTTGGCCACCGAATGAGAAGGAAGGACTCACTGGAGAAGAGCCTAATGCTGGGAAATATTGAAGGCAATAGAAGAAGGGGATGACAGAGAATGAGGTGGATGGATGCAGTCACTGAAGAAGTCAGCATGAATTTAAATGGACTTCAGGGGATGGTAGAGGACAGGAAGGCTAGAGGAACATTGTCCCGGGGTTCACGAATGGGTTGGACATGACCTCGCAGCTAACAACATTATATAAATACACATTTTATATAGAATATATAATCTAACTTTAAGAAGTCATCTAGCTTTATTGCATATCAGAACAGAAAAAGGAGGAAAAGTCGATTTGTAGATACAATGAGCAAAGAGTAATGTAGATACTGTAATAATGTAGTTTCTTGTTCTTCTGTTTTTGCTTTGGTATGTAATAATGCCAAGACTAAACTCACAGCCGATTGTTGTTGTTTTTTAAGATCCTGAGCATTACCTCTAAGCTATGGCTCCACCCTAACTAGCATTCTATAGAAGAAACAATAAAATCATGGCCCTTTTAACTGACAACATCACAGTCCAATATACGTAGTAGAAATTTCTTGTTCTCAGGATTCCTGTATTTGGGGGAATGAATGCTCCAGAAGCAATGGACTTATGAGTCCAATACAAACATTTCAAGCAAGTAGAAGAAATGTGTACATAGGGAGAAGGAAGAAATATACTTGGCAACAAGCCTCGCCCTTCACCTTCGTGCATTTGTTAGTTGGTGTGTGTGATCTCTATGCAGATAAAAACTCCATGAGCAATCAGGAACCCTGAGGGAAAAAAATAGTTTTCTCATCCCACATAAGCAGACTGTACGGGAACTAAACACTGTTTAGAAGATTTGCATGGCTGAAAGATAATTGTGATCCACATCCAATCCCTATCAACCTCTGTTACTCTTCTAACATCAGCACAGAGTTTGCTTGCTCTCTAAAAGAAGGAATCACAGTAGCAGTTTTGTTCTCCCCACCTACCGAGCCTTGACAATCAGTACTTGACAAAATTTAGCTCTTTGGGGAAGTTAAACCAACAACAAGGGCAACAAAAAAATACCCAGAAGAAGGGAAAAGTAAGCCACTTCCATTTTGCTGCCAAGAAAAAGACATGGATGTGTCCAGTATAAAATCACCAGGAGACATTTGAAGACTTTGCTTGTTGTTCTTATTCAAAGGAGGAATGATTCTCCATCTGCTAAAGCAACTTGCCAGATTAAATAGCAAATAGCACAATGTTGACTGGATATAACCCTTCCCAATTTGGTAATCTCCAACTGTGGATATGGTTTTGAGTCTCAACGGGTCAGAACCACACCCAGCTGGGATAGGTTTGTCTGGCACATCTGATCACCACCATGCTATTTGCTTTTGAAAGTTTGATCTGGCAAGTTGCCTCATTAGAGCTTGGTTAGACTCTGGCCCAAGAACTAGACTGACTAATAGAATAAAACCCATTTATTTGTGTAACCACTGTGAATTGGAAAATGCGGACACAGTTACTAACTCTGTATCTCCTGATCTCACACCTCTGTGCCTAGAACTATGTGCATGAAAGCCAGTTGTTCTGAATGTCAACAGTTCTGTTTTCACACTGTACGTAGGTCCAATGAACAGGATTTTATAATTGCATTGTTCACTTACACATTTAAACTCTATATCTGAAAAAGCACACCATAAGATGGTGATGATTGATGATTTGTGCTGATGATGCTAACAATGATGATGATACCCAACTCATTTCAAATAAATTTTAAATGGCAAGTAATACATGCAAATAACATGTGTACAGCCTCACTCATACAAGAATATGCACAGATAATGAACATGAGATCTCAATCTTGACACCTCTTGATTGACAAGAGGGTTGTGACTGTGAAAGTCTGCTGGGGGAGCCGCACTCCAAATTCTATAGCAGCTGCTTCTTTTCCAGAAGAGTCGTGTGTGATTGCTGACAACTGGTCACTGGGAAAGTTTAGCAGGGGTGGAATTAATATCTCAGGTGCACTATTCCATTCTCAAGGAAAAGACCCATTCTGATGGAATTGAAATCCCTTCTCTTGCCACCAGAACCTTGTTCAAAGTCACAGTGACATGTGCTTCTCCTTCGCCCGCTACTGCTTTCTCACCTTCCAACTCCAGTCACCCTTAACTTCATATCGGAGAGATAACCTGGGAAATGCATTGCACTTGGCTGACCAGCCTTGAACTTTGTGTGCTGGTTGCTTAGCAATGGCTAACTTTGAAGACAGACTGAGACAGCAGAACCCAAAAGTGCTTTCAATGGATAATATTGCAAGGAAAATAAAAGTAAATGTTCAGGAGAAAAAAACTGAATGTTTCTTCAAATTCATACCCAGCCTGCACAAAAGCAAAACTCAGTTAAAGATGTCATGTAAAGAGGCAAAAGATATTCTTCTTGCAAATACTAATATAGATATGTATCAAGGGAAGTGACTTCTAACAAAAGAATAGCCTAAAGAGAGATGCAGAAAATCACTTTTAAAACCAATTGACAGTGACTAAAAATATTATAAAATATTTTAAAATATTATAAAATTAATCAGAAGTCTTTGATTATGTCAGAAATGTTCATTTTTAACAAGAGATAAGCCTTCTTTCATCAAAATACATGTGCTCAAAGATAATAAAGCTGAGCAGTAAAACATTGTTTAAATACCTTATTTAAACAAGCAACCAAGTATAAGATACTATCTTCTGTTATTTCTGTTAAAAAAATGTTGAAAATTATTTTTATTATATTCCACAAGGATGACTGGCTTTGATCAAAATGGAATTTGAACCACTACTTATAGAAAACATATGTAATCGGGGTTTCCTGAAATCAAGCTAGACTTGGGGAATATATGTCCAATAAAATTACACAGCAACTTTGCAGAAATGGCTTGCCACTGCTTTTTATTTTACTAATTACATTCCAGTTTAATCAATTGCTCTGGGATTCTCAGCTGGTCTCCCATACAGAACCTAACCAGATTTGGGCTTGCTTAGCTTCCAAGTCCAAGCAAAGTCTACTACTGTCCATTGAATGATTATAGAAATATGTTCTGTATGAAAGCAAGTTCTTCACCTTGATACACTACAGAGAAGTGTGGTACATTACAGAGGTAAGAGTTTATCTCTAACCCTAGCTCTTATTTTAAATGGAGAGTCAAAGAGCTGTCAGCTCTTGAAATGTGATTAATTCTAGGTATTTCCTCCCAAATCTAGTGAATTTTATTACCAGGGGTGGTATTCAGCAGGTTCTGACCAGCTCTGGAGAACCAGTAGTGGAAATTTTGGGTAGTTCAGAGAACCGGTAAATACCATCTCTGACTGGCCCTGCTCCCATCTATTCTCTGCCTCCTGAGTCCCAGCTGATCAGCTGGGTCTTCTTTTGTTGTCCTGCACAGGAGAACAGAGCTGGAAATCAGGTTAGTGGGGTGGAGAGGGAATGGAGATTTTACAGATCCTTCCCTTGGAGAGAGGTGGAATGGAGATTTTACAGTATTCTTCTCCTGTCATGCCCACCAAGCCATGTCACGAGCACCAAGCCATGCCCACAGAACCAGTAGTAAAACCTTTTGAATCCCATCACTCTTTATTACCTCTTTATTCTTGAGAAAAAAACTTCTTTAAAAATCAAGATGCATACAAATGATCCACGGTAAGACAAATATTAACAATCATGATGGGTAATAGAGTTAATGACCATAGAATATAGAAGATTACAACTAGAAAGGGAAAGGAAAGGAAAGGAAAGGAAAGGAAAGGAAAGGAAAGGAAAGGAAAGGAAAGGAAAGGAAAGGAAAGGAAAGGAAAGGAAAGGAAAGGAAA
>BLBF01000005.1:48865437-48901997 GCA_015471245.1 Laticauda colubrina | reverse complement strand
AAGGAAAGGAAAGGAAAGGAAAGGAAAGGAAAGGAAAGGAAAGGAAAAAGGAAAAAGGAAAAAGGAAAAAGGAAAAAGGAAAAGGAAGAGGAAAAGGAAAAGGAAAAGGAAAAGGAAAAGGAAAAGGAAAAGGAAAAAAGGAAAAGGAAAGGGGCAAGGGGAAAGGGGTTAGGGCAGGCCTGTCAAACTGGCAGCCCAGGGGCTGGATGCATCATGCACAGCCCAGCTCTGGAATGGGAAAAACATAGCAAAACGTCATGTGACGGCAACATGATCCTGTGAGTTTGATACCCATGGGTTAGGGGAAAGATTCCTTGGGTCCCCTAGAGGTGATAAATCTGTTAAAAAAAAAATAGTGATAGCTGCAAGTTACATTCCAGTGAATAGTGATGATGAAAGAATCAGAAATGAATTCTGGGGGAAAAGGAAAAGAATATACTGAAAGAATGTGTTCCAGAGAAAAACAAATATTGTGACATGAATGGATGGATGGATGGGAATTTTAAAAAAGGAAGTATCCCACAAAAAAATAATTGGATTATTCTGAGATCCCAAATGATATCAGTTTTTACTGAGAAAGAGATCTGTTTATTTCAAATACATCATTTAAACATATTTATTTATGCATGTACATGGCAAAAGAATTAATCCAAAAGCAAAGCTGATTTAATTAAAATAATTCATGAAGGATACAAAGGTTAGAAGATGTTCTGAATGTGGGATAGAGAGACTTTTAAATTGGAAATTGTGGGTGTCAGGACAAAACTGAGATGGAATAAAATAAAATAAAGGAAAGTAACAAGACTGCGGGGGGGGGGGGGAGCTACAAATCCAGTTTTAAAAAGTAGCAGGAAATAAATTAATTTCCCAATGGAGAGGAGTATTTCAAAGATTGCATGGGAACAATAATAGTTGAAGAGTGGAACTGAAATATACGATATATATTAAGTGTCCAAGAAAACAAAATAATGAAAAGGAAGTCACTGACATGGTTAAACTACAGATCTATATAGTGTAACTGGATAAATGTTAAAATATGGTTTTGACTTAGTTGCGTGTTTTATGCATTATAAATACCACACACAGAACAGCACACACACTGCTAGAGAGAAGTTTCCTGAAGATGAGCTCTAGCACAAGTCAAAAAGCTCAGAAAACAAAACCTCTGGTCCCAGTGACCAACCCAGATTGGATACTGTAACATTATCCTGGGATAATGTTCCCATTATCCCGGGATAATATAATAATAATATTCATCTTCATTTGTTTTATGAACTGTTTAATGTTTGCACCAAAACTGAGTCAAGGGGTGAGTGATGGTGGTGACAAAAAAAGTTATTGTTCCTGTATACCAAGGAAAATATAACAAAAGCAATTTTGATTACCAAATTACAGGATAGTTAGTTTTTGAGAATGCCTAGGAAAGTGTTTTGCTGAATTGTGATTGAAAGAACACAAGAAATAAAAATGAGCAAAGTTTGAAAAGCACTTTGTAGCTTTATACCAGGCAACGGTACGTAAACTAGGTTTTTGCTCTTCAGTAGCTCGCAGAGAAATGTATAGATATAAAAAAGTTTATGCTTGTTAATTTAGAGAAAGCATATGATAAATAATAGACTTGAGTTATCAAATTGTCCAGAATGTTCTGTGTTAAGCCCCTGTCACACAGCACCAACGGATGGAAAGAGGATGTAAAACGGAGAGAAACACTTGCCATCCGTTGGTTAACGCGATGCATCCGTTCTGTACTCACTGTGTCCGTTTTTCATCCTCTCTATCCATCTAGCATCCATCTACTGACATTTCATCCGCTCAAAAAGTTTTGAGCTGCACAAAACTTTTTGAGCGGAAAATGTATCCAACGCATCTGTTCTACATCCGCTACACATACGGGGAACATCCGTTCTACAACCGTCGTCATCCGTTACGCATCCGCTATATCTGCTAGGCATCCGCTGCGCATCCGCGCAACTCGCATCCGCTCCAGCGGAAAACAGACACAGGGAGGAAGCGAAATGGACGCGGAATGGACACAAAGCGTGAGTAGCACATGAGTCCACTTATTTCAACTACAAGGGCTTCTTCAGCATCATCCTCTTCACCATGGTCGATGCTGATTACAAGTTCATGGACATCGATGCTTCAGGCAACGGGTCAGCTTCAGATGCCCAGGTATACAATGCCAGTCACCTCAAGGAGGGGCTGGAATGCAACCTCATCATGGGCTTCCCAGATCCAGACCCCCTGCCCAATGACACACAAGATGTGCCCTACTTCATCGTGGGGGATGACGCCTTCTCCCTCAGAACCTACCTCATGAAGCCCTACACCTCCAGATGCCTCACACATGAAGAGAGGCTCTTCAATGACAGGCTGTCCAGGGCAAGGCGGGTGGTGGAGAACGCCTTTGGCATCCTGGCCAACAGGTTCCAGTACTTCTCACCACCATGCAGCATCGCCCACAGACCGTGAGGAGGATAGTGGAAGCTTGCTTCATCCTGCACAATCTCATGCGCACCCGCTATCCGGTGTTGCAGAACAGGCTCGTGGACCTCCAACAAGGCAATGGGGACATGGAGCCTGGTGAATGGAGGTAAGGGCGAAACCTGATAGACACTGTGGATGTGCAAGGCCCCAACAGAGCCTCACATGAAGGGAAGAAGCAGCGCAACATCCTGAAACACTGGTGCAACTCCCCAGCTGGAGCAGTGGAGTGGCAAGACAGGATGATAGATGCTTAATGGATGCTTCCTTCAGCCTGTCTCATCACACTGATGAGATTGGGCCATGTATGTTGAGTGGGCCTACAATGAACAGGGCATTTAATAAAGAGTTGTGTTTATGTTGAAATGTGTGGATCAATGATTACATTGTTATTATAATAAAGTGCCATAGGTGTGGCACCTGGGAGGGTGGACCATACAGTCCCACTATGCTTGTACTGGAGGTTTATCTATCCCACAGCTATTACCCATCCCAAAGGTATCCCTGCCCATTCCACAGGTATCCCTGTCCATCCCACAGGTATCATAACCCATTCCACAGCTATTACCCATCCCAAAGGTATCCCTGCCCATCCCACAGGTATCCCTGCCCATCCCACTGCTATCTTAACCCATCCCACAAGCATGCAAAGGCTTAAACCATTTCAAAAAGTTTCCACCAAGACTTTATTTACTAAAATAAATGAAGCAAGTGTGTGAAGCAAAGATAATCTTTTTTAATAACAAGCTGTAAAAGAAAAATGACGCAAGTGTCCCAAGCAAAGATAAAGTCAACAGGTAGCCACCCAGTCTCTGGCATTCTTCTTAGTCACTCTGAGGCATGCCCAGTCTCAGGGGTGAAGGGTCCAGGTGCTGTGGAGGTGGCTGCTGCTGGAGTGCTGATCTGAGGCATCATTGGGGTGCCTGGCCCCGAGAGGACAACAGGGGATGGTGTGTGGAGGAAGCTCTCAGAGAGCCGGCTCAGTCCTGTGATGTTGAGAGCCCCTTCCTCCAGGACATGGGGTGTCAGCCCCAATACCAATGACAGATGTTCTGAGGCCGGGCTTGGCTGTGGGGTGGAGGAAGGAGCAGTGTAGTGGGGCTGTCTGGTCTGCAGCTAAGCAAGGTGAGGCATGGGTGGCATCTGTGGCATCGGTGGCACCGGTGGCGTTCGATGTACCTGTGCCTGGAGTGGGAAGGGCTGCCTGTGCTGCTGGACCTCCTAGTAGCCGTAGCCTTGGTAGGTGAGGGGCTGTGGAAAGCCTTGGAAGGGCAGTGACATCACCTGGGGTGGAGGAGCAGACCTAGACTGGGTGGGAGCAGGCTCAGCTGGGTCTGGAGGGTTGTGAAGAAGACCGGTGATCCTGTCCTTTATCACCGGGTACTGTGATTCCGACATGTTCATGAGGGTCTGGTTGACGTAGGTGAGGAAGGGCTTGCGGTTGGAGGATGGGACATTGGTGTGTACCAGCTGAGAGAGATCTACACTGCTTCTGATGGTGTCCCTGATCTCCAGCAGGACACTGTGTCTCTGCCCCTCCGGTCTGCCTCTCTACCTGCTTTCTGTGGAGGTGGAGCTGGGGGTGGATGTGGGTGGTTCTCTGGTGGAAGTGCCCTCTCCTTGCTCGCAACTGCGTCAGGGGGTCCTCCACACACTCCACCGCGGTGAGTGCAGCTGTCGGGGGGGTCTCCATCGTGGTACGCTGCACAGATACCTGCCTGGACACAGGAGCTGACTCTTGGCCAGAAGAGGACTGGCTCTCTGCGGGCTGCCTGAGAGAGAGGGTTGTCAGAGGGGCTGCTCCTCGGTGGCGGATCTCACCCTCCAAGAAGCTGCACTTGGCCATCATGTAGGTCTCTCGGTCCGTCAGCTTGACCGTGGCCTGGCCAGATTTCTTGAGGTGCAGCTTCCCGTACCAGGTGTGCATGTGCTTCCACCAGCCAAGGAGCACCTCCGAAGTGTAGCCCAGGCTCTCTGCCTTCTCTCTCCAAGCAGCCTGATTCCTTTTGGTGTCTCGATAGAGCCTGTGTCCCCTCCGCCATAGATACTCGTTCTCCCTCAGCCATTCCAGCACCTCATCCTCATGTTCCTCTTCAATGGAGTATTGCCTCCTCTCCTGTTCACGCGTATGCCTCTTCCTCCCTCTGGCAGGGCCATTTGGGCCCTCATCAGAGGTGCTTCGAGGTTGTAGTGGTTGCTCCTCCACATCACCACCAGCAGCAGCAGCAAAAACAACAGTAGCAGCAAAAGCAGCACCAGCAGCACCAGCAGCACCAGCAGCACCAGCAGCAGCGCCAGCAGAGTAAGCACCAGCAGAAGCACCAGCACCAGGAGCAGCACCAGCAGAGTAAGCACCAGCAGAAGCACCAGCGCCAGCAGAGTAAGCACCAGCAGAAGCCCCAGCACCAGAAGAGTCAGCCCGAGCAGCAGAAGCCCCAGCAGAAGCAGAGTCAGGGCCAGGGGGTGGGATGGTGGCCCTGTCCCTCTTGCCAGGGCTGGCAGCAGATGGCAGAGGCTTTCTCTTCTTCCCCATGGTTGTTGGCTGGCTGGCTGGCTGGCTGGCTGGAGCTGTGTCTGGCAGCAGGTCTTTCCTCTGAATGGTGACCTGCTTGCGAGCTGCTTCCCTTTATATCCGCGGGGCTGACGCAATGCATCCTCCCTGCATGCGCAGTGAACGCTCTGCATCCGCTCGGCATCTGCTCTGCATCCACTCCTTCCGCTGCACGTCCGCTTCGCTGTGCTCCCCCGGAAGCCCTGCGGATGTGCCATCCACTCCCATCTGCTTCCATCCGCTAGGCTTCCGTGGAGCATCTGCTTTCCATCCTGGCTACGTCCTCCCCCCGTCCATTCCTTTCCGTTGTTGTCCGCTCTGGTTATGCAAATTCGGGGCACTTTTGAGAGCGGATAACAACAGGTGGAACATTTTCTCGTCCGCTGTGTGCTTTTTACAAACGTTTTGCATCCGTCGGCCTATGTGACAGGCCCTTTACTTTTACATGATAAGGGCCAAACCAGCTAAGATACATTGCTCAAATAATAATTTTACCCTTTTCTTTTCCATTTATCCCCTTCAAACTAGTAACTTCAAAGAAACAACTGTTCAAAGCTAGCTTGCTTTGAAAAACCAGACCCATGGGATGGAGGAAAAGTAAAAAAGATACTAAGACAAACCATCCCATCCAGTGGCAGAAAGGGCCAGATCAGACATGCAGTTAGAAAATGACACTTTTTCATCTGCATACAGTCACAAGGGAATCTTTTTTTCAATCTCATGAAAGCAATGACCTTCTCCTACTAATTTTCAAAATCAGCTGGCCAGACTATTTAGCTTACAAAAATATTACTTTAGAAATATTTATAGGGTTGGCTGCTTGTACATTGTCTCCTGTCAGTGTTACTTTCTAAATTGATTAGATGAGATCAATAAGAAAGTTTATATTATTATTTTTTTACATCAACATCTTGGCTGGTAGGCTTCTCTTATATCTATTCTTCCAGATATCCTATACAACATCAATGGCTCCCAGGAGTTTTTCACTTTTTCTGCCTTCTCCTTTCCCTTGAAGCACTGTTCCCTTCTTCTATCCTACTGTTTAGAAACAAATTAGTTTAGAAATAACGCTGATGTAAAAACGCTGTAAGACAGGACAGTGAAATCTATTAGCAATCTAGAAACACACATGCATGTACACGCACGCACATACATACATATTCATTACTAATTGCTTAGAGCAAGAACTCAGTCCTCCCAGAAATATAACCATTTACAGAAGAATTCTGTTCTTCAGCTAATGTACAAGTCTAAAGTTAAATTGAATGAGCTTAATGTATCAGTGAATATAGCTGTTACTCTCTGATCTAGAAAAGATATTTTTGTAAAGCAGAGCACCTTGTCAACAGAATATAAGACTATGATGGGCTGATCCAACTGAAAGCCTTTTTAAAAATCATTCCTGAAATTCCATGAAGCAATACATTTAATAATAGATGGCAGGTGGAATAAAATTATCAATTCAAGTGAAAAAAACAAACAAAATTATTCCCAAGTTATCAAATAATACCGGCTAAGGAATAGAGGACACACTGCCCATTAAGCCAAGCTTTGTTCTTCAAGCTAAAACTGGCCTTATGATCCCCACTGACTTCAATAGGAATACTTGCAAGAAGCAATATTTGCAATATTTGGCAAATGGAGGTGGGAAAATGACATTTCCCCACCACCACCCGCGAAATGCAAATATTGTTAACTATGTTTAACTATGGTTAACTATGTTTTAGGAACTCCATTTCCACAAAGTTTGCAAGCCTTGGAACTTAATTCTGCAGCACTGAAAAGTATTCCAGTGAGTCTCAGTTTTTATGTACGAATAATTGGATAAACCAGCTTACATAAGTATCATTTTGAAGAATTGGCTCAAGCCTGGAGAATTCAGTGAATCAGGATTTTGCAGGAACATCCTGCTAATCACATTTTCTACCATACCATCTTCCTGCCATAATGCAACAGTATTAGGCATTGCCATCTAACAATTCAGAGTGACTAGACCTGTCTCTGGTTTACATTTAAACAGTGCAGGGAGATAAAGTGTGGCCTTCAATATATCTTTCTGAAATTATCTGCTGTTCACATATGGATGGAGAGCAGGTTGTGTTGCTCCAGAAGCACTAATTTTACATTCTTCCTTAAGGTTACTGATTTGGTATCCATGGCTTTAAAAGATTCATTTAGACAAAAACGAAACAAAAAAACACCTTGCCCCTGTGCTCTTTCAGAAAATCTGAAATGTTTTCCCTCTGATAATCTTTGTTAGCTTTGCGATCAAGCAGAAAACCAAATCTTGCTTTGCAACACCCCATTCCACTTCCCTCCTGTTTGGCTCTGAGGGTTATCACATTATAGCTTATGTTGAAGCAAAGGAAACCAACAAGTGAAAAAGGGGTTTAAGTCTTCACCATCAGTGTGATTTGTATCACTGCTCATAGCCCAAGCAGACCAGCAAATCACAGGAGAGATGAGCATTCAATTTCCCACTGTGTATTTTATTGATTGTTTCTGAACAAAAAGTAAATCTAGATCTTACATTTCTGAGTGACATCCAATAAGAAGGTAATTGGGGGCTCCTTGACTTTTAATGCTAACATTTAATAAAATGACTTATTTTCTCTTCTTTCTGAAAAGAGAAAAGATGGGTAGAAAGGAATGGAATTCAATGTAGAACAAGTACCCTGTCCAGAACTGGACATTCATAAGAAATTCCTAGCCTCAAAATTGTTACATTTTCTATATTTTGCAAAGGCATCAGGGGCAGGATGTCAATATTTCACTTTGTCCCATAAACCTAAGCTATGCCTATTAAACCAATTACTACCCACCTGCCTTCAGTCGAGGACCTGTATACTGCACGAGTCAAAAAGAGGGCTGTGAAAATATTTACAGACCCCTCACATCCCGGACATAAACTGTTTCAAGTCCTTCCCTCAAAACGACACTATAGAGCACTGCATATCAGAACAACTAGGCACAAGGACAGTTTTTTCCGGAACACCATCACTCTGCTAAACAAATAATTCCCTCAACAATGTTCAACTATTACAAAGTCTGCACTATTATTACTATAAATCTTCTCATCACTCCTTATCACCCATCCCCTCCCACTTGTAACTGTATGACTGTAACTTTGTCGCTTGTATCATTACAATTTATATGGACTGTTTCCTAGTATGGTTTGATTGCTTATTGTACCCTATGACTATCATCAAGTGATTCTTGACAAATGTATCTTTTCTTTTTTGTACACTGAGAGCATATTCACCAAGATAAATTCCTTGTGTGTCCAACCACACTTGGCCAATAAAGAATTCTATTCTATTTTATTATAGGTACTCCTTAGCTTACAATAGTTTGTTTAATAACTGTTAACAGCACTGAAAAAAGTGCCTCATGACCAATTTTCCACATTTAGTACAACCATTGAAGTGTCCCCATGGAGACCTGACCAAAATTCTGCTACTTGGCAATTGACTGATATTTATGATGGTTGCTATGCCCTGAGTTCCTGTGAACTTTCCAACAAGCAAAGTCAATGGGGAAGCCAGACTCATTTTAACAACCATGTTCCTAACTTAACAACAGCAGTCATTCGCTTAGCAACTTTGGAAAGAAAGGTTGCAAAATGGGACAAAACTCACTTGACATTTGTCCCACTTAGCAACAAAAATGTTGGGCTCAGTTATTGTTTTGTTCAGAAAACACACGAAGTAGACCGGGTTCCAACAACAAATACTTTATTCTTTAACTAGTCAGTAAATAGGAACACTTGGCTGAAGCCGAGGCCAGCCTTTTATACAGGCTGGCTTGCCTGCTTGTAGCCAATGGCGGTTGCTTAAATTTGCCGCCTTTCAGCAGCTCTTTGGATTGGTTCCTAGTGAACCAATCCAATGCTTAGTTTATTTGACCAATCAGGTTTGCAGATTTGGAGTCACCCACTTTACATATAGAACAGTTATGATCATAAGTCAAGGACTACCGCTACTGCTGTAAATAACCATGAGTAAATTTGAATTTGAATTTTGAATTTTACCTTTATTGTCATTGCATTCCACGAATATAATGAACTTTGAAAGCTACTCCATCACAGTGTCCCAAACACCACATCACAATCACACTACAAGTATTTAAAAATCATTATTATTATTGTTGTTGTTGTTGTTGTTGTTGTTAATTGTTCCATCTGGAAAGAAGCGCGTGAGACTGGGTTCCAAACAACAATCATTTTATTTAAACTCGCAAGGCAAAAGATACGGAACATAGCCCAAGCCGCAGCAGCCCTTTATATAGCGGCTTTGCCTGTGGCTTGTGTTCAATGGCACTCATTTAACTGTTCCCGCTATTTGGCGGCTTCCCGGATTGGTTCTTAATCAACCAATTGATTAAGTGGCCTTTTCGGCCAATCAGAATGAAGTACTTGGAACCTACCCAGTTCCACACAGAACACCCCTCCCCCTTTAGTTTAGTCCAATGTGGGTGATGTAGTCACGCAGGTAGGTGGGGCTTTTTCTAGTCCTAGTTGACCTGTTCAGCTCAGTCTTGGCATGGTCTTCTAGCGGTTCGGACGGGATCGCTCTTCTCTCGTCCTTCTCCATGGAACCTCCTGGAAGGGTGAGTCAGCCTTGCCACTCCCACCTGAGTTTCTCGGGCCAGTTGAGGTGACTCCACTGCTCCCTCCTGGTTTGACTGGTTTGGTTGAGCTGGCCTGGCTACCACCTTCCAGGAAGGCCTCGCTTCGCTCTCCAGCTCCTGGACTTCTTTCTTGGGGTTCATTGAACCATGAGTGCTCTTTTTGTTTGGTTAGATTGTATTTTTGCATAGTTTGTTGTCTTGTTATGGGAGGTTTGTCTCTCCCTTTTTTATTTATTTGTACTTCCCCCCCTCCTTAGTTGTTTTTTAGTTGGTATTTATTTTTGATTCTGTGGTGTTTTTTCATTCAAGGTTGCGGGAACAAAGCTGGTCTATGTGCTGTTTCCATTCCCTACCATCGTCTAAAAGTAGTTGGTAGGACCGGGGGCCTGTTATTTGGGAGATGGTGGCTGGAAGCCACAATGGGTCCCTGGTGAGGTTTTTTGCATAGACTAGGTTGCCGGTTTCAAACGTACAGTATTTGCTGGAGGAATCAGGGGGTTTGTCCCAGGTGTAAGTGGGGTGCAATCTGTCCAGGTAGGAGCGTAGTTTCCTACCCATTAGGAGTTCAGCTGGGTTTTTCTTGGTTGTGCTGCTAGGAGTAATATGCTGCAAGGTTAGTAGTCGGCTTAGTTTGTCCTGCAAGTCCCCCTTGTCCATTCTGTCTAGTCCCTCTTTAGTGTACTGAACCATGCATTCAGCCCTGCCGTTCACAGCCGGATGGGCCGGCACAGTGAAGGCATGTCGTATACCCTGGGTAGCCAGATATTGTTCCAATTGCAAGGCTGTAAATTGGGGCCCATTATCTGAAACCAGTACATCAGGTAGCCCATGTATCACAAATAGTTTGTCTAGCTGTTTCATTACAGCTTTGATGGTTGTGGAAGCCATGAGGATGACTTCCAATCAGTTCGAGTATGCATCAACCACTATCAAAAAAGTGTTCCCCTTTGTTGGCCCAGCGAAGTCAATATGTACTCTAGACCATGAACCCCAGGGAGTTTCCCAGTCTCTTATTGGTGCCTGTGGGGGGGTAGGCCTCGGTTTTTGACAGTCATGGCATGTTGCAACCCAGCATTCAATGTCTTTGTCCAGCCCTGGCCACCAGACATAACTCCTGGCCAGGGCTTTCATTTTGACTATGCCTGGGTGTCCCTCGTGCAACATGCCCAGAACGTCTTCCTGGAGACTGCTCGGAATCACCACCCTGTCACCCCATAAAATGCACCCTTTTTCTATAGACAGTTCAGTCTGTCTGGTTTAAAAGTCTCAGTTTTGTTCTCCTCTGGCCAGCCTTTACCGACCCAGTTCAATATGCATGCTGTCAAAGGGTCCTTGGCTGTGGCTCTCGCAACGTCGGCTGCTGTCAGCGGTAGCTCCGGGCAGGTCTCAAGCTGAAATGTGGAGGTGGTTGGAGCAGGGTCGTCTTCTGTGACAGGCAGCAGGGAACGGCTCAGGGCATTGGCATGTGTGATGGCTTTGCCAGGTCGGTGCAACAGCGTATAGGAGTAGGCAGTGAGGAATTCAGACCACCTCGTCATTCTAGGTGACAGAATGTTCGGGGTTGGCTTGTTGCCTGCTAGGATTCCAAGAAGGGGCTTATGATCGGTTATTATAGAAAAAGTTCTACCGTAAAGGTACTCATGGGATCTTTTGACTCCAGCCATGATTGCGAGGGCTTCTCTATCAAGTTGACTGTAATTGCGTTCCGACTTGGAGAGCAATTTTGAGTAAAAGGCGACCGGTGCCTCTCTGCCATCTGGTAGCTGGTTGCTCAGGATGGCGCTGACCCCAAAAGGCAAGGCATCACAGGTGACCATCAGAGGCAGGGTATTGCTAAACTGGATGAGAATGGTGTCAGACGTTAATAGGTCCTTGATACCTTGGAATGCTTTCTGTTCCCAGTGGCCCCATGTCCAAGTGTTTTTTTTATCTAGAAGTCGATGTAGGGGTTCTGCTATTGTTGCCTTATGGGGCAGAAACACGTTGTAAAAATTTATGAGGCCTAGGAATGCTTGACGGTCGGTTTTGTTCCTGGGCCAGGAAGCATCTTTGATAGCCTTCACATTCTTTTCAGTGGGGTGAATGCCTTGTTCATCAATTAAATAGCCCCAAAATTCGACCCAGTTAGTGGCTAATTCACACTTTTCCCTTTTTACTTTGAGGCCTGATTTCTTAAATCTTGTTAAGACTTCTCTTAATCTGGTCTCTAGCTGGCTGGCATTTTTTTCTGAGACCAGTACATCATTGAAGTAGGGGATGACACCTTTGATTCCATTTAGCAGGCGTTCCATGAGGCTTTGGAACACGCCTGGGTCAACGCTAACACCGAATTGGAGGCGGTTACACTTGAATGCCCCTCTATGTGTTACAATAGTCTGTGCCTCTGCTGTAATGGGATCAACGGGTCGTTGTTGATAGGACTGTGCGAGGTCGAGCTTCACAAAAAATTTTCCTACCCCTAGTGAGTGCAGTAAATATTGCACATGGTTCAGGGTTGCCTTATAGTCTCCGCAGATGCGCACTGACCCATCTGGCTTCACTGGTGTGATGATAGGGGTTTCCCACCTGGCATGGTCGATTGGCTCTAAAACCCCTTGAGCTATTAATTTATTCAGTTGCTCGTCAATTTTTGGTTTTAATGTGAATGGGATGCATCTGGCCTTTAAACAGATGGGGGCTATTTTCGGGTCTAGGCTAAATGAAATTGGGGTCCCCTTGTACTTGCCTTGAGTCCTGTCAAAAACATCTTGGAATTCTTGGAGCAAGCTCTCCTCCCAGTTGGTTGTAGTGATGCGGTTGATCTCGGTCACCCCAATTCCCAGGAGCGCGAACCATTTGATCCCTAGCAGGCTAGGGCGGTCGCAGTCGACGATGGTCAGAGGCAAGATTTCGGCATGGTTTTTAAATTTGACTAGAAAATGTCCAAGGCCTACTACTGGAATTCGATTTCCCTGATAGTCTTTTAGCACAAGTCTTTGTTTCTATAGTTCTCTCTGTTTAATGTTTGGTATCAGGCGCTGGATGGTATTCCAGGATACCATAGATAGGAACGACCCTGAGTCGACTTCCATCTCACAGGGTCTCCCCTCGAAGCTCACCTCTATCCAAACCTTCTTTTCACTCTCCACCCTGGCATTGCCGATGGTGACTGATGCATTTCTTCCCTGTCACCGGTTCTTTTGTTACGGTTCCATGTACTGCTGGCTTGTCTTTCTTCATGTCTGGGGGTGGTGGTGCTGCCATGTCTTTTTGGACTATAGCTCTTTTTGTTGCAGCAGACCCTTTCGATGTGCCCCCTCTTATTACAAGCCCAGCATATTGCATTGAGGAACCTGCATTCAACTCGTGGGTGATTTCCTCCGCAGCCTGCACATTGAAATTCCCACTGATTTCTCCTCTTTTCACACCATTTTTCATCTGAATGGAGTCTATGGACGTCTTTGTTGACATCCTTGGTATCACTGGGATTCGATGTCTTCATAGTGGGCTGTCGCTGTGGGCTGTTTCTTTCCTCCCTCTGCCTTCTTCTCCCTGGGTTGGGTTGGCAGGTCTGGAATTGCGTTCATTTGCCACATGGTGGCTGCTGACTTCTTTGCTGCTTCGGCGGCGGTTGCCTCTGCAATGGCCTCGGCCACGGTTATGTTTGGCCTATTCAGGATTTTGCTCTGAAGGGTAGTGTCCTTCAGACCAAGGACCATGCGATCCCTCATTGCCTCGTCCATGTTCTGGAACTCACAAGCTCCTCCAATGTGTCTCAAGGCTGCTACAAAATCTCCTATAGTTTCATCCTCTTTCTGGCCCCTCTTATAGAATTCGTGCCTTTTTATTAAATTTGAACCACCGGTGCGTAGTGTGCTCGGAGCATTCGGTTCAGGTCAGACCAAGTCATCTGTTTGACATCTCTGGGTTTCGCCAGTGCCTTTGCCATTTTAAAGACGGCCAGTCCGCAGTGTGTAAGGAAGACTCTTCCTTTGGTCTGACACTCATTTAACTGTTCCTGCCGTTTGGTGGCTTCCCAGATTGGTTCTTAATCAGTAAGTGGCCTTTTTGGCCAATCAGAATGAGGGACTTGGAATCTACTAAGTTCCATACAGAACATCATCAACAACAACAACAATAATAATAATACAACCTAGTCTAAAACCTAACTAAAACATTTAGTAAGTTAAATAGTTTAAAAATGCCACTATTTAGATAGGACTAGGTCACAAATGTTCTGTTTGATTCAAGACAGTTATTGCCTTGGAAAAGAAATTGTTTCTCAGTCTATTAGTCAGGGAGACGTTATAGGTGTCTTAAAATGAGGACTAATAGACTGAGAAACAGTTTCTTTTCCAAGGCAATAATTGTCTTGAATCAAACAGCACATTTGTGATCTAGTCCTATCTCTATAGTGGCATTTTTCGAATTCAAAATATGAATGACCAGGATGAGAATGGTCTGTGGAGATTTTTAGTGCTCTAGAGAGGAGTCTGGTCTTCGCAATCTCTTCCAAAGAAGAAAGAGAGCAACCAATGTTTTTGTGCTGTGTTTATAAAACTCTCTGGAGCATCTTCTTATCCTCTACAGAGCATCCAGCATACCATACCGCTACACAGTGTGCCAAAATGCTCTTGATGGTAGAACGGTAAAAAGTAACCAGCAACTTCTCACCCAGACCACTCTTTTTCAGCAGCCTCAGAAAGTGTAGGCGCTGTTGGGCTTTCTTTGCAGTGGCCATAGTGTGGACTGACCAAGTAAGGTTGTCAGAAATATGAGTTCCCAGAAATTACATACAGGTCTCAAATTCTGACCTGTAAGCAGTATTTCCAGCTTTTGATCAACCCTTCCGTAATCATCCCTTTGACAAATGTTTCATAGCATTTAGGCCTATGTCATGAAAAATCTCACCTTGTGATTTTTACCACAGATCAAAAGTAACAGAAATAGAAACAGGAACATTCAAATTGTTTTGTCCTGTGCTTTTTCTTCTTCTAAAACTTTGCAACCTTTAATTGTAGTTCCATGTGCATAACATAATGAGTAGGATGAGTCAAATAATGTCTATCTGTTTGGGCAGATGGTTACATCTAACTGAGCTTGGTTAATCTCGGAAGCCAAGTCTGATCAACTCTGATTACCAAAGCACTATTAGAAATGAAGTGAGCCACAAAAGACCAGTATTTCCCAGGCAAAAGTGAAGCAGACTGTCACCCAGTCCCCATTCTGGGACCTTGATGAAAATCACCACATATCCATTAACTAGAAAGGCAGGAGAAAAAAGCCTAGAATATAAAGCCTGTAACATTGAATATACAGTTGAAAAGATTGGGTTGATATAAACTGCAACAGGCAAATTTTCTGTTGTAGTTGGCTTCTTTCTTGTCTGCAACGAAGTAATTTACTACTGTAATTGAGTCATGTCTGAGAATCCACCCACCAAGTAAACCAATTCCAGAATAAGGTGTGGGGAATCAGAAGAGTTAGAGCTGTGACAAGCTGAAAGGTGACAAGTATTTGGAGGGATGCCATCTGGAATTCCAGGGCTGCTGATTAAGACTGGAAATTGAGAGAAACAAAGCCATCCTGAAAGAATGCAATGGAAAACCATGACCATTCCCAGCTATGAAAACAGACTTTGGTAATTATATTAATTATATTTTATAAACTGTCTTGATTTTAGAGCCTTGCTGACCTATTTCTTACCCAAGGGTCACAGAGTTCAGTCAGCAGATTTTCCTTTCCCATATGTCGAACCTGCATAATTCAAAAGCGTAAGAGTCACTCAAGTTATCTGAGATAGCAGCACTGAGATGGGGAGAAATTCCAGAGAAAGTCAGCAAGTGTACATTGGAAATCATGCTTACCGTTGATAAGCAGTGCGGTTTACAGGTGCTCTTCTAATTCTATTTGCCAATTTTAATCTGACAAGCTATTGATCAAGTTGTTATTCAGGGCATAGATACACTCGGGGCTATTTTTATTGGTCAACTGGCAACTAACAAAGCCCTATTTAACTTGTGGCACCTAAAAAAAAATCCCATATAGCATTTTCATAATTTTAGTTTCCAAGCTCTTAATATTTGGTTTAGGTATAAAGGCAATTTACTTGATTTCTTTATACAGTTACTTGCACGTTAAGTGTTTAGTTGATAAAATATGAACTTGTGATTTATTCACATATACAAGTAGCCATCTCAAACTTGTTCCTATAATTTATAAATGAATTAATTCTATGATATCTAAGCATCACAGGAAGGTAGAATAAGGAAAACAAAATTAGGGTATGGTAAAGACAAAGTCCAAAAACATCTCTTTCCTTACACTGTCATCATAATTGTCTGTTTAACCTACTTCAGGGGTGTTAAACTCAATTTCAATGAGGGCCGCATCAGAGTTGTGTTTGACTTCAGGAGGTCAGGGGGCATCGCCAGCTTGACATCACTTGTGTCGGGGGCACACAGCGCTCTGTCAGCAAAAATTGGTTCCTGAGCTCTGTTTTCAGCTGGGACGGCCTCCTGCAATCCGCTGACAATGAAAACAGAGCTTGGGAGGGCTGTGATGGCCCTTGTGACCTCTGTTTTTGGCTGGAATGGTCTCTCTCTGCCAGGATCCAATCTGGGGGCCTTGAGTTTGACACCCCTAAGTTTGACATCCCACATATTGGTATGGTATGGTTCATGCCAAAAGCATGCTTCTGCTCAGAACACATAATCTATTATTATAATTAGCTACTATTGTGCCATATGGTTTAAGAATGGATTACAAAGTAATTGTGCTTCTTAAGTTACACATTAGAGGTAGTCCTCGACTTACGACCACAATGGAGTCCAAAATTTATTTTCTTTAGTGAAACATTTGTTAAGTGAGTTTTGCCCCATTTTACAACTTTTCTTGCCACATTTGTAAAGTGAATCACTGCAGTTGTTAAATTAGTAACATGGCTGTGAAGTGAATCTTGGTGTCATGCCCCCAGTGGAGACTGACTCTGAGGGAGAGGAGGAACAGCCGACAGGGAGTGGAAGTGTGGCTCTGGAGGTTGTGGAGGAGGCTGGGGAAAGGCAGAGATCAACTGAGCAGTCAGAGGAGGACCCAGGCCCATCCCTTATCCATCCTAGGGCACGCAGGGAGGAGAGGATAAGGGAGAGATGTGGTCTACTTGGGAGGAGAGGGCCTTGATACTATTCATGGGCTGCAGGTGTGACAACTGCATTAGAGTTTGGACCTGCATACTGGCAAATGCTGGAAACAAAGTGTGATTTATTTTGGTCTGAAGTTATCTTGGTTGGTGTCCTTCCCATAGATAGTGCCTTATTATCTCCTTGAATTTGGTAAATAGTTCTCCTATTCTGTTGTGGAAATTTCATCATTGTAGTTTGTTTGGTTTTTCATTTCACCTCTATCTGCTCATTAAGTTCAGACGGTTTTGCTTTCTTTTAAAGACTATTTTTCAGAGGTGGTATTCAACTAGTTTGCACGTACTCGGACAAACCAGTAGTGGTTATTTGGCATGGGTCACCAAACCGGTGGCAATCCCTGGCTGGCCACTCCCCCAGCCTGGTTGCCCGGTCGCTCACTTGCAATCGCTCTCCTAGCTTTCCGTTCCCCACATCCTCTTTCTCCCTGGGGGAAAGGAAGAAAGGCATGGATGCTGTAAGTATCGCTTTCCCCATGTGAGGAAAGTGCCTGGAGTGAGAAAGAGTGCAGTCTGATAGAGGGGGTGGGGGTGAATCGAGCCTTGGAGCACTTTTGCAACTTTAAAGAAATGCATTTTGGAAGCAGGTCCTTTAAAAACTTCTCCAAGGATTCCCCATGGATGCTGCAAGTATCGCTTTCCTTTGTGAGTTAAAGTGTTGGAGTGAGAAGGAGTGTGGTCTGACAGAGGGAGTGGGGGAATCCACTCCAGCCTTGGAGAAATTTAAAGGAGCTGCTTCCAAAATGCTTGTCTGTTAAGTGCTCTATGTGCGTGTGTGTGTGTGAGAGAGAGAGAGAGAGAAAGAGAGAGAGAGAGAGAGACAGAGACAGAGACAGAGACAGAGAAAGACAGAGAGAGACAGAGAGAAAGAAAGAAAGAAAGAAAGAAAGAAAGAAAGAAAGAAAGAAAGAAAGAAAGAACAGAAAGAACAGAAAGAACAGAAAGAAGAGGAAGAAAGAAGAGGAAGAAAGAAGAGAAAGAAAAAAAGAGAAAGAGAAAGAGAGCAATAAAACTCTGTGCTATCATTTTTAATTGTTCCATTATTTATCATGTGTTAATATTTTACACTGTTCTTCACCTAGAGTGATTCTTCTGCCTTTCTTTTGCCCACGACTACTACATATTTTTCAGGGTTTACATGCATTCAATGTCAATAGTCCAGAGCATAAAATACACATGTGTTTAACAAGAGTTGAAAGGGTCCTTGGAGGTCTTCCAGTCCAACCCCCAGCTCAGGCAAGAAAACTGAGGATGCCAAACTCTGAGTAGAAATCCTGGGAAAGGTGTCAAAATAATACTTAGAAGGGACCTTGGGGTGAACCCTATGCCATTTCAGAGAAATGGCTGTCCAGTCTTTTCTCAAAAACTTCCAGTGATTGAGCACCCAGAACTTCTGGAGACAGGCAGTTCCATTGGTTAATTGTTCTCACTCACAGGAAGTTTCTCCTTCGTTTTAGATTGCTTCTCTCTGTTCAGTTTCCATCCATTGCTTCTTGTTTGCATTCTGCTTATTTGGAAAATATATTGTCCCCCTTTCTTTGTGGCAGCCCCTTAAAAGCCTGTTGCCTATCACACTCTTGAATAAAGCATGTGAGCCATTTCTTCCTTTCAGTGGTCCATGAAAGTACATCTATTGTATGCAGATAATAAAGTCAAAAAAGGTGAACATTTTTGCAGAACTATAGATAAGTTGAGGCTGGGTGATAATGAATGGCTGGGAGGGGAGGAGCCAGGTGTGCCACCCCTTGATATGAGTGACATTGAGTTGGCCATGCCCATCCAGTCACATGACCACCAAGCACGCCCACCCAGTCACATGACCACCAACCCACACCCACCAAATAAGCCACGCCCACAGAACCGGAAGTAAAAAAAATTGAATTCCACCACTGCTATTTTTTAGTACGTTTTATCTCCAATTGAGTATTATTGAACAATGGGGCCAAGTTGGAAGCATTAAAGGACATTTATTTACGTTTTGGATTTTGTTACATTTGTGTTACACTCTGGGTCATCACACTTGGCTTCCCCATTGACTTTGCTTGTCCAAAAGTCACAAAAGGGGATCATGTGACTTTGGGACATAGCAACTGTCACAAATGCAAACTACTTGCCAAGCATCTGAATTTTGATCATGTGACCCTGGAGATGCTGCAAAGGTCATAACTATTAAAATGGGTCCTAAGTCACATTTTTCAGAACGGTTATAACAGTCACTAAATGAACTGTTGTTAAGTCAAGGACACTTTTTTACAAAAGGGTAAAAGAAAACCTCTTTTGGCTGGTATAGATAATTATAAAATTTAGTTATTTTTTTTTGCCTGGTCCTAATAAAATTTTGTCTAATTGCTGAGGTTTATTTTTAATTCCGAATTCTTTCCTATCCTGTTTGTATCTACTATGGATTTGGAGGTATACCCACTGATCAGTTTTAAATCCCCGCTCTTGCAATTCTTGTCGCGATTTCAAATTTCCTTGTATATCCAATAAATCCTTGTATTTAATCATTTTAGTAATATCCAAATTGTTTGGGTGGATCATCGCCTCCATTGTTGATATCCAAATCAGTACTTTAAGATAGTGTTTTTTCCGTATTTTTTCCCAGTTAGTTAATAATGAGTCTCTAATTAAGTGTCTATGGAAATATTTCTGACTGACTTTCCCTACATCCCATAAAAAGGCATACTACCCCCTCTGCAGATCATGGCCTTCTAAGAGTAGAATTCTTCTATTAATTAAATTCACCCAATCTTTTAGCCATACTAAAGAGACAGCAATATAATACAGTTCCCAGTTTGGAAGTGCCAACCCTCCCCTGCTCTTCAAATCCTGCATTGCCTTTAAATTTATTCTAGATTTTTTTCCTTGCCAAATAAATTTCAGAGTTGTTTTTTTAAGTTCTTCAAAAAAAAATATGTAATTTAATTGGGATCATCTGAAATAAGTATAAAAATTTTGGAAGAATACTCATTTTAATGGCAGCAATCCTACCCAATAATGAGAGTTGCAATCTGCCCCATGATTCTAAATCTTTCTTTGCCTGTAGCAACAGTTTGTCACAATTATTTTCTTTAAAAATAAGTGTCTTGCAATGTGCTGTCAACCATATTTCTAAATATTTAATTTTCTTTGTCACTTGTATTCCCATAACTTCTTCTAAAACTTTTTTCTGTTTTTCTGTTAAATTTTTCATCATTAATTTCATTTTCTTCCTGTTAATTTTGAGTCTTGCTACCACTCCAAATTGGAACGCTACGACAAGCCTTGGAGAAAAATGAAGCAACAATAAAAGAAGTAGAGAAAAGGACTGAACGAACCGAAAAAGAAATTAGAAAGGGTAGACGAAGAATTAAAAAATGTGAGCAAAGAAATGGAAGACTCATTAGTCTTCCTAGAGATGGACAAGGCGGCTACATACTTGAGATTCCAAAATGTAGAGGAATCCAAGGAAGAAGATTTGGAGCAATTAATGGCGGAAATATTGGCTGAATTATTGGACAAGGATAAAGATGATATATTAAGGGAATTCAGTGAAGTTTATAGAGTCAACACTAACTATGCGAGATGCCATAAATGCCCAAGAGAAGTTCTTATATGCTTTGCAAGAAGGAGTGTTCATGATATTATATTTAGGATGTCCAGGGACAGAACAATTATGTATAAAGGCAAAGAAATTCTGATTCTCAAGCAAATCCCAAGAAGAGTAAGGGAAACAAGAAGAGATTACAAATTTTTAGCAGCCTACTTAAATCAAAAAATAATTGTATTTAAATGGTTAATCCCAGAAGGCATGTTAATCTCACAGAAAGAAAGGAAAATTAAAATAGATTCTATGAAAAGGGCCCAAAAATTATATGAACAACTAGTAGGCCAGGATGACCAAAGCAGTAAGGAGGAATTGGAAACAAACTCACAAGAAGATTAAAGTTACTACAGAAACAAAAAAGAGGGAACCTTAAGAAACCAAGGTACTACCTACTTACACCAAGAGAGAGAAGAAACTACACCACAACAAACACAAGGAGAGACCAGAGTTATTACGAGGCAAAGAGCGAAACAGAACTAAATGGAAGAAGAAAAGAAACTTTTATCAATTAACATAAATGGCTTAAATTGGACAATAAAAAGGAAAAGAATATTAACTAAATTAATTAAACAAAATGCTGATATAATATGCCTACAGGAAACTCACATAAGGAAAGTAGATGAAAGACTCTTAGACTGCCCGAAATTAGGGAAACTATTTACCACACCAGCTGATACAGGAAAAAAAAGGGATTGCAATATATGTTAAAGAGGATTTGAAATCAGAGTTAGTATGGTCAGATTCTGAGGGAAGAATCTTGGTTTTATAGATCTGGATTAATGCTATTTCAATTCTATTAGTGGTCATTTATGCTCCAAATGAAGACCAGAAAGAGTTTTTTAAATATTTATATCAAAAAATAATAGGATTTGAAAAAAAGAAATGTCTGCATCATAGGAGATTTCAACTCTATTGCTGATTATCAGAAAGACCATAGTAATGGGGGGATGAAAAAAAGGGGGAAGAGAGAGCTCCCTAAGATATGTAAGGAAATGATGAAGGAGTTAAATTTGGTGGATTTATGGAGAAGATTATACCCTGAGAAAAAAACAATTTACATTCTACTCTAAACCACATCAAATATGGACATGAATTGACACAGCATGGATGAATGGGGAAATAGCAAACAAGATAAAAGGAATAGACATTTTACCGAATGAGTGGGCTGATCATAATCCCATTCAGATAATATGGAAAGGTAGGAAGAAACCCAAGAAAAGATGGACATTAAATACCCAATTAATAAGAGAAAAACAATATACTGATAAACTTAAGGAGGAATTAAATTATTTCTTAAAGGAAAATGATAATTAGCGAAACCACGAAACAAAACATTTGGGATACAATGAAGGCAGTAATAAGAGGTACAACAACTTCTTATAATACTAGGAGGAATAAAGAAAAATATGCCAAGCAAAATAAATTACAACAACAAATTAAGGAATTAGAAATTCAATTACAGAAGACCCCAAAGGATTTAAGAGTGCAAAATCAGATCAAAATTGCTAAACATAAATTGAATTTAATCAATCAAGAGAAAATGATTATGAATTTGAACATGACTAGACAAACTTACTTTGAGCATGCTAATAAGCCAGGAAGATGGTTATCTTACAAATTAAAAAAAGAAAGAAAAGAGACTGATATACCAACTAATAGATGGAAACGATGAAACACAAGAGATAAAACAGAAAAAAGAAATTGTACATAAATATTTTGAAGAGCTATATAAAAAGGAAGAAGTTAATGAGGATAAAATAAGGAATTACTTAGATGAAATTAAAGATAAATTGGAGAAGAAATGGTAGAATTATTAAATAAAGACATTACTTTTTCCAAACTGAAATCAGCAAAAGAGAATCAGAAAAATAATAAAACCCCAGGGCCAGGCGGGATTCTGGAAGAGCTATACAAAGCAATTGCAGAACAAATTGGACCTCTTATGATGAAAGTTTTTATCTTATTAGCAGCCAGGATGCCGGACTCATGGAGAGGAGCATTGATTTTGTTGATCTCGAAGGAGGAATCTGATCCCAGACATATTAACAACTATAGGCCAATTTCACTGCTAAACACCGACTACAAAATATTCACCTCCATAATAACAAATAGATTAAAATGAATTTTAAATCTATATATAAATGAAGATCAAAATGGATCTCTCCCGACCAGACAGAGTAGGAATAATTTAAGAACAGTAGTAGATGTTTTAGAATTTTATGAAGCCCATCCCTAAAAACAAATTGCACTTATGTTTCTAGATGCAGAAAAGGCCTTTGACAATTTAAATTGGCAATTTCTAATTCAAAAGGTTTAAAATATGAATTTAGGCACTAAATTTGAAAATATTATAACGACTATTTATGATACACAACAGGCCAATATTATAGTAAATGGGGAATGTACTCACCCAATAAAAATAGAAAAAGGAGTCAGACAAGGTTGCCCACTCATACCCCTGCTCTTCATATTCTCATTAGAAACACTATTAATATGAATTAGACATAATTCAGAGATAAAAGGATTAAAGGTTAAGAAAGCAGAATACAAGTTGCAAGCGTTTGCCGATGACATGGACTTTTTTATTGAAAAATTGTTTCTTAAAGGAAAATAGAATAACAAAGAAAGACTGAATTCATGTATCATATTAAGCCATGGTTTGTTCAACAGTCTGCCGAGTTCCCACAGCAGGCTAAACTAAAATTACAGTAACAAACCACATTATGGCTTTATGCCCTGTGTAAATCCAACCACAGCGAATTGCTGGGATAACTTTGGCTCAGCTGATTAATAACAGGCTTAGCAATGTAATTTCTCAAAAGACCATTCTCATTCAACATTCTCATTCAAGAAAAGTCTGCAATATGGAAAAACCACTTCACCTTCAAAATGTACTTCCATCCACTAAAATAGATAGAACAAGCTAGTTCAAGCTAATTTAACGCGATATCAGGGGGAAATTCTTTGTAGATTTCTGCTAAAAAAATTTTTTTTTAAAGACCAATGCTACAATCCATTAAACAGAGTCTGGTAAGCATTCTTCAAATTCTGGCCCATTACTGTGAAATGGGGCCCTTCCTATGGAATATGCATAAAATATGCATAAAATGACTTAGTTATTCTTCTATCCTTTGAACGTTATCTTCCTCCAGTCCTATTAATTGCTGGGGAAAGGGAAGGAATAAGTTCCAGAAGTACAGGATATGTAGAGCCCGTTTTCCACTGTAATCACTGTATGATATTCCATCCATTCATATAAATTCAGAGACAATGAAATATCCAAATGTAGAGAAAACAAATTTATGAAACGTTATAGGAACCATTCATGCAATCCACATAAAGTAGGATAACCTAGAACCTCTGATTCTCCAGGCTAGCAACATGACAGTATTTCCCTAGGTCACAGCATTCTTCTTCACCTCATGTTCAATGTCCATCTCCTCCTCACATATGTAGCTACTGTATATTTATCTAATGCTTCCCTAGAAGCGGTGGTGGGATTCAAAAAGAATTAACTATCAGTTCTGTGGGGATGGCGTGACATGGCTTGGTGGGCGTGGCATGGCTTGGTGGGCATGGCTTGGTGGGTGTGGCAGGGGAAGGATATTATAAATTCTCCATTCCCACCCCATTCCTGGGGGAAGGTTACTGCAAAATCCCATTCCCTCCCCACCCTACTAACCTGCTTTCCAGCACCGTTCTCCTGTGCAGGGCAACTAAAGAAGACCCAGCCATTCAGCTGGGACTCAGGAGGCAGAGAATAGATGGGGGCGGGTCCAGTCAGAGGTGGGATTTGCCAGTTCTCTGAACTCCTCAAAATTTACGCTAATGGTTCTCCAGAACTGGTCAGAACCTGCTGAATATCACCTCTGCAAAGGTTAAAGCTATAAGAAGTGTATATTGATTATGAGGATTTGGGTTCTGAAGCAGATCATCACTACCGCAGGTCAATGCTATTTGATTTCTGCTCCAGTTAGTGTAGCTTTGACAGTCTCAAACATGTGGGCTGTTTAGGAACCAAATGCACTTTTCCCAAACACCCTCTCACATACATCCCTGCCATTTCATTTTAAAAACCCATGCTAGAATTGCTAAGCATGTAATTAGTCTAAGATATGGTTAGACTCTGAAAGAGAAGAGTATCAGTTTTCTACTGGAAAACCCACTGTGACAGTAAATTAAGTATCTGTCCTCCAAAGACAGCATAGTGAATTGGACAAGTTCAAAAGCCACAGAAAGCTAAAAATTAATTGGGAGGCTGGAGAGAGTCCTAGAAGATGTCTCACGATCCAAAATACTGAACATAGAACATAGAATAACAGAGTTTGGATGGGACTTTGGAGGTCTTGTAACCCAACCTCCTGTCCAAAAAGTAAACCCTATACCCTTTCAGACAAATCTCTTTTTAAAAGCCTCCAGTGATGGAGCACCCACAACTTCTGAAGGCAAGCTATTCCATTGGTGGATTGTTCTCACCATTGGGAAATTTCTCCTTAGTTTTAGGTTGCTTTTCTCCTTGGTTAGTTGCCAATCATTGTTTCTTGTCCTGTCCTCTAGTGCTTTGGAAAATAGTTTGACCCCCTCATCTTTGTAGGAGCCCCTCAAATATTGGAACGCTGCTATCATGTCTCCCCTAGTCCTTCTTTTCATTGGACTAGAGAAGATTGTCGAAAAGTTTATTGTAGGGCACAGTTGTGCTTCTCATGTTTTGCTTCAATTGCTGTACATGATGATTCATGTACAGACATCTGTCTATTGTGACACTAAGAGTCTGATGGCTATGTTACAGTATGGTCCACCACTCCTTGCAGAAAAGTATGCTGACATCAAATGTGCTTCCCCAATTAACAAACCCTATCCTGCTATACTAATGGAGTTAGCAATTAAAGCCGTCCTCGCTATTTTAATGCAAGACAAATTAAGTAGAGCGAAATTAAGAAATTAAGATTTCCCCCAGTTTTGTTGCTCCTCCTACTGGGCTGGTTCTAGACATTTTGGCAGTGTGGGCAAAGTCATATTCTGGTACTCCCTATGATTACATTTAACTCTTAAGCAGACACTCCGGTTGCTGCTTTATTGGGCATAACTTTGGTAAGCTAATAGTAAATCTCTCAATACATTTTGTCTTGCTTCAGCAATATCTTCAGTTTCCTCAGGTCCACTGTTGTCCTTTCTGTTTTTTTGTGTGGCTTGCAAGGTCTGGTTACTGTTACTCACCAACTTTGTGGGTGTTTTTCAAAAAGCACCAAAAGAAAAAGCTCTAAAGCAAGAAGGATAGCTGATCAACTTTTATACTCATATTGTGTATTTTGGAAATCTGTTCAAGGCTCGAGCCTCTTATAATTTGGTATCCTAGGTGACCACTTTGAGTTAGTTCCTGGAATCTTGAAGCAGCTGATTCCTGCCAAGCATCACCTGCTGATTGGAAGAAAAAAACACCAATCATTTTTCCCGGTGTTGGATGGGCAATTATAGGCATGTGCTTGGGAATTACCTGTTCATTATTTATTTATTTATTTCATTTATGTGCCACCCACTGTCAGTCCTGAAGCCATATTGGAACATCTTCAGGGCTACCACAGCGAGGCCAGTTGAAGCTGTGGGAATGGGAGCCAGGAGATAGAGATAGCTGGGGATGTGTCGCCAAAATAATAAAACAATTTCTCCTGGGAACCAAGAACGTTCTCATCAGGTACTGGGAAGGTGCGGACTGAAACCAGCTGGAGTTGGGACTGTGACCTGGTTGGACCATGTGACAGATGTGTGACCTGTGGGGGCAAGGACTTTGGGCTTTAGTTTGGGTAGGGGAAAACCTTAGGTCTTTCAGAGTTGGGTTTTCACCAGCTGTGCCAATATGACATTCCTAATAAATTGATACTTTGAGGAAACTCCAGGCCTCAGAGGTTTGATTGTGTTGTGCTTGTTACTTGTCTTAAAGTTGCCAAGTTTAGGGACCCCTGGGTTAGAGACAAAGGTGACAGGTCAGTCAGGCCCCTTCTGAATTACCTCAGTCACTCCTCTGAAAGACCAAAGACAGGTAGGGTAAAGTGGGAGGGAGCAATCATTACACAAGCAAGCTCAGCTGTGCCTTCAAGGGAATGGTGGGGAGAGCTGCTAATCTTATTCAGTCCTTGTGGGCAGCAGCATCTGGAACTGGGCCATAGATGTCCCAGGGAGCTGGAACGAGGTAGTCAAAAAGGCACTTCCCCACCATCAGCATCAAGGTAATAAAACAGTAAAAAGAACAGCCACGTAAAAACTGTTTTTGACAAAGCCATGGAAAAGCTATTGTGCACTCAACAATGACAGAGGCAGCAATGCCAACTGAAGATTGACTAGTCATGCAGCACAGGACTAACTCTTTCTCTCCAGAGAGGATAGGCCTGTAATTTTAAACACAGCTCTTGTGCTCTTTCAAAGGGTCACAAAACTCGTGCCTAAATAGCAAGTTTTATAAGGGACTCCATGTTCCCGATAAACCTCTCAAAGGGCACTCAGGACAGATGTCTTTGTGGAAACCAGGTGTGAAATGTTTTCCTGTAGCACAAGCCACAAAACAGGGCCGCGAAGCATAGCCTCCTTAACCAGAGAGAAGGAGTTAGGCCTGTCAAGCCTAAATCAGCCAAGAAGAGCAAGACAGAATTCCCCCCCCCCCCAATGACTACTTCAACAACCACAGAGCAAATATGATGGTGAATAAATAAATAAGGAATAGCGAAGAGAGGAGAGGAAGATGATATTTTAAAACTGCAGCATGTAGTGACTTTAATTTGCTTCAGGTGTGAGCTGGGAAGGAGGCAAAGGCAGCATCCTGAGAATATGGTATTCAAAAAACCCACCGCCATATTTATGATGCAGTTAAGAGGACGGAAGGAGGAGTCCCAATGCTACCCATTATTCTGCCTCCAGTTCAAATATTTTTCTTTCATTAAAGCTGATCCTGCAACCTCCTTGTTACAATGGCATAAAAAGGTCATATTTGCAGGAGACAGCTGAATTGGTAATTTCTTCAACCAGCCAAGTGCTTGTCCTCCATGTGGCAGCAGCACTGTCCACGCAGGGTGATCACATCAGTCTTGTGCCAGCCATTATTCAGTTCTTCTAGCCCTTTCACAAAAGGGAAACACCATAAGACAATTCTGGTTTCTATTTCTTTTCCCATCCACTCTCACTTCCTACACTTACAGAATGGGTAGATATAAAAGAGAGATAGAAGTAGACTTCCTAAGAAAACTCTTACTTACTAGAGCCTCTTTCGATTTCCTCTCTGTAAGTGATTCAGGAAGGACAGTTAATTCTGTTGTGAATAATCCACACCAATACACTTGACCAGAAGATGATTATTTAGCCCTAAACAATTCTCAGCATCACTGGTACAGGTTAAGTGAGTTAGTGTGTGCTTGCACAACACATGTTGACCCCAGCATATCATGCAAAGGTTACCAAGTGTTTTTATTAATTTCTTGGACCCATATAACACTAATGTTATATGACCTGAGTGCCAGAGCTCATTGCAACAGCATTGCCAAAAAGGCATTAAGAGTTGTAAATCTAATCTTACAAAGCTTTTCCTCCAGATATGTAGAATTGCTAACAAGGGCATATAAAACCTTTGCTAGACCAGTACTCGAACACAGCTCATCTGTCTGGAATCTGCACTGTATATCGGACATTAATACAATTGAGCAAGTCCAGAAGTATTTCTCGAGAAGAGTTCTACACTTCTCTGCTCGCAACAGAATACCCTATATCACCAAGCTTGAAATTTTGGGCTTGGACAAACTTGAACGACACTACCTATGGTTGGACTTAAGTGTAGTACACAAAATTATCTGCTACAACGTCCTACCAGTCAATGGCTACTTCAGCTTCAACTGCAACAATACAAGAGCACACAACAGATACAAACTCAATGTAAACTGCTTCAAACTCGATTGCAGAAAGTATGACTTCAGCAACAGAGTGGTCAATGCCTGGAATGCACTACCTGACTCTTGTTACAACCTCTAACCCCTGCTCCTTTAACCTTAAACTAACCACTAATGACCCCACCCCATTCCTAAGAGGTCTGTAAAAGGCGTGCATAAGTGAACCATCGTGCCTACCGTCCCTGTCCTATTGTTTCCATTCATTTGTACCTATTTCCTGTATTCTTACTCATGTTTATACTTATACCTATTCTCTTGTAAGTGATTGACAAATCAAATCAAATCAAATAAATGAACAAAATCTAAGATGCATTATCATTATCTGAAGACTATATATCCTATTTGTAGGGATGCAGTGGTTCAGTGGCTAAGATGCTGAGCTTGTCAATTGGAAAGTTTGGCAGTTCAGCTTCTGCCAACTTAGCAGTTCGAAAGCGTGTAAAAATGCAAGTAGAAAAATAGTGACTACCTTTGGAGGGAAGATAACAGCTTTCCGTGAGTCTTTGGCGTTTAGTCATGCCAGTCACATGACCACAGAGAGGTCTTCAGACAACACTGGCTCTTCAGGTTTGAAACAGAGATGAGCACCGCCCCCTAGAGCTGGAAATGACTAACACATATGTACAAGGGGAATCTTTACCTTTGTATATTCTAATTCATATACAGAAGTTGTATTTGCAGTTGTCAGACTGATACTCACGCAGCCAGGTAAAGGTAGGTTTGTAAGCTATATAATCCAAGATGTATAGCAGAGGTCCCCAAACTTGGCAACTTTAAGACTTGTGGACTTCAACTGCCAGAATTCTCCAGTCTGCTGTACAGGCGGTCCTCAACTTGTAACAATTCATTTAGTAACTGTCCAAAGTTACAATGGCACTGAACAAAGTGACTTATGACCATGTTTCACACTTATCACCATTGCTGCATCCCAGAGGTCATGTGATTTATATTTGGATGATTGACAACTGGTTCATATTTACGATGGCTCCAGTGTTCTGGGGGGACCTTGAATGGGGCAATACTCAATAAATTTCTCACTCAGCAACGTAAATTTGGGGCTCGATTCCGCTTGCATGTTGAGGGCTACCCTATACTGGGTTGAGATGGCTTGAGAAGTCAGAATATGTTTGGGGACTCAGGAAACAACTGGAGATATAAAATAGGAGGAAATTCCTAGAAATACTAGTACCAGCATTTCTCACTTTAACTTTTTGTTCCAGACTTCCTTTGTATAGGCGTTTATTTAATACACACGCATATTGTGTTGGGGTGGGAGGGTGGTATTCAGCGGGTTATGACCAATTCTGGAGAACAGATAGTGGAAATTTTGAGTAGTTTGGAGAACCAGGAAATACCACCTCTGACTGCCCCTGCCCCTATCTATTCTCTGTCTCCCGAGTCCCAGCAGATTGGCTGGGTCTTCTTTTGTTGCCCTGCACAGGAGAATGGAGCTAGAAAGCAGGTTAGCGGGATGGGGAGGGAATGGAGATTTTGCAGGAATCTTCTCCTGGAGTGGGGAGAGAATGGAGATTTTACAGTATCCCTCCCCTGCCACACCCACCAAGCCACACCTACAGAACCAATAGTAAAAAAATTTGAATCCCACCACTAGGGTGGGAACTAAATGCCATTTCAATTCTTTGTCTGTTGGCCCTTATGCAACCAAAATGTGAGAAGGATGTACAAGTGTGGAGGGGGAGGGGTTGAGAGCCTCCCAAGTTGTGCAAAAGTACACAACTAACTGGAGGAACTCCAAAAACAGCTCCTGGAGGGCTGTTTTATTGGTCACAAAATACTATTGGGAGAAAAAGTTGCAGGGGGGGAGGGGGAGAAAAAGGTTGGAAGATGGACTGCTAGTCCTGGAATCCTGAGTATGTGACATTATACATTATAACCAGGGGTGGGATTCTACAGGTTTGCACCTATTCGCTAGAATCAGTCGTTAACCTTCTAAGCAGTTCAGAGAACTGGTTGTTAGAAGAAATTACTGGCCTAATCCTGTAAGGAAGGCAGGAAGGAAACATTCTGGGGTTGCTTCCAGAAACTGCCTCTCCGTTAACCCTTATTACATTCTTGGCAGGACTAGACTTCCTGTCTCAGGAACTTCTCTGGAGTTTTTTTTCCCCCTTCTCTGCTGGTACTTTGCTTGTGTGGAGTGACCATTCAAACTTACAATGGTACTGAAAAAAATGACTTATGACCATTTTTCACACTTACAACTGTTGCAGCATCCCCACAGTCATGAGAGGCCAGGCGAGGAGATGTGTGCCTCAATGTGAGTGATGTTGAGTTGGCCACAGCCAGTCAGTCACATGATCACCAAGCCATGCCCACCAACTAAGCCACACCCACAGAACTGGTTGTTTAAAAATTTGAATCCCACCCCTGATTATAAACACCTCACAACCCCATCCGAGGACTCAAGGAACTTCCAGATTTGCTGAAGAGCAAGAAAGCTTTGGAGAGAGAGAAAAAAACTGACCTATTTGAGGGTGGTTGACAATCAACAACTCATGAAGACTGAACCAGAGTAGAAGAACTGAGGCTGGGGGGGAGGAGAGGGGTGTCATGGATGTCCACAAAATATAGTCAGAATCCAGATGGTGATCACAACAGTGCAATCGAAGCTCCATGGTGCACATAAAAACACGTGAAGCTCTGATCCCCCACAGGATCTATATCAAGCAAGAGGCATGGATGAGTAGGAATCCAATGTGGGAAGTGGGTATAGCAGCACTTAAATATTTGTCCTGGAATCGAATATTGAAAGTGATCTTCACCAATGTAATGTTGCTGGGATGTATTGGAGCAACTCCTGGAGAATTGCCCATCAGGAGGTATGGAACGGATTTAAGGCAGAAGTACATGTCAAAACATGTACAAAAGGACAGGATTTGGGAAAAGAACTGTCTCCTTACAGGAGAGAGAGAAAGAGGGAGGGAGGGAGGGAGGGAGGGAGAGCTCTTTATATATCTCCCTTGTTTGTGGCTGCTTCAAACAGTTTTGGTACAAGTTTTGCTGTTCAATCATCAAATACAACTGGGAGGTGGGGGGCGTGGAGGAAAAGATGGGCAAAAAAGGGAAGCTGTATATGGAAAAGGGAGGGGGAAGGAGGGACAGAGAGAGAGAGAAAGAGGGGGAGAGAGAGAAAGGAGGGAGAGAGAGAGAAAGAGGGAGGGGGAGAGAAAAGGAGGGAAGAAGGGGGGAAGGAGGGAGAGCTCTTTGTATATCTCCCTTGTTTGGGGTCGCTTCAAACAGTTTTGGGCCAAGTTTTGCCCTTCAATCATCAAATGCAACTGGGAGGTGGGGGCGTGGAGGAAAAGATGGGCAAAAAAAAGGGAAGCTGTATTTGGAAAAGGGAGAGGGGAGGGAGGGAGGGATAGAGAGAGAGAAAGAGGGGGGGAAGAGAAAGAGAGAAAAGAAGTGAGAGAGAAAGAGGGAGGGGGAGAGAGGGGGAGGGAAGGAGGGAGTGGGGAGAGAGAGAGAGCTCTTAATACATCTCCCTTGTTTGGGGGTCGCTTCAAACAGTTTTGGGCCAAGTTTTGCCCTTCAATCATCAAATGCAACTGGGAGGTGGGGGCGTGGAGGAAAAGATGGGCAAAAAAAAAGGGAAGCTGTATTTGGAAAAGGGAAAGAGGGGGTGGGGAGAGGGAGGGAAGGAAGGATGGAGAGAGAGAGAGAGAGAGAGAGAGAGAGAGAGAGCCATGCCGAATATTATAGCCTTCCCGCAACTAAAGAAGTAAGTTAGGAAAGCGCTTTCTATTCCGGGAGCGGGGCAGGCTAATTTTAAAGAAGCATTTACTCCCGGGGGCCCCCCCGGCGCCTCGTCTTATCGATTCAACCCGCTCCTGCTTTTTTCCCCCTTCAACGCCGTGCGGGCAAGGAGGTGTTTCCACGGCAGAAACGAGACAATGCGCGCTCCTGACTTGTATCCCTGCCTGATTTCGAAAGGAAAGGAAGAGATGCAACGAAGCGCCGCGGGAGAGGAACATCCCACACACACACACACACGCACACACACAGAGTCCTCCCCCCCGCCCCCCGCCCCCGAGCGATCCTGCATGGCTGCCGTCAGAAGGCGGCGAATCGGGGAGAAACTTAACAAAGGAGCCGTTGCCTCGGATCTGGCACTCCGGAGTATTTCTTCTGAATATTCCGGGAGGCTGGAAACGAAGCGGGTCCCCCAAAGGGATTCGTCGCTTTGGGAATTGAAGGGCTCCTCTGGCCAGCGCCGGAATTAAAAAGGGGTCTTGCGTGTAGGTCGGAAGAAGTGGCCAAGACAGCCAAGACACAAAGAGTTTGCGAGGTCACCTGATTTGGGCAGGTCTCGGAAGAGATGCTCCATTTCGCCGATCTTCAGACCCGGCGGGTTAGGGGGGGGGGGGGGAACCTTTGTGCCAGTTTCTGGAAAGTCTGGCGGGGGGGCCGGCGGCGGGTGGGGGGGGTAAAGGGAGCGCAATCTTTTGAGACGATGCTTTGGAGACGGCCTAACAAAATGCAGACGGAGCCAAGGCAAATGTCACTGGGCCCGCTTTCATTGTCAAAGAAGGACACACGGGGGCTGAAGCGCTGCACGTCATATCGCCCCCTCCCCTCCCTTTTCCTTAAAAAAAAAAAAAAAGACAAGAACCACCACCCATTATTATATGCCTGCGCTGGTTTTGTTAGCATTGACCCCTCGGGACGAATTACAATTCTTCTTGCCGATCGCCAACTTTTGAAAAGCAACGCTCTTTAAAATAAACCAACAACTTGCGAATTAACAGATGGCCAGCAACAATATATATGTGTGTGTGTGTGTGTGTGTATGTGTATGTGTATGTGTATGTGTATGTGTATGTGTATGTATATATAACTATATGTAATGTATGTTTATATATATATATATATATATCGCATTTGCCATACTTGGTATCTATTGTTTCCTCTCCTCTCGCCCCAGTCAGACGGGGTGTGTGTGTGTAGGAGGAAGAAGAAGAGAGAGGGAGAGAAGGAGGGAGGGAGAGACGAATGAAGCTCCAGAGCTTCGGCCCGGCCGGGTGAAGAAGTCGGCAATGATTGATGCGGAACGGCCTTGCTGCAAATAAATTTAACGTTATAGCAGCGTTAAGAGGGCAAAGCTCGGCTCTTTTTGTCTGTCTCCACCCGCGCCACCCTGATTAAACCCCCGGAGGCTCCAATATAGATATACACGCTTCATTTGCACCTGTGATGTAAGCAAGAATCGATTCCGGATCCTCCCGCTCCCCCTCTTCTCCTCCCTCCCCGTCTTCCTTCATCACTCTCCGAAAATATTGCCCTTCCTGGGAGGAAAACTCAAGCGCAAGTGACTTTCCCCACCCCCCGAAGAAACTCCATTCTGCCTCTCATTTGTCCCGGCGAGGTATATTGAGAAACCCCTGAAGTTACTGCCATCCCCAGCGCGTTCGGGTCCGGCAAGGTAGCGGGGCTTTCGCGTGAACTCTCCCTCTCGATCGTGGGGGGCTGCCTGTCTGTCCGGCGGTTGGCTGCCAGCCAACACCCCCCCCCCAACGCCTCTTTTCCGAGGTGGCGGAGATGGAAAGGAATGGGAAGGGCCGTGGGACCGAGCACTTCCCCCCCAGCAGCCCGCTACTCCTCGGAAAAAGGGACGACCGAGCAAGCCATCCCCAGGAAAGGGGGGAGACAGAGCTTTCCCCGCACCCACCCGGCCTCCCTCGGACAGGTCAAGCCCACGGGATACCCGCCGGATGGGTAATAATTCCCTCCAAAGCCTGGCTTAAATCCTTGGCGTTCTCTCCTTCAGGGCAACCGGCTGTTGCACACATGTGTGTCCCGTATCTAGTCAACGAGGTTGCCAGACTTCGGGTTTCCCACGGAACTCCCCCGGTTGTTCCTCCAGCCTTCAGGTGCGCGGCCGAGGAGGCTCTGGATCCCGAAAGCCACGCGCGCCGCCCTGAGCTTCCTCGAGGAAGGGCGCGATGGGACGGCGCCGAATTGCAAAAGCTTTGAAAATCGGCGGAGAGACCGCAGATTCCGGAGGTGCTTTGAACCAAACCCTTGCCGTTCATTTGCCCGCCCGGCGCCGCCACTCGCGGACTTCTCCCCCCACCACCCACCCACAGCCACCCATGCAAGAAAAAGAACTGATATCCTTGAGCAATAATAAGCAAGGTCACGGTTGGAATTATATCAAGGGTTTTGCCTCCTATTTTGTTCCAAAAAAAATTTGTGGGGGGGGGAGGAGGAGGAAGGGGGAGGTAGCGAGGTCACTTCTTTAAATTCTCCGCGTCGCTGCCTGGCATCTCCTGTTGAGCCTTTCGAAGAAGAGATCGGACGGCCATTTGTCAGAAATAGTGTAGGGTCTCTCGCTTGGGCGGGGGGGGGGGGGGGTTGGACTGGATGACCTATAAGGTCCCTTTCAACTCTTATCTGTTATCTCCTCACCACCTTACACTCCCCCCTCGCGCGACGCCTTTCTACTGGGAGGAGAGGGGGGAAAGCCTCCTCTCTCTCTCTCTCTCTCTCTCTCTCTCTCCAGCCGTTGCCCACATCAAAAGAAGGATGGCCTGGAACACCCTTTCCCAAGTGTTTGCCAACTCCGGAGGGAAGATTAAAACTGCCCCCCCCAAATTAAAAAAAACACACGCACACACACAAAAAACTGCACTCCAAGAAAAGAAAAGGAAATAAAATAAATAAAATACGGGCTGTTGTAAGAGCGAGAAGCCCGCAACAGCCAGGATCCCAGCTGCGCCAAGTGCCCGGCTCACAACTCCCTTCGCTTGGCTTTCGGAGCCCCGCCTCCCGCCCCCCTCGCCCCTCTCCGAGCAAAAACTCCTATGTCAAAGGTAGCGGGGGCGGGGAAGAGAGAAAGAGAGAGGGAGAGAGAGAAAAGCGCCTCTACCCACGCGCGAGAGCGCGCCCGCGCCCGCGCGCAGGCAGCCGCTTCTGGACCCGTGTGCCACAAACCCCACCCACCGTAATGCCTTGGGGGATTAGCCACCGATGCGTGCCTGCAGACCGCCTAGGAAATGGGTGGGTGGGGGGGGGTTGAATTTCTCTCTAAAAGGAAGACTTGAACTGCCCACCTTTGATCCCGAAGGGAAGGCCAGCTTTTTCCCCAACCACCACCATCCCCGTCCCTTTTGGCTGCTTTGGGAACACCCAGCCAGTCCGGTCCACCTGCACCTGCGTATGGTTGGAAAGGACTTTCTGGCGAGAAGCCAGAGTTTGCTTTCGGTTGCATCCTCGCGATGTCTTTAATAACAAAAATAACCAGAATAGCCATCATCATCATCATCATAATCGTAGTTAAGAGAGCCTATCGGATCTGTTGTCCATCCCGGGACTGCTCTGCTAACCAGCCTGACTGAGGGTGGGATCGTCTTAACTCAGAGAAGCGAAAAGCGAACGATATGCAAACATCAACCCCCCCCAAAACACACACACACATACACACACCAAAAAAAAAAAAAAAAAAACCCAGAGCTCCGGACTTCCTGCGCTTTATTGGAAGCGACCATCCACGCAGCGGAGTTATTCCTCTCGGACCACAACTCTCTCTTGATCGCGCGCGCGCTTCCCCTTTCCTGCCCAAATAAATAAATCCGCGATCCAAGCGGGCTGCCGCCACCGCCGCCGCCGCCGCCCCCTTTTGCCAATATAGAAAGGGAGCCAAAACAGAAGCCTGGGCGGGGGGGGGGGAACCCAAAAAACCAACCCCCCTTCTCCTCCCGCCAAAAATCTTCCCCCCACCCCCCCCCCCCCCAAAAAAAAAAAAAAAAAAACAAAAAAAAACCCTTACTGGAGCGTTTTGCAAAAAAAAAAGCCAAACTCTTTCAAACTGCAGTCCGACTGCATGGCAAGACAAACCATGATGCGCCCAGTTTCCAACAATCGATCATTTCTCGGCTGGACCCCGTGCGGACGGCGCTGGAAGCCAAACCGGACGCCACGCACAGGACTCTTGGTCAAGCACAATCACCCACTCCGGAATCCGTTAAAAAAAAAAAAAAAAAAGGGGGAAAAAAAAAAAAAACACCCCCCAAAATCCCAAAACCCCAAAAACCGGGGGGGGGGGGGGGGGGGGGGGGAAAAAAACAAAAAAAAAACAAACCCTGCAAACGCTTATCCGTGCCTTCTCAAAAGCCCTGAACTCTGCTGAGGGGATTTTCCGTCACCACCGAGAAACAAAGTAGAAGGCAAAGATACATACATACATACATA
>BLBF01000005.1:48845390-48865337 GCA_015471245.1 Laticauda colubrina | reverse complement strand
ATATATATATATATATATATATATATATATATACATACATACATATATATACACACATACATACATATATATATACACACATACACACACACGTGTGTGTGTGTGTGTGTATATATACATGACGTGGGATAATACCCGAAGGAAGCTGAACAGCATACATGTAAGTACCCGCGAAAACTTATATATATATATATTCTTATTAATTTCCGAGCGAGAGATTTGTTAAGTGTTGCACAAAATAATAGTAATAATAGTAATAATAATACTAATAATAGTAATAATAACACCAATAATAATACTAATAATAATAATGACACTAATGAAACTAATACTAATACTAATACCAATAATAATAATGAGAAAGAAAAGAAAAGAAAGAGGGAAGGCGAGATCAGCTGGGAGTCTGGACACACACCAGCTTCAGTCTGGCAGCCAGCATCGGAAAGGCGCCCTTTTTCATATTTAAACCACGCGGAATATGTACATTTTTGATTCCTACTTACGCTTTCAGGGGGTTGTGAATGACAGTCGCCATTTTGCTACAATGTAACAGAATATTGTGTCTCGGAGTTCTAAAGGTTCGCTCAGGGGAAGCGGTTGGCCAATCGGGAAAGCGGATACCGGCCCGCTGTCCAATCCGAGCCGACAGGAGGAGCCAGGGTTCTGCTAGTTATTAGGGGAGCTGTCAAAGCGCAGAGGTCACTCCCTCTCTGTGCAACTGTTCAGAGAGCAGGTCTTAAAGGGACAGCAACATTAAGCAAAAGGGCAATCGTCGCTAAATTTTAGGACAGTTAAAACACTTTCTGTAGTCATCCCCGTCTTGGTTTGTTTGTTTTTTCCTTCTTCTTCTGAAAGGACGCACGGAGACAGCTAGAAAACAGACTTACTCCTTCGCGATCTGTTTGTCAGTCTGTGACGCTTTTATCTTGTCTTTTATCCCCAGACAAGAAAATGGGTTCACATCGCTTCAGCAGGAGGGGGGACGGGGTTGAAAATCTCTTTCTGCACACCTAAAGCAAAGCTGTTTCGGCAGCATGCAGGATTTTAATTACCCCCCCCCCTTTGGTTCCTTTGATTTACAGCCACTTTCCCTTTAGGTTTCTTGGAACTGTGTGCAGTTGGATGAGTTTAGGGCAGCGCCCTTCCCCCTCGACTCGGAATTTCTGACAGGCGTCCGGCCTCTGCAGCCCATGCACTCGTTATATAATGCACAGTGGTCAAACCGACCGCCTGTTTGTTTCACTCAAAGCTAGTTTATGAGGTGATCATCTTGTTTGACGTGTTGAGGCTTGACCTCTCTGATCTTTCGACATGAGGAAAAGAAGGGGAAGGAGCATTAACTATATAGCTCTCCAAAAACAAAAAAAGAAAGAAAGAAAAAACTGCAAGAAAAGAAGTGGAGACAGAACCCCATTTCTGGGAAAAATCACCAAAACTCCAAGGTGTCTGACTTTACCTGTAGCTAATTATATTAGTCTGTGAATTAATTATCCATTTGAAAAAGAAGGAAAGAATTTTAAAGTGCTAAGGCTACAGTGAAACTGATTTGAGACAAAACTTATTTAGGCCAGGCTGCAATCCCACGCAACACTTTAAAGTGTCCATGAGACATATGACTGGTAGGAAACTTTTTGCAATCATGTACTAACTTATGATGGGGTGACGAATGGAATATACAACTGAGTAAGCATTCCAACAATTACATCATTAAGAACACAGATAAATAACCCTGCTTTCGTCACCACCGCTCCTTGCAATAATGCTCCATTTTGAATATCACAGGAAGCTATATCGCAACATGTCAATTCACTGGTCCACTTAGCTCAGTGCTGAATACTCTGATTGGCAGTTACTCTTCAATGCTGCAACCTATGACAGAGTATATTCCTTGCATACAAAAGTTTTTCCATATCAGTCTCCCTAGATATTTCACCCTTCCATAAGCAAGTGGTTGAGTACTGAACTCTGGATTTTAAAAGTCTCTGTGTCTTCTGATGAAGCATGGATTCTGTTGCTTACTGTCAGGGACGCATTTGGAGAAAAAGCATGTGTGTTCTAGAATGTACCATCACTTTATTTGGATCACAGAAACCAAAAAGAGCCACTTGGCTGAAAAATAACCCATGACAAAATGTGTGTACCTCAAACGAATAATGACTTGGCCAGAACTGTTGGAGGTCTATCTGGAAAGACAGTGAATACTGAGGAGAGAGGCTGGTCATGATGGCTGCTCCGCAACCATTTACTCCCTAGAGTCCTTCTCTCTGTGTTACGCACTCTGTTTAGTGCATCCTAAATCATGGAGTCTGGAGGAAGGATGGAGGATGGATGTTGTTCCATTGGCAAGGATTGAAGTCAGGTCCCACCTTCTGCTAATAACCTGTGCATAGTATGTGTAATGGGAAGGTTTTCTTTGTCTCAAGCCACAAAATGTCCTGGCTGCTCCTGCCAACTTCTGCAGTTATTGGTACTGGCAATGAAGCCGCTGCAGATTAAGTCTCCTTAGGGCAGGAAGCCACTAAGCCATTCCATTAGAGCTCCCAGCACTAATTTGCAAACATCTAGGCCAGGATGGATTGCTCTATTGATAAGCAATTCCCACCATCAGGAAATTCTGCATTATGCTCACCCTGAATTTTCTTTCTTTTTATTTCGACCAGTCGTCCTTGTGTTGTTCTCAGTCTCAATAGAGAAGAGGTCTGCCTCTCTTGCAAATGACAGTCTTTGAGATATTTATAGACATCTATCACATCTCCCCCAGTCCTCTCTTTTGAAAATTAAACATGCCCAGCAGCTTTAACCATTCCTCATGGGGCTCGGATTTTAAACCCCTTTATCATCCTGGCAGCTCTCTTTTGAATCCACTCCAATTTCCCCATGTCATTTTAAAGTGCAGCACAAGTGTGGTCTAATTAGCACAATAGCACTGTTGCCTTCTACTGTTTGAATGTGATCCATTAATGCATTGCAAGGCATTATTGGTCATTTGACTTTCTGTTTGTTTATGCTTGGATTGGTGGCTACCAGTATTCTTAGTTCTGCTTCAGCTGTCTCCAGTGCAGTACCTAACTCAGATGAAAGACTTTATACTTGTCACAGTTGGCCATCATTCTGAGCAATATGGCTTGGGTTTGGAGTCTTGTCAGGTTCATTTTTTTAATTGCTCATTTTGCTCTTTAATCCACCCAGTTTGCTGTCATCTGCAGATCTGACCAGCAGTTCTTCCATTCCATCCTCTCTGGCAGAGGATGGTCATTTTCAAAAGTGATGGATGCACAAGACTGAGATTGGAAGCCAGAAAGCATCACATGAGTTTCCCTCCAGAACAATGCAGAATCATTTACTCTTTGGATATGGATGTTCTATTAGTTGGAAGCAGAGGTGGCATTCAGCAGGTTCTGACCAGTTCTGGAGAACCGGTAGTGGAAATTTCAAGTAGTTCAGAGAACCGGCAAATACCACCTCTGAATGGCCCCGCCCCCACCTATTCTCTGCCTCCTGAGTCCCAGATGATTGGTTGGGTCTCCTTTTGTTGCCCTGCACAGGAGAACGGAGCTGGGATACAGGTTAGTGGGATGGGGAGGGAATGGGGATTTTGCAGTAACCTTCCCCTACCATGCCCACCAAGCCACGCCCACCAAGCCACATCACGCTCACCAAGCCATGCCCACAGAACTGGTAGTAAAAAAAAATTGAATCCCACCACTGGTTGGAAGTCCACCAGACAGCTCTAGCATTTATTTTTAAATTAAAAAAAAACCAAAAACCTTTATTGGAGTTAAATTATGAAAATACAAGTATGTCTATATCTAGCATTTTATTCTTAGATAAATGCTTTACAAAGCTCAAGGAACAATAGCCTAATAGCATTTCCTTGGTCTATCAGACTCATCATTCTTTCATGATCTGTTCTTGACAGATACACAGGGGGTCCTGGTAATAATAGCATTCTATTATTAGGAGCCTCAGTGGCGCAGTAGTTAGAGTGCAGTACTGCAGGCTACTTCTTCTGTCTGCCAGTTGTCTACAATTTGGCAGTTCAAATCTCACCAGGCTCAAGGTAGACTCAGCCTTCCATCCTTCCGAGGTGGGTAAGATGAGGACCCAAATTGTTGGGGGCAATAGGCTGACTCTGTAAACTACTTACAGAGGGCTGCAAAGCACTATAAAGCGGTATATAAGTCTAAGTGCTTTTGCTCGTGCTATTTCTCCCTAATAGATGGCAGACAACCTGTTCTAATCTTCTGTCCCTATTTCCACTTTCCATTTGTTCTGATGAAAATATATTTCCTAGTACAGGTAGTCCTCAACCTATGACCACAACTGAGCTCTAAATTTATGTTGCGAAAGGCAAGAGACATTTGCCCTCATTTTACAACCTTTCTTGCCACATTTGTTCAGTGAATCCCTGCCATTGTTAAATTAGTAACACGGCTGTTAAGTGAGCCTAGTTTCCCCATTGATTTTGATTGTCAGAAGGTCACAAAATAGGATCACATGACCCTGGGATCCTGCAAGCTTCATAAATATAAGTCAGTTGCCAAGTGTCTAAATTTTGATCACATGATCCTGGGGATGTTGCAACGGTTAAGTGTGAAAAATGGTCTTAAGTCACTTTTTTCAGTGCCGTTGTAACTTCGAACAGTCATTAAGGAAAATGTTGTAAGTTGAGGGCTACCTATATTGTTTCATAGAAATTCATACTTCCTGCAGTCATTAGACTTTAGTTTCTTTCACTTTCTTTTTCTTCCTTCCATTTTTTCTAATTTTCATTCTTGAAACTACCTAATCATATTATGTCCCATACAGTACTCAGAACTTCACATTACTCTTGTATGCTTCTCTGATTCTCAGCCAGTTGTCACAAACACTTAATTATACCTTGAAGATGTACTGATTGTACTTTTGCTATCAACTACCAAAGAGATGTTTAAATCACATATTGGACATGGGGGTTTTAACCAGGGGTGGGATTCCACTTCAGTGACTATGCGTGTGTGTAAAAAAAAAATCAGCTGTGCCACCTGGACAGCTGAAAAGCGCTGCATGTGGGTGTGCAGCATTTGAAAAGCCTCTTTTTTCCTGCTTTTTCAACCTCAGCTGTGCCGTGCGAAGCAGGAAATAAAGGTCAGGTAGGAGTCCAGGTGGGCAGGTGGGCCAAAGAGCAGCAAACAGAACTGGTTCGGTGCTTGCTGCTCTTCAGAGCTACCAGTTCTATGGAACCAGGCAGAACTAGTAGCATCCCACTCCTGGTTTTAACTGATATTCATCAGTCATTAGTCTCATTCAGTCTTCAAATGGCCCCATCATTTTCTATATCTGCTTGTCTCATTTTCACCTGTCCATCCATCCGTATCATTTAGAAGAAACATTTTTGTCCTGAATTGAATCCTTTCAGAAAGTTGCACAATTGCTCTCCAAATCTGGCTCTTGGAGTAACACCATTCACTGAAGCATCTCATATTGTGGTAGCCAAAAACCCACCTTTGGATAATAAGTCATCGTGATTGAAGACATCCAAGCTGGCTTCTTTATTTAAGCTAGCAAACTTACAGTGATGATGGGTCTCCTAACCCACAAGAGCTAAGAGCGCAGAGGCTGATCAGAACAGGTTGCACATAAGGCTCACTGAGAATTGAAAGGGGTGAGAGCACCGTTTGATCTTGTTATGGGAAAGAGTTTACAAGTAATAAGAAATGCTGGGAAATCTGGGCGTCCTCCAGTCTGGTACAGCAATATTCTGTAGCACTAAGCACTTAGTTTAACAATAACACAGATGCCAGGTACATTGTCATGTGTTGCAATTTTAACAGTTTGACCCTCAACCCATCTCAGGCAGAGAAACTGTAAAGGCATTTCTTATCTACATCCTTGAGGAGATTGCAGCTGAAGAGGCATACCATTTCTAAATCAAAACCATATAGTATATAATTCAAGGAGAACATGACAAAGGGAACTGGCTTGAAAGGTAGAAAAAAAGCTGCAAAAGTTAAGGCTGTTGCAGCTGGCCTTGTATTACGAGGAGCAGAAGACAAGAAATTTTAAAAATTCAGAGGCTCCACATATACAAGCCAGTAAACTAATATTAATAAATGCATAGAAACAAAAGATATGGACCAGCTTATAAAATCACCTACATAATAGCAATAGCACTAAACTTCTATACCACTTCACAGTGCTTTATAGCCCTATCAATGTGGTTTACAGAATCAGAATATTGCCCCCAACAATCTGGGTCCCCATTTTACTGATCTCGAAAGGATGGAAGGCTGAGTCAACCTTGAGACTTGAATTGCCGAACTGCTGGCAGCCGGCAATCAGCAGAAGCAGAATAGAATAAAATAGAATAGAGTACTTTATTGGCCAAGTGTGATTGGACACACAAGGAATTTGTCTTGGTGCATATGCTCTCAGTGTACATAAAAGAATACGTCTGTCAAGAGACAAGAATCATAAGGTACAACACTTAATGATAGTCATAGGGTACAATAAGCAATCAAATCATACCAGGAAACAGTCAATATAAATTGTAAGGATACAAGCAACAAAGTTACAGTCATACAGTCACAAGTGGGAGGGAATGGGTGATAAGGAGTGATGAGAAGATTAATAGCAATAGTAGTGCAGACTTTGTAAATAGTTGGACAGTGTTGAGGGAATTATTTGTTTAGCAGAGTGATGGCATTTGGGAAAAAACTGTCCTTGTGTCTAGTTGTTCTGCTGTGCAGTACTGCGTTCTAACCACTGCACCACCACGACTCTTAATATAACTATTATCAGGGCATGGATTCCTCCGTTCATATGTACTCATACCCTAAATGGCACCACTTCATCTGTTCCAGCATACATTTGAGCATCCCCATCTCCCACTCTTTTCATGTATTCAGGATTATCATTCCATTATTGTACTCCCTTCAAAACTCAAATTAACCCAGTGAGAAGATCATAATGGTGGTGCGCTAGGGAAGTCTCTCTGGAAGGCCATACCAGGACTTGAATACATTTATTGCTGCTCCCACCATGATCCTTCTCTCGGAGCCATGGTCTCCCATTGCTTGATGGAGGAATCAAAGCCAATTGGATACGTGTGTGTGTGTGTGTGTGTGTGTGTGTAAAAAATAAAACAAAGCTAGTATTTTTATGGTAACATTGCTAAGGAAACCGACCCACTTCGTGTTCAAACATCTCCTCCCACATATCTGATTCATGCTTCAAAAGCCCCAGTGGAAGCTGGGTAACATTCACAGAATAGCCAAGAACTCTTGGACAACCACAACAAATCAACAAATCAAGGATGGGGGAACATGTCATGACCCGAGAATACCTTGCTGCTCAGAAAAGGTTGAGCTGCAATACAAAGCACTCTTTGATGTCTTCCTTCCTGGGAAGATCCACTGGCTATCCTGAGTGGCTGGAGTCACTCCAAGCACAGCCTCCTCCGACCATCGTCCCCTCCAGAGAACTGGACTTCAGTTGCTAGAATGTTCAGCAATAGTCAAACTGAGGAATTTTAGAAGTCTGAGCTGCCACTTAGAAGCAGATTCTGACCCTGAATGTAGGTTTCTTTTGATTCTGGCACTGTGCCATGATCCACAAAGAAACATAAATCATCTGAGGAGACAGGTGAGTTGAGAGTATTTATTTATTTAGGCAGGTATTAGCTACGAGCTGCTAATGAGAGGATTTATCTTGGATACAATTTTGAATTCCCTAAGTAATTCTATCTGCCTGGACATTGATTTGTATTGGGACTATTATTACTTTTTAAAAACTGTATATAATGAAATGGGCTGAGGTGTTTCCAGATAAGGCCTTAACTTTATCTCATTCATAGAACTTATAGAAGTTTGGATGATTCATTTATAATCATTGCATGATTTTCCATTGCTATGGTAATCTTTCAAATTACAAAAAAAAAAAAAATAGAAAGGAAGAAAAGAGTTGAATAAGAGTGCACTTAGTAAACAGAAAAAATGTGATTGAGGATTGCTTGAAGTTGCTATCCCAAGGAAGATGAATGATAATTTCAATAGGCCTTTTCTCTATCCCTTACTACATATTTCCAATTGCAAAGCCATTTTGTGTCCTGCAAAACAAACCCTCTCTTTTTGTTCCCAGGGATTCTTTCAAGCATATACTGTAAATTAGGAAGAAATTCCATTGAACTTACCCAGCCATGTTCCCTTCTGTGTATGGGTCCAGTGGTAAAGCTGCAATCTTTTTACTATGCTTCAGTTTAGAAGAATTTTAATCACAACTTCACTGGGCTCGTTTTAAATGATAGCATAAAATTAGCACACTTTTGGAAATTTCCACCAATATTTCTTGTGGAGGAATATAGGCCTGACCCTGGGATTGAGGAAGGAAAGAGCAAATCTTGACTGTTGACCTTGGCAAGCTGCTGAGCACATCTGCAAGCAAGTGTGGGGGGATTGAAAAATCTCCCCACTGTCTCATCAGAGAGGCATTGGTCCTTGACCTTGGCAACAGATATGGCAACCGATCCTCAAGGCACTCCTCTATCTGCAGAACAAGTAGGCAAAACATTATGACAAGATCAGCACATGGATGCACAAGAAACAAAGCCCTAGAATGCCATAATGCATCTAGCACAGTTATTGAGTTAAGGGTTACCTTAACCAGGAATAGCCCCATTAGTTGCTGCACAACCAGTATTGTACTGATGCCCTAGAAGTCTACCAGAGAAGCTTGGGGTAGCTCAAGATTAATTCCTGACTTTTACAAGTTAATGTGAATTATTTATGGCCAATGGCAGTAGTGCCTACAGGCCAGACCAAGATTGCCTTTATACTTAGTTTTCTGAAACAAAAGGTTATGATTGATAATGACTCATGCTTGAAGAATTATGTTAATCCCATACAAAGATTGCACTCATCTATGAGCACTCCACATTGATTGATTGATAGGATTCAATTTCTGCAGTCACCTATCTTAATAAGCAACTCTGACCAGAGTACATCAATGTCCTATGATGGCCCAGGAGAGCACATAATTTTCAAAAAAGTACAGTTTTAAGTAGGGCCTGTTATAAACTACTGTGCAGACTAAAATTCAAATTATTAGCCTTCCGTAGACTGTTTTTCCATTTTGCATTTAAGAACAAATCTTACTTTGTTCAACCTTATATGTGCCGGACTAAATCCAAGAATCAGTTTAAGAACTGCATACTTACTCTGAACAAAAAAAGAAGTAGGTTCAGTACCATAATACTTCATAATGCTAGAGATTCAAGCCTGTAAACCAGTGGTTCCCAAACTTTTTCAGTCCACCGCCCCCTTGGTGCTACAAACTCATCCTCGGTGCCCCCCACCCAGGGGTGGGATTCAAATTTCTGTGGGCGTGGCCTAATTTGAGGGTGTGGCTTAGTCAGGTGGCTGGGTGGGTGTGACTTGCTGGTCATGTGACTGGGTGGGGTGTGGCTTGCTGGTCACGTGACTGGCTGGTATGGCTTGCTGGCTGGGCATGGCATGCTGGTCACATTACCGGGGGGGCATGGCCAGGTGACTGGCAAGCAAGTGGTCCTCACTTAATGGCCAGTTGTTTAGCAAGTGTTCTAATTTATGACTGGCCTCTCCAGAGATACTTGACCTGTTTTTGGAGTTTTGACAGCCATGCACACACATATACATACCCTCCCTTCTAACCCTGCTGGAGCAGGTCATTGGAGTAGAATTGGCAAAGCATCTCTGATTAGATTCTAGTAGTGAATAAAATCTAATCAGAGATGCTTTGCTGATTCTTGTTGATTTGTTTTATTTGTATCTCTTTATTTTATGTTGCTGGATTGCATTGACATGTGTGTCCTTTCTTGTGCACAACCCAGAAGGTTTGTGATTCTTTGCAGCAAAAATTACTGACCTCTGGCTTTGCTCTACTTTTCAAACATGCCGCCACTGCTGCGTTCTAGATGCCAGCCCCGCAGGTCCACCCCATTGAGCCTGCTGCACTGGAGGGACCTGCCCAAGCAAGTCAAGTCAATGGGGTGAGCCTGAGAGAGAGAAAAAGAGAGAGAGAAAAGAGAGAGAGAGAAAGAGAGAAGGAAGAAAAAAAAGAGAAAAGGCAAAGAAAGAAAAAGGGACAAAGAAAGAGGGGGGGATGGAAGGAAGGTACAGAAAGAAAAATAAATAAAGAAGGAGGGAGGGAGGAAAGAGAAAGATAATGAGATACCTATTCTAGTTGAATCACCTGCTCCGGCAGGGTTAGAAGGGAGTGTGTGTGTGTGTGTGTGTGTGTTCTCCTTGTAATTTACCAGTATATTTTGGTTTTGCCTTCTTCAGAATTGGCACCGTAATACATTGGGGAAAAGTAATTTTTAGGGTGGAGATCTAGTCCAATGGATCCTGTTTAAAGCCTCAACAAAATGTGAGAGCTTCCTGATAGTCTTGACCATGTTTCATCCACAAAACCTTTAATAGAAGCCAAAGATGTTTCAGTGTGGAAAAGGGCCTCAGTCTAAACTAGCCTCATTTCAATCCCATGCATCAGGTCTCTCTCTTTCTCTCTCTTCCCCTCCCTTCCTCCCTCCCTCCCTCCCTCCCAGATTGGCTTTGCTCTACTTTCCCGATCTGCCTGCGGGGCTGGCGCTTCGAGCATGGATGGATGGATGGATGGATGGATGGATGGATGGATGGATGGAGAGTGAGAGAGAGAGAGGTAGATAGGTAGGTAGGCAGGTAGGCAGGCAGGCAGGCAGACCTTTTGGATGAATATATGGATAGGTAGGTAAGTAGGTAGATAGATAGATAGATAGATAGATAGATAGATAGATAGATAGATAGATAGATAGATAGATAGATAGGCAGGCAGGCAGGCAGGCAGGCAGGCAGGCAGGCAGGCAGGCAGGCAGGCAGGCAGGCAGGCAGGCAGGCAGGCAGACAGATAGATCTATATTGGTAGGTAAGTAGGAAGGAAGGTAGGCAGACAGGCAGGCAGACTTTTTGGATGTATATATGGATAGACAGACAGACAGAAAGAATGCTACAGCGGCGGCACTTTGGGATAGTAGAGCAAAGCCAGAATGGGAATTGAAGTCCACACAAGTTGCCAAAGTTGAGAAACACGGGATGAATATATCAACCCAGCCATTCTGGTTTAGAGTTTAGCATGCTGTTTGATTCCGGCTTAGTCAATAAACCTAAGATCTTCAAGCTCCTTAATGCAGCTGCCCTTCTGCCCCTTCCCTAGCCCCCTGCCCCAGTTCTTTCTTTGGCATCCAATTTTGCAATGCCAACCTCCCTGGGGCAGCGTTGCAGCCGACTTCATCCTCTTTGCTTCAACCCAAGGTCCACTTCCATCAGGCCAAGCAAGGGGAGGTAGTCTGCACACGCTCAGAGATTCCCAACTTCGGGGAAGCGTTCCACCCATCTTTACGCTCCACCCGGGAGCAGGAAGACACGTGGAAGCACCCCAGACCGGCAGAGGGAACAATCACTTGGAAACTAAGCAAGCAAACAAGCTAGCGCAGGGCTCGGTCGGAAGAACCGGATTGCAGAGGGAGGCTAGGTTCTGGGTCCGGGATGGCCACGTAGAACCGAACCAAACCGAGCCACGTGCCTTGGAGAGCTGCAGCTGCACCTACCTTCATCCTGCGCACAAGCCCATCTGGCTGGAGAAGCGGAGGCCAGGCAGGTGCTGCAGGGAAGGGGGCCCTAACTCTGGACCACCCACCCCTTCCACTGCACATCTTGGGAGGGTTTTGCTTTTGGGCCTTCTGGAGCGCCTCTGCCACTTCCACCAGAGTGGGCAGCTTGCAAGCTAAGGTGCCCCTTTTCCACCACCTCCCACCTCTCTCTCCCCCCCCCCCCAGGTTTGTCAAGGCTCACCATGCATGGGTTCCGCATTCAAGGTGCCAGCTACAGAGCGATGTAACAGTCAATGAGTTGCATAGCTGGCAGTCGGTGAGCCTGCAGGTCCAGCACCTCGAACGCCCCCCTGCCACCTCTTAGCACCCCCTGCCAGCCCCCTTGCCTCTTAGAGCCCCCCCTAAAGCATCCCACTACCTCCCAGGGGGCAGTACCGCCCACTTTGGGAACCACTGCTGTAAACCAACACTGAGATTGTGAGGTAATCAAAGGTTGGTCAAAGAAAATTTCAATCCAGTAGGCAAGAGTTGTGGGAAAAAAAGTATAAATATGTTTTGAACTCTTTAAATAATTAGAAATAATGTCTGCATATGAATCTATAATGTGGCCATGCTTGAAATATTTTACTTAGTCCTAACTGCATCTCAAAAACATTAATATAGGGTTCGGGTTGTAATCTATCTTCAAACATAATTTTTGCACAACCCCAAAAGTCACCTGATTTGTGACCACTTCCCCCAACGCTGCCCCTGCTGACCTTTCTCCCTCTCCTCCTTGGCATAATCATGTTCACACCATGGCACACTGCAGGGGCCACATCACTTGGAGGTGATTGCCCCTCCCATAAGGTATAAAGGACAGGCAAAGGTAAAGTAACCTTTGCAGGAAGCAAAGTTGTTCGCTCTGTTCAGATTAAACCTTGAAGCTCTATGTGGACTTTGCACTTTTTTTTTTTTTCAATTAATTTAGCATTTTAATTGTTGGCAGCAATTCAAAGGAGATAAAGGTGGATGCTTATCTCAAGAAACTGTTTGGGACTCATTACGGTCTGGGAATGAACATAATTCCCAGCGTTGAAATAAAACAAGAGTTGTTTGGGCCAAGTGTGTGCTTAGTTAGGGTCTCAGGAAGTCTTGGTCAGAACAACATCAAGCCGCCGCCTCCATGGTAGTGCTGTGGCTGAAATAGGATCTGGGGTGGGCTGAGATTGCTGAAGGCCTCCAGTCACTATTTAGTGAATCTAAATGTATGACTGTCAAGTAGAAAACATGAAACAATACATAACCAAATATAAAATTCACTTCCAATAATCTGTAATGATAATCATTAAATTGAACAGCTATAAAAGGGATTAAACAAATTAACCTGCTGTCACTATTGAAAGGTCATACATTTCAGTTTTATGCTTATTGTATTGTGTTTTGTTTTATTATTACTCTAATTTTCTCAAGAACTGACTACAGGAAGTCCTCGACTTACAACAGTTCATTTAGTGACCATTGGAAGTTACAATGGCACTGAAAAAAGAGACTTATCACCTTTTTCACATTTATGACCATTACAGCATCACCATGATCATGTGATTTATAGTCAGATGCTTGACAACTGACTCACATTTATGACAGATGAGGTGTCCTTGGGTCATGTGATCCCCTTTTGCAACCTTCTGACAAACAAAGTCAATAGGGAAACCAGATTCACTTAACAACCACTTTACTCATTTAACAACTGCAGTGATTCAATTAACAAATGTGGCAAGTTGTCAAATGCAGTACAACTCACAACAATCAACCAATGGAACAGCTTGCCCTCGGAAGTTGTGGGAGCGCCATCTCTTGAGACTTTCAAGAAGAGATTGGACTGTCATTTGTCAGAAATGGTGTAGGATCTCCCGCTTGGGCGGGGGGGTTGGACTAGATGACCTATAAGATCTCTTCCAACTCTGATTATCTGATCTGATCTGAAATTTCTCATTTAGCAACATAACTTTTGGGCTCAATTATGGTCATAAGTTGGGGTGGGATGCTACTGGTTCTGCCCAGCTCTATAGAACCAGTAGCTCTGAAGAGCAGTAGACACACAACCGGTTCTGTGTCTGCTGCTGTTTGGCCCGCCTGGGCTCTTTCCTGTCCTTGGTTTCCTGCTTTTTCAACTTCACCTGCCTTGCGCGGCACAGCCAAGGTTGAAAAAGCAGTAAAAAAGTGGTTTTTCAAGTGCTGCACACCCGCACACAGCGCTTTTCAGCTGTCCAGGTGGCACAGCTAATATTTTTTTCATATACGTGCACATCATCACCGAACCGGTGGTAACACCAGTTGAATCCCACCCCTGTCATAAGTAGAGGACTACCTGTATATAAATGACTATTGAAATTCTTCCATATGGAAGTCCTGAAAAATGGGATTGGATTACAAGTCATATGCAGATTATCAGCCCTAGAAGCTATTTTTCAAGGTATCTGACATGATAGTTATGCTGTTTTTTGTAGTCCTAGCAAAGGAGTCTTATCAAAAACCCTCACAGTGCCAGGCCTCAAGTTGTACAGTACTGATACTAAAATATAAGTAGATAGTTTTTCACTTCATTACACTGCATGCCCTTGGCTTAAAATAAACTTTTGTTTAAAAATAAACACTTGATTGGTGTCTTTTAAAACTGTGAAAAAAGTGATATTTTTATTACATGTCTAAGTAAATATCAGAATTAACAATGCTTCAAGCAGCTTTGTTTATCCTTTTGACAGAATTTAGAAATTCAATCAAGGTAAATGATTTTATGCAGCAAAGTGTACAGTACCAAAGACCTGTTTCATTAAGAAAAAATAACAGCCAGGGGTCAACCTGTATCTTAAACTATATATTAAATATCAACTCCCATAATACTGATGGATATAAAAATGTATGCTGTAAAACTACCTCATAATTAAAGGATTTATTTTTGGTGGCTGTAAAAAGTTCTTTGAGGACTTGTTTGTCAACTAATACAAAGGAGAATCTGGAACTGGCCCAGCTTTTTGCGGAATGGAGAGGCACCAGATTAAAAATATACACATAAAGGAGGCTATAAAGTCCAAAAATGTTGTTCTGAGAAAAGTAACTGTCATTTATCTTGTGTATTGCTCTGGTATCCAGAAGTATGACATCTTTTCTTACAATAATTGAGATTTGTCAAAGTGGTTTACATTCCACATTCTCTCTTCAGATTAGCTTTTCAAAGAAGTTGCAGTTCACATGATTTATAGAGTTCAATCACCTAGTAAAAGGGTTGCCATGCATTTAACTAGTTTATGGCTGGGTATCTCACAGTGGCTGTAAACTTTTCTTGGCTCTGAAGCTTTTTTTTAAAATTAATCAATAGTGCCGTATATGATCTATCAATGATATTTGAAGCAATGCAGAAAATATAAATTAGATTATTTCATTTCAGTAGTCATGCAGGTGCAAATGTTTGTATCCTGATCAGGCACAACCTTTTTTAAAGGTTCGTAAGTAGCTGCAAATTACATTTAGCGCTACTGTATAAGAAGTACCTTTTCATGGATTAGAACAAAGGTCCAGCATTCTCTTTCCTACAGTAGCCTGCCCAATGCTTCTATGTTTCTCAGTAGTATGGCATGAAGACCAGAGGTGATATTCAGCAGGTTTTGACCAGATCTGGAGAACCGGTAGCGGAAAATTTGAGTAGTTCGGAGAACCGGAACATACCACCTCTGGCTGGCCTGTCCCCATCCATTCTGTCTCCCAAGTCCCAGCTGATCGGCTGAGTCTTCTTTTGTTGCCCTGCACAGGAGAATGGAGCTGGAAACCAGGTTAGCAGGGTGGGGTGGGAATGGAGATTTTACAGTGTTCTTCCCCCAGAAATGGGGAGGGAATGGAGATTTTACAGTATCCTTACCCTGCCACGCCCACCAAGCAACGCCCACAGAACCGGTAGTAAAAATTTGTGAATCCCATCACTGATGAAGACCACAGAAACTTCATTATCAGGAGTAATGGCTATTCCACATGAAAATATTTCATCCATATAAAACAAGGGTCTTCAAACTTGGCAATTTTAAGACTTGTGGACTTCAACTCCCAGAATTCCTCAGCTAACATGACTGGAGGAGGAATTCTGGGAGTTGAAGTCCACAAGTCTTAAAGCTGTCAAATATGAAGACCCCTGATATAAAATATCTACAGATAGTCTTCAACCTACAACATTTAACAACTGTTCAAAGTTATGACAGAGACTTCCCCAAAGTTACTTATGAACTGGATATGGGATTTCAAAGGCTAGGAACCCCTGCAATCACATGATTGCATTTTGGAAATCAGCAACTAGTCTGCATTTATGATTGCTTGCAGTGTCCTATGATCATAATTTATATATTTTTTGTCAGAAATCATAGTTTCTTTCCAGTTTCTTTCCAGTTTCTGTTCCATATTAGCATTCTTGGAATACCCTCACCTGATTGGTCAAGACGGACTGCACTGTGATTGGACAGAAGAATGACGGTGATTGGTCAGTAAAGAATCAACCGTAATTGGCCGTGCCGATCGCAGGAGATTCAGAAGGCTGTCATTGGGTAAGAGCCGCCGGCAAGCTCTATAAGAAGAGCTGCCACGGCTCGCAGGTCCAGTACAGATCTATACCTTTCAATAAAAAGCTGAAGTTATGCTGGTCTCGAGACTCCTTTTTCCCGTGCTTCTACACTGGCAACGAGGATGGGATACTGAGACAAAGAGACCAGTCGGGCACATGGCAACCGAGCTGAACAACTGACGAGATGGTAGCAACTTGCCACCCGCACCATTCGACCAGGCAACCGAGGACTGGGAATCATACATTGATCGATTCCTCATGTTCCTCGAGAGCAACAACTTGAAAGATGCAAACGAAGAGAGCTGTGTTCCTGACCCACTGTGGGCCAGCCATATTCAAGATGGCCAAAGCGTTGGCCAAGCCAGAAGACATAAAAGAGATGGCTTGGCCAGTCCTAGACAGGATACTTCGAAACCACTACACCCCGGCCGTTCCAAACCCGATCCAGAGACATGAGTTCTACCATCAGGATCAGAAGGACGGAGAGAGCATTGGGGACTTCGTGGCAACCCTAAGAAACATTGGAGGCTTCTCCAACATGGACGAGGCTCTGAGAGACCGTGTGGTCCTCGGTCTCAGAGATCCCAAACTCTAGAGCAGACTAATGGCTCGGGTGGACATTACAGTTACCGAAGCCATCGCTGAAGCCACCGCAGCCGAGGCCACGAAGAAATCAGCGGCCAAGATGCAATAAATGAACACAAGGGACCGGCAAATGAACACAAGGGACCGGCAAACTTCAGAGACCAACTCATCACCAGAGAAAAGAACCGAAGTTAGTCACAAAGCCACAATAGCACACCACGAGGACATCAAATCTTTCCTCAATACCAAAGACGAGGAGGAGGAGATACACAGATTGCAAGCAGAGCGAGACCAATGGAGAGGTCGTAAGTTGGATTTTCAGTGTGCCGGATGCGGCGGCGACCACTCCCATTCAGAGTGCCGGTTCTTAGACGCCATTTGCTGGTACTGTTAGAAACGGGGGCACATCGCCAAGGTCTGCCACAACAAACAAAACTACAGCCCAGGGCGACGCAACAACATGCTCCCCAGGAACCAAAACAAAATTACAGAAAACCGTTGGAGCCACGAGAATTGAAGCAAGCAGCTCAGCGAAGCCCAACGATGAGAAGAGACACACCAAACAGTTACCATCGGGCACTCAGACAACTCCGATGCAAGAAAAGTGCACATATAGGTCAGCATCGAAGGCAGGCCATGCAAAATGGAAGTGGACTCCAGGTCCTACCTCTCCATGGTATCATGGGACACGATTAAGCGGTTAGTGCCCAGCTTACAAAAATGAGAGCTGGAGAGTCAAAAACTAACTATCAAGGACTACCAGGGGAACCGGATTCCCGTAATAGAAATTGGACACTTCCATGTTATGTTCAAAAAGCATGGAAAAGTACTTCCACTAACAATTGTGGACAGAGACCTCCCAAGCCTGCTGGGACTGGAATGGTTCACGCCATTAGGAATCGAGGTGATAGGCAACAACTACATAGAGGAAACAGACTGGGAGGAGGAACTCATGAAAGAATTCCAAGAAGTTTTTGACGGACAATTAGGCAAGTACCAGGGGTCCCCAATATCATTTAATGTGAACTCCAATATTGCCCCAATCCATCTTAAACCAAGATGAGTTCCTTTCGTGCTCAAGCCTAAAATAGATGAGCAACTAAACAAGCTCATCGTGCAAGGGGTCCTGGAGCCAATAGATCACGCATGCTGGGAGACCCCAATAGTCACCCCAATAAAACCAGACGGGTCAGTAAGAATTTGTGGGGACTACAAGGCAACCCTAAATAATGTACTGCAACAGAGTGCATACCCAGTTCCAATGGTACAGCACCTCCTACGCTCACTCGGGGGAGGAAAAGTCTTCGTGAAGCTCGACCTGGCACAGGCATACCAGCAACTGCCAGTTGATGCTGAGACTGCGGAAGCGCAAACCATCATGACCCACAGGGGGGCTTTCCAGCGCAGAAGACTCCAATTCGGAGTCAGCGTGGCACCAGGGGTGTTCCAGAGCTTAATGGAACAATTACTGCAAGGTATTAAAGGAGTCGTGCCATATTTCGATGATGTCTTGGTAGCAGCCAAAAACAAAAGCCAATTGGGAAGCCGCCTCAGGGAAGTCCTGCAGAAATTTAAAAACGCAGGACTAAAAGTAAAAAAAGAAAAGTGCCAGCTATGCACTGAAAAAGTAGAGTTCCTGGGATACCTAGTGGATAAAGACAGAATTCACCCCACCGAAAGAAAGATTAAAGCAATAAAGGAAGCCCCAAGACCTCAAAATAAGGCAGAGTTACAGGCTTTTCTTGGACTAATTCACTTTTACAATGTCTTTTTGCCACAAAAGGCAACGGCAGCAGAACCTCTGCATAGGTTACTCGACAAGATCCTGGTCCTGGGGCAAGCGGAAAGAGGCCGCCTTCCTGAAAATAAAAGATCTCCTCACATTGGAATCAGTCCTCATCCAGTAAAGCTAAACCCTACCACTAATGGTGACCTGTGACGCCTCTCCATTTCAGCATCGGAGCTATACTGAGCCATACCCTGCCAGACAGGAGAGAAGCACCAATTGCATACTTCTCTAAGACATTATCAAAGGCCGAAAGAAATTATAGCCAGCTTGACAAGGAGGCACTAGCAGCGGTTACCAGCGTGAAGTGGTTTCACAAATACCTGTACAGTAGGAACTTCAACCTTATCACCGATCACAAACCACTCCTGGGGATCCTGGCAGGGATCCTGTCACCCCGGATGACAAGGTGGTCCGAGTTCCTTGCTGCCTACAACTACCAGCTAATACACCACCCCGGGAAAAGCATCTCGCACGCCGATGCATTAAGCCATTGCCCCCTGCCAGATCCAGAGGACGACCCCGCACCCACCACATCCATCCTACAAATAAAGGCACTGCCCAGCCTGCCAACGACCGCATCAGACATTGCTAGAGAGACAATCAAAGACGGGAAACTGGCGTGGGTTTTGAGCTGGGTGGAAAAAGGGTGGTCGGAAACAGAGAGCAGTGACCAGTTTAAACCATTCCGGAACCAACAGACTGAACTATTTTCCCAAAAGGGATGTATTTTATGGGGCGACAGAGTAGTGGTTCCAGATACACTACAAACAAGAATATTACACATCTTGCACAAAGGACACCCAGGCATCGTAAAGATGAAATCCCGAGCCCATGTGTGGGGGCGTGCAAGAGACACTCGCGCATTGTGCAGGGGGGCATGGGTGAGACGCAGGAGGCATGGGGGGGCCACGCATTGCCTTCTCGGTGATGGCACTCGAGCACGAGCAGGCAAGCGTGTGCACAATTATTGGCACGGGAGCCCAAAAAGGTTAGCCACCCCTGTTATAGGGATTCTCACTTTAAAAGACAATTATGTCTTTTATGGGATAAGAACTTGTTTGGATAATGATATGCAGTATTATATTTGTTACAAAATGTAGTAAGCCAGACCACCTATATTTAGAGCTCTTGTGCTTATTCTGATGAATAGAAGTATGGTCTATCCTGGCATCACCATCTTTGGAATTCTATAAAGCTTTTAACACTTGTGACGACTGTAGAAGTCAAGGCTTCGTTTCATGTAGACTCACTCTCTTACCCCTCTTGGAGAAAGAGGAAGATTAAATTTCCTCCTGAGGAATCCATACAAATTAATATGTTTTCCATCTAACAACATCCTAGAACCCTGTTTTCCACATGTACAAATATTCCTCAACTTACAACAGT
>BLBF01000005.1:48697074-48817336 GCA_015471245.1 Laticauda colubrina | reverse complement strand
CCCCCCCCCCATTTCTTATGACAGCCAAAAGATGCAAAGCAATAATAGAAGATCTTGAAGGCTGACACTTCTGTATTGAGTTTGTATTTGGGTCAGGCTATCACAGACATTAGTTTTAAATTTGAGGCTAGCCAACTGTTGTCCCAGGATGGTATTTTTCTTCATCCTTATTGGTTGGGAGTCTTGGTCTGTGTTTATTGGTCTTGGAGTTTGTTTGATTGGTGTTTCTGGTTTCTTCTGTCTGTTTTGTGGCTTTGATTGGCTGGCAACACTATGTTCCTGTGTTGGAGGCTTTCAGTGCAGCTTGGCTTCATGTAAAAGGACAGCTGTTATCAATTAGGAAGCTAGGTTTCATCTGGGTGCCTGGTTGGGGTGTGTTTGAGCTGGAGTTATCAGGGGGAGTCTGTTTGTGCCCAGGTGTTTGCCTGGCTTGTGGTGTGGAGATCTTTCTATTTGAGAGTACAGGCTTCCAGATGATTGACAGTCTGGTGGAATCATCTCTTCTATTCATGCTTTCAGGTCTTTTTTTCAATCTCTATGGCTTCTCTGATGATTCTGTGGCTAGGGTTTTCTATAGTGGCTAGGGTTTTGGTGCCATTGAAACTGATGTTGTGACCTGTGGTTTTCATGTGTTGGACTAGTGAGGAGGTGTGTTCCAGCATTTTTACTGCATTTTTGTATTCATCCAGGTGGGTACTTATTCTTCTATTGGTCTGTCCAATGTATGTGGCCGGGCATGATGCACAGGGAACTTCGTATATGCCTTGGTTTTCCAGGTCAATTTTATCTTTGGGGTTTCTAAGGATGGCTGCTATTTTTTTGTCTGTTTTGAAGGCAGTCTTGATGTGATGCCTGTGTACTATCTTACTGATTTTGTCTGTAGTACCTCTTATGTAGGGCAGGACAACTGTTCCATAGGTCTGTTGATCTTCTAGGTCTCTATTCTGTCTTAGTGTGTTTTTGTGGATCAAGCTGGTGATTTTGTTTTTGTGGAAGCCATTGGCTGTCAGTACTTTAGTCAGGGTGCATAGTTCAGTATTTATATGTGTCTTGTCTGCCAGGCATTTGGTTCTGGTGATTAGTGTTTTAGCCACGGAATTTATCTGTGCTGGGTGGTGGTGGGATTGGGCGTTGAGGTAGCGGTTGGTGTGTTCATGGAAGAATTTGAATCCAGAGCCCTGGCTAATGCCACCCACAAACCCAAACTATGACTAAGATACATCGATGACACATTTGTGATTTGCTCCCATGGAAAAGAAAACTTAAACAATTTCCAAACACATCTAAACAGCACACATCCCAAAATCAAGTTCACCATGGAAATGGAAATAAACAAACAACTACCATTCCTAGATGTACTAATCTACAAAAGAACAGATGGCACACTTGGGCACACTGTATACCAGAAGAAAACACACACCAACCACTATCTCCCTGTACCTCCCATACATAACTCCTGGCCAGGGATTTCATTCGTATGATACCCAGGTGTCCTTCATGCAAAATATCCAGTACATGTTCTTGTAATAGTTCAGGTATGACTACCCAATCCCCCCATAGTATACAACCTTTCAACATTGAGAGTTCCATCTGTCTGTTCCAGAATGGTTTAAAAGTCTCGTCCGTCTTGTTTTCTGGCCACTCTTTTCCTACCCAGTTTAAAATCCGCGCCATCTTTTTGTCTCTTGCAGTTTCTTTCGCAGTGTGTGCTGCGGTTATGGGTAGGTTTGGTAATGTTTAAATTTGTAGTGTGGATGTGGTAGGTGCTGGGTCACTTCCAAGTTCCAGTTGGGGAGTATGGCTCATGGCGTCGGCTTGTGAAATGTCCTTCCCTGGCCGGTGAATTAATTTGTAATTGTATGCGGCAAGGAACTCAGACCACCTCATCATTCATGGAGAGAGTATGTTTGGGGTGGCCTTGTTTTCTAAGAGTATTCCTAAGAGTGGTTTGTGATAAGTGATAAGTGTAAAAAGTCCGACCATAGAGATATTCATGCAACCGTTTGACCCCGGATATCGCTGCTAACCCCTCTCTGTCCAACTGGCTGTAGTTCCTTTCTGCTTTGGACAATGTTTTGGAATAGAAGGCAATTGGCGCTTCTCTCCCATCTGGTAGCATGTGGTGAGTATGGCTCCGATGCCGAACGGTGATGCGTCGCAGGTGACTCTCAGTGGCAGTGTTTCGCTGTATTGGATTAATATAGATTCGGATGTCAGCAAATCCTTTATTTTCTGGAACTCGGCCTCTTCTTGTCTTCCCCAGGTCCAGGTAGCTGTCTTATCTAGTAATCTGTGTAATGGTTCCGCTGTCATTGCCTTCTGTGGCAGAAACACATTATAGAAATTAATGAGTCCCAAAAATGCTTGCATGTCTGTTTTGTTTTGGGGCCTGGGAGCTTCTTTTATCACTTTGATTTTCTGATCCATGGGGTGGATGCCATCTTTATCTATTAGGTACCCCAGGAATTCAACTTTAGAAGTGGCTAGCTGGCATTTTTCTTTTTTAACTTTGAGTCCCGCCTCTTGAAATCTTTGTAAGACTTCCCTGGGGCGGCTTTCCAGTTGGTTCTTGTCATTGGCTGATACCAGCACGTCATTGAAGTATGGGACCACCCCTTTTATCCCTTGTAGCAAATGCTCCATCACGCTTTGGAATACCCCTGGGTATTGACTCCAAATTGCAGTCTTTTGCATCTGAATGCTCCCCTGTGAGTCACGATTGTTTGTGCCTCTGCTGTTTTGTGGTTGACTGGCAATTACTGGTACGCTTGTGCAAGGTCGAGCTTTCCGAAGACCTTGCCTCCCCCCAACGAATGTAGCAGATGTTGCACCACTGGAACGGGTTATGCACTTTGTTGTAGTGCGTGGTTTAGAGTGGCCTTATAGTCTCAGCATATTTGCATGGACCCAAGTGGCTTAATCAGACTCACAATTGGGGTTTCCCATCTTGCGTGGTCTATTGGTTCCAATATCCCCTGTGCGATGAGTTTATTCAATTGCTCATCGATCTTCGGTTTTAATGTGAAAGGAACTCGCCTTGCCTTTAACCTGATTGGGGCTATGGTCAGATTCAAATTAAATGAGATAGGGGACCCTCGGTACTTGCCTAATTTTCCATCGAACACGTCCTGGAAATCCCCCATCAGGCTCTCCTCCCAGTCTGTTTCGGTGACGCTTTTGATTCTGGTCACTCTGATTCCCAGGGATGTGAACCATTCAAGTCTCAGTAGGCTTGGGCAATCCCAGTCTACAATGGATAATGGCAGAATTTCTGTGTTCTTCTTGAATTTAACTTGGAAGTGTCCAAGTCCGGCTATGGGTATCCTGTTCCCTTGGTAGTCCTTCAGGATCAGTTTTTGGCTCTCCAGCTTCGTTCTTCGTGTGCTCAGTATCAGTCTCTTAAGTGTGTTCCATGATACCATAGACAGGTATGAGCCGGAGTCCACTTCCATCTCGCATGGCTGGCCTTCAATGTTGACTTTCACATGTACCTTCTGGGCATCTATTGAGCTCGAGTGCCCGATGGTTGTAGTCTGGTGTGTCTCTTTCTTTCTGTAAGTTTCGTTAGGCCATTTGTTTCTGTTTTCTCAGCTCCAATGGCCCCCTGCCTGTCTTTCTTTCATTCTGGAGGGGGTGCTGTCTCTTCGTCTGGGGCTGTAGCTCTTTCGGTTCTGGCAGCCCCTTGCTATGTGTCCCCATCTCTCGCAGTTCTGGCAAACCGCATCTAGGAAATGGTACTCGGAACGGGGGTGGTCTCCTCTGCACCTGGTTCATTGGAACCCCAACTTACGTTCTCTCTTCTCCCGTCTGTTTCATTTCAATTGGAATCTGTGTATTTCCTCTTCCTCGTCGTCGGTTTCGGACACAGACTCGATGTCCTTGTGGTGCATGGTGGTCTTGTGGTTGCCCTCTGGTTTCTTCTCCTGGGGTTGGCTTGTCTCTGCCGGTGTTTTTTGGTTTTCCGTATTCATTTGTCACATCGTCTGCTGATTTTTTGGTGGCTTCAGCTGCCGTGGCCTCTGCGATGGCCTTGGTGACTGTGATATTTGGTCGGGTTAGCAGTCAGCTCTGCAAGGTGAGGTCTCTCAGTCCTCGGACCACGCGGTGCCTCATGGCTTCATCCATGTTGAGGAACTCACATGCCCCTCCAATGTCCCTTAGCGCAGCTACGAAATCTCTGATGCTTTCACCTTCTCTCTGGTTCCATTTGTAAAATTCATGTCTCCGAATAAGGCTGGAGACAGTCGGTGCATAATGAGCCTTCAGTATTTTTTCCAAAACTGGCCAGGCCATCTGCTTTACGTCCTCAGGCTTGACCAATGCTTTGGCCATCTTGAACACTGCAGGCCCACAGTGTGTCAGGAACACGGTTCTTTTTCTGTTGTCGGAGATTCTCTGTAGGTCTTTGCTCTCGAAGAACATGAGGAATCTGTTGGTGTACGATTCCCAGTCCCGCTGGGTTGAATGGTGCGGGTGGCAAGTTGGTGCCGGCCATTTCATCTTGCTCGGTTCGTTGCCACATGCTCAACTGTTCTCCTTGTCTCAGAATCCCACCTTTGTCGCCAGTGTTAGATTGCAGGAAAAAGGAGACTGGACACCAGCATGACTTTCAGCTCTTTATTTGTTTCCTGGAATCAGTCTGACTGCAGAGCCGTAGCAGCCTATTTTATAGAGGCTGCTCGCAGCTCTTGATCAATGATGGCTCCTTGAATCTCCCGCTGTTAGGCGGGCCAATCACGGGCTGGCAATTGTTGACCAATCACCGTCGCTTAAAAGCACCAATCATCTTTGAGTATTAGTGGACCAATCAGAACAGGGTATTTCAAGTATGCTAATGTAACAGTGATCATTATCCCTCTGGAAACCACAAGATCAGAAAAGAGTGTCCCAGAATCATTTCCCATTCCTGACCTATATTTCACTGGGGCGGCATTCATTCATTTTACCCACTGCCACTTGAGGACCAGAATTTGAAACCAAATCCTGTGAGAATCATATATTTAACATTTCTGGATTATGGATTAACATATTTGTTAGTCCAGCTCCTGGGTTTTTAAGGTGGGAGTACTGTGTACCTTTCACATCCTCCACAAGTGAAATGTACATACTTGCAAGTCACGTCTGCACTGAACATGCTGGAGATGCCTCACGCTATTTATACATTTGGAACAATTCAACACCTAATGCTTTCCCTGGTAAATAAATGCCCACACTGCCTGAAATGAATGCCGTGTTTCCAGAGGATGGAGGTTACACACTAAGGGTCAGCTTGGAAAGCCTGATGCCAAAGCTACGCAGCTGTTTCTCTCACTCAGTTACAACCTGCATTTATGGAACATGGGAAATTCGCTTGTACTCCAAATCCCAAAGTAAGCATATTATATTTGAAAGGTCCCTGGCAATAGCCCGGTTGTCCTACATGGCCCAGCAGTATGAGTGCTAGAAAGAATATCCATCTTTTCCATGCAGAACATGTTTAACTTTTCTTTTTCCAGTCATTTTCCCCAACACTCCCTTCTCCCAGCTGTTTTTATTTATGCAGCTCTCAAAACTATTTGTCAGGTGAGCACAGCTTGGATTACTTACAGAGGTACAACAGCTTTGAAGAGAAATGTTTTACGGAAAAAATTGAATGGAAGAACTCCATTACCCATCCACCCCCCAGTGCCTCTAATCTTTTCCCTCTTGAAAATTTGCAGAATAAAGGGATCCTAATCAGCTTTGTTACATACAATTGCATTGTACATATATAAATTGTGATATCAAAACCAGTACCTGGTTTGGAACTTTTGCTTCTTTGTCTGTGAAGAGTTGTGGCTGATATGAGGCTTGCCCACTGATAAAGTACATAACAAGACACCTACAAATTATATAATCTAAATCAAGGGGTCATGCCCATTTAGAACAAGACCACAGAAGTGGCAGGTGAAAGCATTTGCAGCTCCACTTGCACATGCAGCTTCAATTGTGCATACAAAGCTCCACTTGCACATGCAGCTTCAATTGCGCATACAAAGCTCCACTTGCACATGCAGCTTCAATTGCGCATACAAAGCTCCACTTGCACATGCAGCTTCAATTGTACACGCAGCTCACTGGCTGTTTGTTTAAAGGGAGCTGCATGCACATGCTCACCTCCTGCTTGTGAGGAACTATCTCCTCTCCCCATCCCTGGTCTGCAAAGCTGGAAAAATTGGAGACTACTGATCAACCGTCCTCAGATGGTTGAAAATTGACATGGATGGGAAAAAGAAGACTTTTGAAAGAGAGGGGGAGGGGAGGGTCAGGAGGGGGAGGGGTAGACAGAGAGAGTTCAGTATGCTCAGAAGAATTGACAATATGAAAAATATTAAACCTTTTTAAGAACCCAAACAAGGTGAGCCATTCACTCAAAACAGCTTGCTAACAGAGCGACTCAGGGATTTGTAGAAGATACAGAATGCCTGTATTTCATTTTCAACTCACTTTTTACTATTTTGCATTACCACATTCCTGTGTACAAATTAACATGTGGGTAATCCACAAAAACACATACCACAATCATTATGTTAATCCCTACAGAAGCCACAAGAATCCCTGACAGGATTAAAAGCTGGTTCACACATAAAGGCATGACCAAAATTTTACAACACAGTGGCTGATTTTATACATCACTCTTATCCAAACCCAAAGTCCCCATAGGATGCCTCAGTGTGGTACATGAAAAGCATTTCACTGCAATAAATTAATACAGTGAATCCCTCAGAAGTAAGGCTTAACAATAAATTGTGGATGGGGAAAGCATACAAAATAAAAAACTATGGGAGGGTTGATTTTGTCTGACTCTTAGATCATTATGGTTGGCAATTGTAGGTTTTATAGTTCAAAATCTTTGATATTTTGTCTTGGAAGAGAATTGTATTTTTATCAGGAATAAAACCATTCTCACTGGGATCTGTTGTGTCTATGTATGACAATGATTACAATACATTATTTTGATAGAAGTCCTTCACATTTATTTAAGATCTCATTTATCAGTCAAAGGTACTCAGCTTACAAAAATTGTGTGTTAAAATAAGGAGACATTACAACAGTGATTACATCCATATCACCAACATTAATATTTGATAGTAGGCATTTGGAGCCCAACCTTTAAATAGAACCCTTTCTAAGTGACTGCACATAATGTTTCCACTTTCTTTTAAAAAAATATTTATTATCATAAATTCATCCAATTCACATAATTTCACTCAATCCATAAACCATCATCATTAGAAACACATCTCAAAGTGGATTTATTCAGTTTGTATCTACTAGGGCTGTGATGGTGAACCTATGACATACATGCCACAAGTGGTACATAGAGCAGAGGTGGTATTCAGCAGGTTCTGACCCGTTCTAGAGAACTGGTAGCAAAAATTTTGAGTAGTTCAGAGAACCAGCAAATATCATCTCTGACTGGAGATTTTACAGTATCCTTACCCTGCCACGCCCACCAAGCCACACTACAGAACCGGTAGTAAAAAAAATTGAATCCCACCACTGACGCAAAGCCATTTGTGCTGGCACATGAGCAGCAAGCAAACTTACCTTACTGCGCATGTGCACACCTCACAGCTGATTTTTTTTTTTCCGGTTGGTTTTCTGGTCTTGTAATACTTCCTGTAATACCAAAAGTGATAAAACGGGCCTATAATTCAGTCTGAGAAGACTTGCAGAGGCTTTTTCCAAGCCTCTAGGAGGCCGAAAAAGGCCTCAAACCAGCCAAAAAATCAGCTGTGAGGAGCAGTGAAGGTAAGGGTGTGGGAGTGGGGGATTGCGAGCACATGCACACAGGGCATGGGGAGGGAGGTGTGAATTGCATTCTGGGTGCTGGCACAGGAGCCCAAAAAGGTTATCCACCGCTGTACTAGGCCCATGGGACTATATAACCTGTGGAAGACAAGGTACACACCAGTGGTGGTAGGCTACCAGTTAGTTCGAACTGGTTCGGCTGAACCAGTAGTTTTTTAAAAAGTCTCTGATCAGCTGAGAGGAAGAAAACAAGCCTCCTGATGATCAGCTGAGAGGATAAAAGACCGAAAAATGTATGGGAGAGTGGGAGGGTTGCTCCTAGCTTTTCATTTCTTCATCCTCTCAACTGATTAGCTTGTTAGGGGTGCGCATATTAAGGGCGCTGCACAGGCGATCACCCACCAAACCAGTAGCAACTAAGGTAGGATCCCACTACTGGAGTACACTATCCAAAAATGGCACTTTTCTACAAACAAAAGATGGATGCAGTCATTTCTGGAGCTAGCTGGGTTTTACTGGGAATTTGTGCCAAGGAAAACTAATTTGCAGCACCCATTAATTCTAACTAGAAAGAATCAGAATCATAGTTCTGGAGCTCCACAAGGACTTTAGTCTGAATCTCTTGCATGAACAAAACCCCAATACCCTTCCATCTTTAAGGCATCAGTGATTATACCTTTATTTTTTTCTTCTTTTTAAATGAAGATTGATTTTGTTAATGCTTCTTTTTAAATGAAGTTTGATTCTGATAATGTTAATGCTATGTGAGATTAATCTATCACTCAAAGATGGAAGGAAAGGCTGAACCATCGAGCCACATGCCACTATGCTACAATTTAAGACATTGCATTATTGAAATCATTTTGGTTTTTGGCATTTTTATCTTTTATGTTCCAAAAGAGAGAGAACATATTGTGATTGCTCTATTTTTCACACACTGGAGATACCAAGTCAGAATCAGGTAAGGTATTCCCTGGAAAACAGGTGGCAGCAGCAAAAACTAGCAGATATTATATGCAACTTTCTGTCAATGTTGGTATATACTTGAACAGCATCTCTAGCTTCCTTCAGAGAGACCAGTGACAAAATCTTACACAACAAATTATTGGAATTAAATTTAATTTTGATTTAGGTTTGAATTTTTTCCCCTGTAATGAGAATGTTTGTTCTGTCATGTTAACCAGAGAAGCCCAAAATATTTCCACACCTTCTTATATACTAAGATATTGATTGCAGACAGTGAAAGAAAATCTCCTGAGATACATAGCCATTATCCTACAATAGCATTTTGATAACAGGTTTTGCACAAATGCGATGGGACAAATTTACGAAAGATACCAGTGGGATAGCTTGTACCAAAAGCAGAAAGACTACATATGAAAAGGCATTGCAAAAAGTATTTATTAAATGCAGATATCCTGGAATAATCATATCTAACACTTTGGTGTCATTTGAACAGATTGCTGTGTTATTTCTTAGCATGCACAGTCTACACCCAATTGAAAAAGGTTTTGTCGGTGTTCAAAAGAAAAGCAGTGGAACTTTGGAATGGTAAGCAAGTCTTGGCTGGCCCTTGGATCCTTAATTATTCACTGATAGTGATATCTAGTGTACACTGCTTTACCAGTGTCCCAGTTTTCCAGCTGCAGACATATGATATTGCCATCATTTTTCATGTCAAATGTCCTTCTTTTGTAAGATGAATGGATGTTTGTTCAGCTATCTCATGTAGGCTGCCTTTAAAATTGGTCTTGGGGACAACTGCAGAGGATGGCATGATTTATTTATTTATTTTCTAACCATACTTTATGCTGCCACATCATTGAAAAAATGATTCTTAGTTGGAGCCAAATGATTTCATTGTGTCACAGCAGAGGTAAATGACATGCACATATCCCCCTTCCCAAGATACCCAAGCGGGGATATATTCTCTATCCCACCTGACTTTTGAAAAAAAAATAAATTTTGAAAGCAAATTAAATTGAATTGAATTGAATTGTAAGGTGCCCTGAATCATTGACTGAGATGAGCGGCTATAGAAATTGAATTAAAAAATAAATCGGAATCTAATACGCAGCAAAGGCAAGTGATATCAATTAACATGCTCCTATCTCTATTTATAGCAAGAATATAGGCACTCAGAAAACCCTTGGCATCGAGGAGCCTCCTGGGAGTGATTGCTCCACCCTCTTTTTATGTCGATCTGTCACCCCTGTGAGGTAGGTCAGCTGGAGAAACTAGCACAGCAGGAATTCCATGAATGCTGTTTATAATTGTAGAGTTCTATTGTAAGGTTAAACTTATTTACAAGGCCTTGGAAACCTGTCCAAGTTTCTCTCTGTCTCAACTTCTACCCCCCCCCAAAAAAACAAATCAAAGCAGGATCATGTTGAGTTTCTCTCTGACATTGTCTGATTTCTCATCAGGATTGACACATCTTTCCTCAAAAAAGGCATCAATTGCACATTCTCAATATTCCGAATCGATCCTGCCATCCTCTCCCACCAGAAGAAATTTGTGTGGCTTCAAAAAGGAAGTTACAATATACACCAGATTCCAGATCATTTTGAAGCTCAGTGGAAATGCATAGGAAAGCATTTTAAAAAGATTTAAAGTCTTTATCATTTCCAGAAGAGAAGCAGCTATAAAATCACTTTGACAGATTGCATTCATTTATAGCAATAGCAATAGCACTTAGACTTATATACCACTTCACAGTGTTTTACAGCCCTAAGTGGTTTACAGAGTCAGCATATTGCCCCCAACAATCTGGGTCCTCATTTTACCGAACCTGGAAGAATGGGAGGCCGAGTCAACCTTCAGCCGGTGAGAATAAACTGTAAAACTTCTGGGCTGCCAGCAGTCAGCAGAATTAGCCTGCAGTACTGTATTCTAACCACTGTGCCACCACAGCTCTATAGAGAGAACAACCTCTTGTCCGATATATACTTTGAAGGGGTTTCTTGGAAGAAGAGGGGGATAATTCTCTCAGCTTTTAAAAATTAAGTTAATTTAAAAATAATTAATTAAAATTCCTTTTATTTAAAAGTTTAAAATGAATGTAATAAGTTGAAATTTACAGATAAATAAAAATGGTTTTTAGATCTAATAGCATGGAGGATTTTCAGGGTTTTGTAGGATTTTGGAACTCTCGTGATTTTTATTTTACGTCTGTCCTTGGTTTTTCTATTATTATTTTAAGCTGTTTAGTAAAGCTTGATCATATACCAGTAAGTGTCATTAATAAAATTATTTCATTTTTCCATACCAATAAATGAAACAGCAAAATACAGTGGTTTGTTAATTAAGTACTGGCAATTTTTACAAGCAGCTCTTAATGTTCTCACAAAGAAGTGTTGTTTATCCCATCTTTTTGCTTTCTATGGCATGGACAACAAACAACAATTAATGGAAGCTACTGAAAAATATAAAAGATGACAACTATCTCAGTATGCACTTGCCAAGAATCTCTCCTCCAGCAAAAATTCAAAGGAAGGCTGTCCCATGATATGCTACTGTTTGCTTATCACTTAAATGTTGAATTATATATTGTTAAGAATAGTTCTACTGCATACACAGTAAAGCCCCTGTCACACTGAACCAACGGATGCAGAGAGGATGTAAAATGGACAAAAAAGCTTGCAATCCGTTGGAAAACACGATGCATCCGTTGTGTACTCACTGCATATGTCTTTCATACGCTCTATCCGTAAAACATCCGTCTACTGCTATTTCATCCGCTCAAAAAGTTTTGAGCTGCACAACACTTTTTGAGCGGATAAACTTTCCGCCGCGTACAATCTACATTTGCGACACATACGGGCAACAAACGTTCTACGTCCATTGTCATCCATTGCACGTCCAATGTATCCTCTCGGCATCCTCTGAACATCCGCGCAACTCTCATCTGCTCCAACGGAAAGCAGAAAGAGGGAGGAAGCGAAAGGTACGCGGAACGTCCACACAGCGTTAGTACCACAGACATAGAAAGGATGTAAGGGATGCATCTCGTGTAGAAAGCATTAAAATGGACAAAACGTTCGTATATGGGATGTATCTCGAATCTTTAGGATATCTGGAGGATGCCTAGAGTATGTGGAAGGCCACCTAGTGGAAAACCGACATTTCCTATAAAAAGGGGGAGGAAATCACCTGGATCTCACTTTCAGTCCAGCAGCCCTGGTGTGCAGACCTCTTCAGCCTTGCTCTTGCTCTTCCACATCATCCATTGATCTCCACCATGGATCATCGCACACTCTTTTTGGTAGCCGCCATCATTCAACACCAGAACCAAGCCCTCTTCAGACTGTTTCACCTTTTCTACGCAAAGAGAAGAAGGAGACGTCCAAGAACTGTCTGGGTCTGACGATGGATTGGGAGAAGAGCGGAGTTTGGACTGTATGACAAGCTGATGGTGGACCTGAGGAATGAAGACACTCGTGCATTCCAGCACTTCATGAGGATGCCACCAGCCATGTTTGATGAAGTTGTGGAGCATCTGAGACCCAGGTTGACCAAGGCAAACACCAACTTCCATCCCAGCCTGGACCCTGGACTGAAGGGGGAACTGACTCTGTGCCACCTGGCCCCTGGGACTACATACAGAAACATGCAGTATGCTTGGAGGGTGCCACACAACACCATTAGCATTGTGGTCAGAGAAGTGGTACAGGCCATCATCAAAGAATACCTGGAGGAGCTCCTCCAGTGCCCCACCACTGAACAAGGCTGGAGGAAAGTTGGAGAGCAGTGGTATCAGAGGTGGAACTTTCCCCACACTGTTGGAGCCATAGATGGGAAGCACGTGGCCTGCAAAGCTCCAGCCAACACAGGGTCCATTTATTTCAACTACAAGGGCTTCTTCAGTATCATCCTCTTTGCCATGGTCGATGCTGACTACAAGTTCATCTACATCGATGCTTCAGGCAACGGGTCAGCTTCAGATGCCCAGATAGACAATGCCAGTGACCTCAAGGGGGGGCTGAAATGCAACCTCATCATGGGTTTCCCAGATCCAGACCCCCTACCCAATGACACACAAGATGTGCCCTACTTCATCGTGGGTGATGTCGCCTTCTCCCTCAGAACCTACCTCATGAAGCCCTACAGTTCCAGATACCTCACCCGTGAAGAGAGGATCTTCAACTACAGGCTGTCCAGGGCAAGACGCGTGGTGGAGAACGCCTTTGGCATCCTGGCCAACAGGTTCCAGATACTTCTCACGACCATGCAGCATCGCCCACAGACCGTGAGGAGCATTGTGGAAGCTTGCTGCATCCTGCACAATCTCATGCACACCCGCTATCCAGTGTTGCAGAACAGGCTTGTGGACCATCAACAAGGCAATGGGGACATGGAGCCTGGTGAATGGAGGCAAGGACTAAACCTGATAGACACTGTGGATGTGCAAGGCCCCAACAGAGCTTCACGTAGAGGGAAGAAGCAGCGCAACCTCCTGAAACACTGGTGCAACCCCCCAGCTGGAGCAGTGGAGTGGCAAGACAGGATGGTAGATGCTTAAGGGATGCTTCCTTCAGCCTTTCTCATCACACTGATGAGATTGTGCCATGTATGTTGAGTGGCCTTACAATTAATAGGGCATTAATAAAGAGTTTTGTTTATGTTGAAATGTGTGGATCAATGATTAAATTGTTATTGATAATAAAGGGCCATATGTGTGGCAGCTGGGAGGATGGACCATACAGTCCCACTATGCTTGCACTGGAGGTTTATCTATCCCACAGCTATCCTTACCCATCCCTCAGCTATCCATCCCACAGCTATCCTTACCCATCCCACAGCTATCCTTACCCATCCCACAGCTATCCTTACCCATCCCACAGCTATCCATCCCACAGCTATCATTACCCATCCCACAGCTATCCTTCCCAATCCCACAAGAATGCAAAGGCTTAACCATTTTTTCAAATTTTTCCCCAACACTTTATTAAGTAAAAAAAAACGAACCAAGTGTGTGAAGCAAAGATAACCTTTATTCATAACAAACGGTATGACTTTATTAAAAAAGCAAAATGACCCAAGTAAAGTGTCTTTAAGCAAAGATAAGGTGAGCAGGTAACAACTCAATCTCTGGCACTCTTTTCAATCACTCTGAGGCATGCCCATGGTCTCAGATGTAAAGGGGCCAGGGACTGTGGAGGTGGATGTTGCTGGAATGCTGGTCTGAGGCACCATTGGGGTGCCTGGCCCCGAGAGTAGAACAGAAGATGGTGTGTGCAGGAAGCTCTCAGAGAGCTGACTCAGTCCCATGAGGTTGAGAGGCACTTCCTCAAGGACCTGGGATGTGAGGCCCAACACTGATGATAGATGTTCTGAGGAAGGGCTTGGCTGTGGGGTGAAGGAAGGAGGAATGTAGTGGGGCTGTCTGGTCTGCAGCTGGGTCAGCTGAGGCATCTGTGGCGTCTGTGGCATCCGAGGAACCTGGGTCTGGACCGGGAAGGGCTGCCTCTGCTGTGGGAAGTCCTGGTAGTGGTAGGCTTCGTAGGCGAGGAGCTGCTGAAATACATGGAAGGCTGTGACATCAGCTGGGTTGGAGGAGCAGACCTGGAGTGGGTAGCAGCACGTTCAGCTGGGCCTGGAGGGTGGTGCAGAAGAGCTGTGATCCTCTCCTTCATCGCCTGGTACTGGGCCTCGGGCATGTCCATGAGGGTCTGGCCCACGTACGTGATGAAGGGCTTGCGGTTGGAGGATGGTATGTCAAAGTGGACCAGCTGGGAGAGGAGATCTGTGCTTGCTTTGATTGTGTCCCTGATCTCCAAGAGGACAGTGTGGCTCTGTCCCTCTGGTCTGTCTCTCTGCCTGCTTTCTGTAGAGGTGGAGCTGGGGGTGGGGGTGGGTTGGTCTCTGGTGGCTGCCTCTTCTTGCTCCATCTGAGACAGGGGATCCTCCACGTCCTCTGGCATGGGGAGTGCAGCTGTGGGGGGGGTGTCTCTGTCGTGGGGCCCTCCAAAGACACCTGCCTGGACACGGTAGCTGTCTCCTGGCTGGAAGAGGAGTGGCTCTCTGTGGGCTGTCTGAGGGAGAGGGTTGAGAGAAGGGCTGCTCCTTGGTGGCGGATCTCACCCTCCAGGAAGCTGCACCTGGCCATGACATAGGTCTCCCAGTCAGTTAGCTTGACAGCAGCCTTCCCAGATCTCTTCAGGTGCAGCTTGCCATACCAGGTGTTCTTATGCTTCCACCACCCCAGGAGGACATCTGAAGTGTAGCCCAGGCTCTCCGCCTTCTGTCTCCATGCTGCCTGCTTCCACTTGGTGTCGCGATAGAGCCTGTGGCCCTTCCTCCACAGGTACTCATTCTCCCAAAGCCATTCCAGCACCTCTTCCTCATGGTCCTTGGAAATGGAGTACTGTTTCCTCTCCCCCTTCTCCTTGCCTTGCTTCTTCCTCCCTCTGGCAGGGGCTTCAGGGCCTTCAGCAGCAAGGCTTTGAGGGCCTTGGGGCTGGTCCATCACAGAAGCAGCAGCAGGAGAAGCACCAGCAGCAGCAGGAGAAGCACTAGCAGCAGCAGCAGCAGGAGAAGCACCAGCAGCACCAGCAACACCAGCAGCAGCACCAGCAGGAGAAGCAGCAGGAGCACCAGCAGCACCAGCAGCACCAGCAGCAGGAGAAGCACCAGCAGCAGCAACACCAGGAGCACCAGGAGCACCACCACCAGCAGCAGCAGCAGCTTCAAAGTCAGCGCCAGGGTGTGGGATGGTGGTTCTGTCCCTCTTGCCAGGGCTGGCAGGAATCGGCACAGGCTTCCTCTTCTTCCCCATGGTGTTCTCTCAAGATGTCTCTGGCAGCATGTCTTTCCTCTGAATGGTGACCTGCTTGCGAGCTGCCTCCTTTTATATCCGCGGAGCTTCCACAATTATCCTCCCCGCATGTGCAGTGAACGCTTTGCATCCGTTAGGCATCCGCTAGGCATCCTATAGGCGTCCATGATGCATCCGCGTCATCTGCTACGCATCCGCTATGCATCCACTACGCATCCGCTCCTTCCGCTGCGTGTCCGCTTCGCTGTTCTCCCCCGGAACCCCTGCGGATGTGTCATCCACTTCCATCCACTTTCATCCGCTAGGCTTCCTACGAACGTCTGCTTTACATCCCCGCTACATCCTCCCCACATCCATTCCTTTCCATTGTTGTCCGCTCTGTTTATGCAAATTTGGGGCACTTTTGAGAGCGGATAACAACGGATGGAAAATTTGCTCATCCGCTGTGTCCTTTTTACATACATTTTGCATCCGTTGCCCGGTGTGACCTCGCCTTAAGATCTCTGCTTGTGACTTTCTCCAGTCAACTCAATACTGTAAGATTTTCAGCTAATAGTATCATTTGTATCTGATCATATTTAAAACATAAAGTACAATTACTATGAATGATTCTGTTAGCTGAAAAAATTACCCAACAAAAAATCCATGGAAAATTTAAGTATTTAGTTATTACTGGCTATTTGTTACAATCATGCTTTAATTAGGACTTTCACAAAATAGATAGAAAAACTCATTTGTGATTGCTGTACCCAATTATTGAATTGCCTTTACTCACACATATTCAGTCTCTACACACATGAAATCCCGATCGGATTTCTAGATGAAGCAATAAGGCCATAAGATTTCTTGAAGGAAATAAAGCCAGTTTTTACTTATGTTGTCTTTTTCTAGAAGAGACACGAAACAACTGGCAACAAAGCCCTCTCTCCTGAGTTGGGTGCGGGGGGGAGAGAATGAATCCTTACATTCAGGTAATTCATAACATGCTTGGGCAAGATATGATTAAATCATACATATATATATATTCTTGAGACCTCTGAAATACAATCACAGCCCTTTGTCAGAAAATACAAAGCTTCAGGTCATTCACATTGCTAGCTGTACTCACAAAAAACTTTTCGCACTTAGGAATTGCAGAATATGAAGGGATCTGTTGAAAGGTGTCAAAATGCCTTTCTTTTGAGGATTTGATTTTCCCGCTGGGAGAACTTCGGTGCAAGGATACGGACAACTGCTTGAAAGCTGGATCTTTTTATTTTTCAGGAAGGCGGGGAACAGTGAGAAGTCTGTGTTCCTGGGCTAGCTAGCTTCTTATGGTAAGTCCCTGGTTTTTTATACCCTTTTCTCCCTTTGTAAGTTGATTTTGTGTGAGTGTTTGTATTTGTGCCTAATGTTTTAAAACCTGTTTGAGTTTATCTTTATTTCCTCCAGAGGGCAAACTCCGTGGGGTGGCCAGATTGTATAATTGGTTTTCTGTAATCGCTTTTAGCTTTAAGATAGTTTTTCATATTTGTTCTGTGGCAATCTCCTGTCTGTCCCTTTTGTAATTAAAGCCCATGTCACATTGCACCAACGGATGCAAAGAGGATGTAAAACAGAGAAAAACGCTTGCCATCCGTTGGAAAACGATGCATCCGTTCTGTACTCACTGCGTGCGTGATTCATACATTCTATCCGTCCAGCATCCGTCTACTGAGATTTCATCCGCTCAAAAAGTTTTGAGCTGCACAAAACTTTTTGAGTGGATGAACTTTGCGCCGCGTCCGTTCTACATCCGCTACACATACGGGGAACAAACGTTCTACATCTGTCGTCATCCTTTACATGTCCGCTGTATCCGCCCGGCATCCGCTGCGCATCCGCGCAAATCGCATCCGCGCAACTCGCATCCGCTCCAGCAGAAAACAGAAAGAGGGAGGAAGCGAAACGGACTCGGAGCGTCCGCGCAGCGTTAGTAGCACGGACATAGAAAGGATGAAAGCAGATGCAGCTCGCATATAAAGCATTAAAATGGAAAAAACATTTGTATAGGGGATGTATCTCGGATATTTAGGATGTCTGGAGGATGTCTACAGGATGCAGGAGGACACCTAGTGGAAAACAGATATTTCCTATAGAAAGGGGGAGGAAATCACCTGGATCTCACTTTCAGTCCAGCAGCCCTGGTGTGCAGACCTCTTCAGCCTTGCTCTTGCTCTTGCTCTTCCACATCATCCAGTCATCTCCACCATGGATCGTTGCACACTCCTTTTGGTAGCCGCCATCATTCTACACCAGTGCCAAGCCCTGTTCAGGCTCTTTCACCTGTTCTACGCAAGGAAAAGGAGGCGTCCAAGAAGTGTGTGGGTCCGAAGGTAGATCATGAGAAGAGCAGAGTATGTACTGTATGACAAGCTGATGGTGGAGCTAAGGAACGAAGACACTCGTGCATTCCAGCACTTCATGAGGATGCCACCAGCCATGTTTGATGAAGTTGTGGAGCGTCTGAGACGCAGGTTGACCAAGGCAAACACCAACTTCTGGCCCAGCCTGGACCCTGGGCTGAAGGTGGCACTGACTCTGCGCCACCTGGCCTCTGGGACCACGTACAGGAACATTCAGTATGCCTGGAGGGTGCCACACAACACCATCAGCATTGTGGTCAGAGAAGTGGTGCAGGCCATCATCGAAGAATACCTGGAGGAGCTCCTCCAGTGTCCCACCACTGAACAAGGCTGGAAGAAAGTTGCAGAACAGTGGTATCAGAAGTGGAACTTCCCCCACACCGTTGGAGCCATAGATGGCAAGCACGTGGCCTGCAAAGCTCCAGCCAACTCAGGGTCCACGGGTGGTGGAGAATGCCTTTGGCATCCTGGCCAACAGGTTCCAGGTACTTCTCACCACCATGCAGCATCGCCCAGAGACCGTGAGGAACATTGTGGAAGCTTGCTGCATCCTGCACAATCTCATGCGCACCCGCTACCCAGTGTTGCAGAACAGGCTTGTGGACCAACAACAAGGCAATGGGGACATGGAGCCTGGTGAATGGAGGCAAGGGCAAAACCTGATCGACACTGTGGATGTGCAAGACCACAACAGAGCTTCACGTGAAGGGAAGAAGCAGCGCAACCACCTGAGACACTGGTGCAACTCCCCAGCTGGAGCAGTGGAGTGGCAAGACAGGATGGTAGATGCTTAAGGGATGCTTCCTTCAGCCTATCTCATCACAGTGATGAGATTGTGCCATGTATGTTGAGTGGCCCTACAATGAACAGGGCATTTAATAAAGAGTTGTGCTTATGTTGAAATGTGTTGATGAATGATTGTTATTGATAATAAAGGGCCATAGGTGTGGCACCTGGGAGGGTGGACCATACAGTCCCACTATGCTTGCACCGGAGGCTTATCTATCCCACAGCTATTACCCATCCCACAGGTATCCCTGCCCATCCCACAGCTATCCATCCCACAGCTATCCTTATCCATCCCATAAGCATGCAAAGGCTTAACCATTTTCTAAAAGTTTCCACCAAGACTTTATTAAGTAAAAGAAATGACCCAAGTGTGTGAAGCAAAGAACACCTTTATTAATCACAGTAAAGTGTAGGACTTTATTTAAAAAGCAAAAGAAACCATGAAAAGTGTCCCAAGCAATGATAAAGTCAACTGGTAACAACTCAGTCTCTGGCAATGTTCTCAGTCACTCAGGCATGTCCATGGTCTCAGGTGTAAAAGGGACAGGGACTGTGGAGGTGGCAGTGGCTGGAATGCTGGTCTGAGGCGCCATTGGGGTGCCTGGCCCCGAGAGGACAACAGGAGATGGTGTGTTCAGGAAGCTCTCAGAAAGCTGGCTCAGTCCATTGTTGTCTGCTCTGTTTATGCAAATTTGGGGCACTTTTGAGAGCGGATAACAACGGATGGAAAATTTGCTCGTCCGATGTGTCCTTTTTACATACGTTTTGCATCCATCGGGTGATGTGACCTGGCCTTAAGAGAAGTTTTACTATAATGCTTAGTCATTCAAATGACTTTTTATGTTACAGAATATTATAAAATACTAATTATAAATATTATAAAATATAAAAATAGTTGCCCTGTTGTAAGATGGGTGGCCAATAAACTTTCAAATAAAAATAAATAAAATTTACATTTCTCTCCCTCTCTCCCCCCCCCCCCACATAAAAATAATGTGAGAAGGAAACCTTGTAAATGGCACAACATTAAATGGAAAAAAGAGTTCATTACACAGAATGTGTGTTTAACGGAACAGAAATTAGAATACACTGTGCAGTGTATGAATCCTCCAGTTGAAGATATTCCAAGATTAGGATCAAAGAAAAGTGGTCTTATTTTATTTTACTCATTGATCTGCAAGGAAGGATCCATTATTACCTTGTGATAAGGGCACTCTCAGGCAAGGTACATCTAACATGGACCTTTAGACGATTCTCAATGTTCCATAAACTGAAGGGGGGTTGGATCTGATAGGCTAATCACAAAATGTAGTTGACCCCAAGCAAGTTTCTTGCTTACAATTCGTTGCTTATAAGACACAATTACCTATTGAACACATGCATATTCTATGGTAATACATTGTTTTTATTGGAAATATAAATAATTTGCTTCCAGTTCCAGCCAACCTGAAACCAGCCATTCCTCTCACCCACCCCCATCCTCCTTAAACTGACTTTTAGGGGCATTTTTAATCCTAAATGACACAATATTTTTGTGTGGCAATATCTGTTCCCCTCATACTGCAAGTCATTATGTTTTGAACTTTAGTGTGCATCTCTTCTTAAAATCATGCATTATGTCTTAATGACAAACTTAGGAGTTAGGGACAGAAGGAAGTCCAAGCTACCAATGCAATTAATTCTCCTTTCTTGTCTCATCAAAGTTTCTTCTAAAAAAAAAAAATGAAAGTGTCTGTGTTTCAACCAGTTTATGCTTCCTTAAAGTACTATTCAGTGACAAAAGGCCTAATATCTTTAAACTGAAGATTTTGTCTTGGCAATGCACATAGAAAGCTTATGATTATTGTTGTCTTTAAACATGTGGAATGGGGAGACAATTGAGGAGTTCTAGTAATTGGTTAAATGGAAGAAAAGGCTTAGGATAAACTGTCATGATGTAATACCATGTTTCTCCAACAATACGCCCCCCTCCCAATAGGAAGACCCAGCATGTTTTCTAGGCATAAAATGAAATTAAGCCCCTCCCCCCAAATTTAGGCCTAGTTTAAAACATGCGAAATTGGGGGAGAAGGCGGGGGGAACTTGCCATTAGGAGTGGCTCGTGGGCAGCTATGCCTCACCATCAGCTGCTCCTAACAGCCAATCATGGTGGAGCATGGAGGTCTCTCTTACCCATCCCTTACCTGGGTCAGCAGGCAGACAGTATTGGTGTGGATGTCCACCAGTGTTTCAGCCACCTCTCAGGTCTCTGTAGCTTCTACGGTTCCCACCAGTGCTGGCTCCTCTCTCTCTGTCTCCAAGAACAGTCTCTGAGTCGCTCCCGCTTTTCTCCCGTCCCTGTAACAACAGGGAAAAAAAACATTTTGAGGTACCTGGGAGCTCCGCGCGCTGTGTTTTGGTTTAATCCCAAGTGGCTGGATGGGCGTGAGAAGAGCCAAGTGAGCGTCTCTGCTGCTGCTACCCTTGGTGCTCCAGCCTCGGGCTCTGCAAGTTTGCAAAAGTCCTGGTGCAGCAGCCCTTTCCTGCATTCCAAGTGCCCAGGCCGAGCTGTAGCTATCCCTCTCTCACCAGCGCCGTCTCCAATAACAGCGGCAGCAGCGGCAGGAACCATAGAAGTTATGGAGGCGGCTCTCCCACCCAAGAAGCGGCTGAAGTGCTTCCACGGTTCTCGCTGCTGCTGCTGCTGTTATTGGAGAAGGCGCTGGCGAGAGAGGAACAGCTGCAGCTTGGCCTGGGCACTTGGAATGCAGGAACAGGCTGCTGCACCGGGACTTTTGCAAACTTGCAGACCCTGAGGCTGGAACACCAAGGGTAGCAGCAGCAGAGACGCTCGCTCGACTCTTCTCACACCCACCCAGCCACTCGGGATTAAACCAAAACGCAGCATGCGGCGCTCCCGGGTACCTCAAAATCTTTTTTTTCCTGTAGTTGCAGGGATGGGGGAAAAGCGGGAGCAACTCAGATGCTGTTATTGAAGATGGCACTGGTGTGTGGGGGGGAGGGAAGAAATTAATTCACCCCTAAAAAAATGTCCTAGCCATTTTTGGGGGGCTCAAAAAAAATAAGGCCCAGCCTTATTTTGTGAGAAACATAGTATTAATACATTGAAGCCAAGATATAACGTAATTTAAATCGAATGCAAATCTCAAAACTCAGTAAAAATACTACTTTGCTTTTGACAATATTTATTTATACTAGCGGAGTAGACTGTATTTTTTTCACAAATCGAAAATTATGAAAACTGCAGAGGTTGAATGGAACACATTCAGAATAGATCCTGAGAGGGTTTCTCCTGGATGATTTATTATCACCCATAAAAACAGCATTAAGTTCACCAGCATGTGTATCCAAGGGCTTTACTAGATATTGTTTAGCTGGCTTTTTTCCTGCTGTGGACTTACATGGGATTCCTCTTTTGGAAGGGAAACTCTCCAGAGAGGACATCTGCTTTGGAAGAATTGCATCCAGATGCAGACAAATGTACAGATTTAGACTTGAGCCAAATCTAACCTCAGGAGAAGTAGGATTTGGTAACCCGATCAGGCTGTCTGCTTGTGGTTGTGGGGGAGAATATTCGGCTACTGCCTCTTGAAATAGGCTCCAATCCTCAAAAAGCTTACCTGATAACAAGCTGATTGGGGGAAATGAAAGGTCTGGCTAGAATTGGGGCAGCAAAGCTGGCAAGAGGGATTTGTTTTTGGATATCACAGATTATATAGAAAATGTACACAGAAAATGTATTTGCTCAGTGAATAATATCCACCCTGTAGGTTAAGGCCCTGTCCCACTGGTCGACAGACGCAAAACGTATGCATAAAGGACACAGTGGATGAGCAAAATTTTGGGGGTGGCTCCATCCATTGTCATCCGCTCCAAAAAGTGGCAAAAATTTGCATAAACAGAACGGAAAAGAACGGACGGGGGTAGAATGCAGATGACACATACGAAGGGTTCCGGGGGAGAATAGCGAAGCAGACGCATAGCGGAAGGGGCAGATGCATAGTGGATGACCTATAGGAAGCAAAGCGGATGCATAGCGGATGTATATCGGATGCAAAGCGTTCACTGGGCATGTGGGGAGTATGAATTGTGTCAGCTCCGTGGATATAAAAGGATGCAGCTCGCAAGCAGTCAGCATTCAGAGGAAAGACGTGCTGCCACATACATCTTCAAAGAACACCATGGTTCGTCAGTCAGGGAAGAAGAGAAAGCCGGTGCCTACTCGTGCCAGCCCTGGCAAGAAGGACAGAACCACCATCCCACCCCCTGGCACTGACTCTGAAGCTGCTGCTGCTTCTCCTGCTGCTGGTGCTGCTGGTGTTGCTGGTGCTGCTGGTGCTGGTGCTGCTGGTGCTGCTACTGCAACTGCAACTGCAACTGCTGCTGCTGTGGTGGACCAGCCCCAAGGCCCTCAAAGCCCTGCTGCTGAAGCCCCTGAAGGCCCTGCTACTGAAGGCCCCACCAGAGGGAGGAAGAGGCAAGGGAAGGAGAAGGGAGAGAGGAAACAGTACACCGTTTCCGAGGACCATGAGGAGGAGGTTCTGGAATGGCTGAGGGAGAATGAGTATCTGTGGAGAAAGAGCCACAGACTCTATCGCGACACCAAGAAGAAACAGGCAGCTTGGAGAGACAAGGCAGAGAGCCTGGGTTACACTGCAGATGTACTCCTGGGATGGTGGAAGCACATGCACACCTGGTATGGCAAGCAACACTTCAAAAAATCTGGCCAGGCCGCTGTCAAGCTCACTGACCAGGAGATGTATATCATGGCCAAGTGCAGCTTCCTGGAAGGTGAGGTTCGCCACCAAGGAGCAGTCCCTCTGACACCCCTCTCCCTCAGACAGCCCACAGACAGCCAGTCCTCTTCCAGCCAGGAGCCAGCTACCCTGTCCAGGCAGGTGTCTTCAGAGGGCCCCACGGCAGAGACACCCTCCCCCGACAGCTGCACTCCCCATGCCGGAGGACTTGGAGGATGACACCCTGCTGTCACAAATGGAGGAAGAAGCAGCAGCCACCAGAGACCAATGCACCCCCACCCCCACAGGATGCAGGCAGAGAGGCAGACTGGAGGGCCAGAGCCAAACTGTCCTGTTGGAGATCAGGGACACAATGAGAACCAGCATAGAACTTCTCTCTCAGCTGGTCCACTTGGACAGAGCATCCTCCAGCCGCCACACTTTCATCACCTTTGTGAGCCATACTTTGAGGGATATGCCTGAGGCCCAGTACCAGGTGATGAAGGAAAAGATCACAGTACTTCTGCACAACCCTCAAGGCCCAGCTGAAGCTGCTCCTACCCAGTCCAGATCTGCTCCTCCACCCCAGGCGATGTCAAAGCCCTTCCACGGCTTTCAACAGCCCCTCACCTACCAAGGCTACAAGTACCAGGACTTCCCACAGCACAAACAGACCTTCCCAGTCCAGGCCCAGGTTCATCGCATGCCACAGACGCCACACCTCGCCCAGCTGCAGACCAGACAGCCCCACTACACTCCTCCTTCCTCCACCCCACAGCCAAGCCCGTCAATGGACAATCTGTCATCAGTCTTGTGCCTGACATTGCAGGTATTTGATGAAGGGCCTCTCAACCTCACGAGACTGAGTCAGCTCTCTGAGAGCTTCCTGAGCACACCATCCCCTGTTGTACTCTCGGGCCAAGCACCCCAATGGCGCCTCAGACCAGCACTCCAGCCACAGCCACCTCCACAGTCCTGCCCGCTTAACAGCTGAGACCATGGACATGACTCAGAGTGACTGAGAATAGTGCCAGAGACTGAGTTGTTACTTGTTCACTTTATCTTTGCTTAAGACACTTTACTTGCCTCATTTTGCTTTTTTAATAAAGTCATACCGTTTACTTAAGACAGTTATTAATAAAGGTTATCTTTGCTTAACACACTTGGTTCATTTTTTTTACTTAATAAAGTGTTGGTGAAAACTTTGAAAAAATAGTTAAGCCTTTGCATGCTTGTGGAATAGGTAAGGATAGTTGTGGGATAGATAAGCCTCTGATGCAAGCATAGTGGGACTGTATGGTCCACCCTCCCAGCTGCCACACATATGGACCTTTTTTATCAATAACAATTTATTCATTGATCAACACATTTCAAAATAAACAATTATTTATTAATGCCCTATTCATTGTAGGGCCACTCAACATACATGGCACAATCTCATCAGTGTTATGAGACAGGCTCAAGGAAGCATCCATTAACCATCTATCATCCTGTCTTGCCACTCCACAGCTCCAGCTGGGGAGTTGCACCAGTGTCTCAGTGGGTTACGCTGCTCCTTCCCTTCACGTGAAGCTCTGTTGGGGCCTTATAGATTCACAGTGTCTATCAGGTTTCGTCCTTGCCTCCATTCACCAGACTCCATGTCCCCATTCCTTTGTTGACAGTCAACAAGTCTGTTCTGCAACACTGGGTAGCGGGTGCGCATGAGATTGTGCAGGATGCAGCAAGCTTCCACGATGCTCCTCACAGTCTGTGGGTGATGCTGCATGGTGGTGAGAAGTATCTGGAACCTGTTGGCCAGGATGCCAAAGGCGTTCTCCACCACCCGTCTTGCCCTGGACAGCTTATAGTTGAAGATCCTCTCTTCACGGGTGAGGTATCTTGAACTGTACAGCTTCATGAGGTAGGTTCTGAGGGAGAAGGCATCATCACCCACGATGAAGTAGGGCACATCTTTTGTGTCGTTGGGTAGGGGGTCTGGATCTAGAAATCCCATGATGAGGTTGCATTCCAGCCCATCCTTGAGGTCACTGGCGTTGTATACCTGGCCATCTGAAACTGACCCGTTGCCTGAAGCATCAATGTAGATGAACTTGTAGTCAGCATCAACCATGGCAAAGAGGATGATACTGAAGAAGCCCTTGTAGTTGAAATAAATGGACCCTGATTTGGCTGGAGCTTTGCAGGGCACGTGCTTCCCATCTATGGCTCCAACGGTGTGGGGAAAGTTCCACCTCTGATACCACTCTTCTGCAACTTTCCTCCAGCCTTGTTCAGTGGTGGGGCACTTGAGGAGCTCCTCTATGTATTCTTCGATGATGGCCTGCACCACTTATCTGACCACTTTGCTGATGCTGTTGTGTAGCACCCTCCATGCATATTGCATGTTTTTGTATGTGGTTCCAGAGGCCAGGTCATGCAGAGTCAGTGCCACCTTCAGTCCTGGGTCCAGGCTGGGATGGAAGTTGGTGCTCGGCTTGGTCAACCTGGGTCGCAGATGCTCTACAACTTCGTCAAACATGGCTGGTGGCATCCTCATGAAGTGATGGAATGCATGAGGGTCTTCATTCCTCAGCTCCACCATCAATTGGTCATTGAGTCCAAACTCCATTCTTCTCATGATCCATCCTCGGACCCAGACAGCTCTCGGACGTCTCCTTCTTCTCCTTGTGTATAAAAGGTGAAACAGTCTGAACAGGGTTTGGTTCTGGTGATGAATGAGCGCAACTACCATATGGATTGTATCATGATCCATGGTGGAAAACAATGGATGATGCGGAAGAGCCAGACCAAGGGTGAAGAGGTCTGTATACCACAGCTGCTGGACTCATCCTGAGATCCAGGTGATTTTCTCCCCCTTTTTATAGGAAATATCGGTTTTCCGCTAGGTTTCTACATATTTCTACATACTCTAGACATACTGCAGACATTCTAAATATCCAAGATACATCCCAGATACAAATGTTTTGTCCATTTTAATCCTTTATCTATGAGATGCATCCGCTTACATCCTTTCTATTTCCGTGCTACTAACGCTGTGTGGACGTTCCGTGTACCTTTTGTTTCCTCCTCCTTTCCGTTTTCAGCTGCAGCAGATGTGAGTTGCGAGGATGTCCAGAGGATGCCAAGAGGATACAGCGGACATTTAATGGATGATAATGGACATAGAATGTTTGTTGCCCATATATGTCACGGATGTACATCGTACGCGATGGAAAGTTCATCCGTTCAAAAAGTTTTGTGTAGCTCAAAACTTCTTGGGTGGATGAAATCTCAGTGGACGGATGCTGGAGGGATAGAGCGTGTGAAACACATATGCAGTGAGTACACAATGGATTCATCACGTTTTCCAATGGATGGCAAGCATTTTTTAACGTTTTACATCCTCTTTGCATCCGTTGGTGCAGTGGGACATGCGCTTTAGGTTGAAAGTAAAATTGTCTGCTAAATTAATTGCAAGATGCTAAAAACATCCTACATTGTTTATTTAAGGATAGGGGATTATCCAAAACAGTGAATATCATCCACTGTGTTCATGGTTTAAAGATATGTTAGGAAGCAGAACATGCCAGCATACTTTTTGGAATAATACAGACCACTGGTGTGATTCAAATTTTTTTACTACTGGTTCTGTGGGCATGGCTTGGTGGGCGTGGCAGGGGAAGGATACTTTAAAATCTCCAGTCAGAGGTGGTATTTGCCCGTTCTCTGAACTACTCAAAATTTCCGCTACTGGTTCTCCAGAACTGGTCAGAACCTGCTGAATACCACCACTGATACACTTTTAGATCAGTGACATTGGTGTGTTCCAGGAGAAAAACAGAACATTCTGGAAGAAAAATACAACATTCCTTTCTAAACCATCCTGTTTTGCCATCGTACATTCAAAGAAAAAAACACGTCAGAGGCTGACAGTTGGGACAGAAACTGGAGACTCATGAATTCTAGTTGGGTCTTAGGCAGAAAGCCAACTGGATGACTTTGGGCCAGTCACTCTTTCCCAGATGCTAGGAAGAAAACAAGAAGAAACCATTCTAAAAAAATATTGCCAAGCAAGCTGCACAGACTTGCCCATGTAATCACCAGGAATCAAGTCCAACTCCCAGGTCCATGCGCACACTGATACAAAAAGATGTTAAGAATCCTTTTTTTGACTGTAGTCAGAAATGCAACTAATACAACTGAATGTATTTTTCAAACATATCCTTGAATTGCCCAGCAGACTCCCCCCCTCCCCCGCTTTAATTTGTTCAGGAATGTGTCCATTCATGCCATCTGTTAAAAAGAAGGGGGGAAGATTATATGGATAGTACATTTGGCAATCTTTATGTTAATGCTGCTCTCTAATGGCCACAATGGGAAATGCCAGCTTTTATCAGAAAAGTCTTAGAAGATGTATATATTGGATAATAAACATTATGCTGTTCATTATGGGGGTAAACATTTGACAACTTAGCTCCAATACTGAAAAATACCCCAAGGGGAGAAAACAGAGCTGCTACATCAAGGGCCACATAATTCATTAGACCAAAATCAACATTTTTAATACTGCTGACAACCTAGAATTATAATTTTGACTCTTATAATTAGGTTGCATATTCATTTCAGATTAACATTATTCAAGTCATAATTCATGTGTAATCAAACTAGTCCACACTAAATATTTATAGTAAACAGTACCAATTCCACAAATTAAGTCCACAGTGTGATTTTTTTAAATTCAGAGATATTTATAGAACAAGGACTGATGCCTGCAAAAGCAGATAGAGTAGAGTTGGATAATTCAATATTTTGAAGACAAGGCAAAGATATCTGAGGAGCACAAATATTTGACCCAAACAACAAACAAAAACTCTCTTATACATTCAAAATTACCTGCTTCAGAACAGACATTGCAAAGTTGAGAAAATGGAGGCAAGCCAAGTATATGTAGAAAGTATGGAGTTTTACAGTACTGTAATATAAATAAACCTGTCTGAGCATACATCAGATAAAAGGATAGGATAGTCCTACAATTGGTACACCCATTGCTTATTTCTTGCGAAAGCTTCATTCAGTACTTGCTTCTGCTATTTTTGTCCACTTTGGGCTCTGGACTTGACATTTGTGTTTAGTTTACTTTATTGTCATTGCACCTTGTACAACGAAATCAAACACCATCTTCAGTGCGCATCATAACCATGAAAATAAACCCAAACACACATCCTTCACCCTCCACACATTGAACCAAAAATCCCCAACACTGCACTATACAGTAGAATTCAAAAGAGCTACTGCCCTGGGATAGAAGCTGTTTTTCAGCCTATTTGTTCTTGTTTTTATTATTCTGTACCGTCTGCCAGATGGCAATAGTTAAAAACAAAAACAAAACTTATTGATATCAATATGCCAAGGATCTTCTTAAAAATCTTCTTAGCGTCACATATCCACTAAATGTATTATATATGTGGAATGCTAGTACATACAGAAGTGAATTACAACACACAGACTCTTAATTCATATGAAAATAAACTTTGGAATATCAGTAAATCTTAAAAATACTAATAAACCATTGGTTAAGAGACACAAGCAGAAATATATACAAATATCTGAGGCAATTGCCAAAAAAGACAGTGCAGTCTTAGGGCACATCAACAGAGGGATAGTATGAAAATTACATGAAGTGTTAAGTACTCCTGTATACTGCTTTGGTAAGACCATGCTTGGAATATTGTGTCCAGTTTTAATCCCCACAGTACAAAAAAGATGATGAGACTCTAGAAAGAGTGCAGAGAACAACAAAATTAGGAGGCTGGAGACTAAAAGATATGATGAATTGTTGCAGGAATTGGGTATGTCTAGTCTAACGAAGAGATGGACTAGGGCTGACATGATAATAGTCTTCCAATATTTGAGGGACTGTCACAGAGAGAAGTGAGATCAATCTATTCTCCATAGCATCTGAGGGCAGGAGAAGTAATGCACAGAAACTTATGAAGGAGAGATCCAATCTAGAATTAAGACATTTCCTGTCAGTGAAAACAATTAATCAGTGAAATGGCTTGTCTCCAGAGGTTATAGGTGTTCTGGGTTCTTAATAAGTTTCCATGCATTACAGCGTTACACATTTCTGGAAAAAAATCCAATACTCTGCAAATAGTAGACCATCAAGGCAGGCCAGGAGAAATTTGAATTTTTCCTGTTTCCTTCCTCCCTTTTTCTTCCTGCAAATAATAAAGTATGTCAATATAGTCTGAGCATTTACAATGTTTAAGGTATGAAGGAGGATCAGGATGGCTTAAGATCCAATTTGTCCTTTCTCAACTTTCCAAGGTTTCCCAACTTATGAGACAGATATCCCTGATTTCAAAGATGGGGATTTAAAGAACCCATTACAAGCAACATATTTAGGAAAATATACATCTATTTACTGGAGTATAAAATGGAAGAGGAAACGGTCAAAGAGGATATGATAACCTGGGCTAAAATTTTTGATTGTAGAATTGATTTGGAACAATGGGAACATATCTGGCAGCTAAATTATAAGCCAACATTGTCGGTCTCCTATAAGGAGAATTTGTATGTTTTACTGCTGGCACCTCCCCACAGCGAGATTAGCCAAAATGTTTCCTAACATGACAGCAAAATGTTGGAGATGCACTCACAATCAGGGAATGTATTTTTACATGTGATGGACCTGCCCTCAAGCACGGAGGTATTGGCTCAAAATTAAATCTTGATTATAGGAGCTAATGAAACAAAAGATCAAATTCAAACCAGAAACTTTTCTGTTAGGCATGTTAGAACCTAACTTAAATAAAAATTATCAACATCTAATACTTCATACTTCATCTAATACTTAACTGCTGCTAGAATTTCCTTCAGCCAAAATGGAAACAGGTTACGATCCCCTCAGAAAACGCAGTAATTAATAAGATGTTTGAATAAGGAAGAAGGAGAATATTACAAGATATGGGATGTTAGGTACAAATGGCTAAGGAAAAGACGCAAAGATATCAAATGACATTGAATGAGAAATCACAAAGTAATATTGTTTATGTGTAAATATAGGTATATATGTATAAAAATGCTTAGAACAAGGGAAAACTTACGGATAACAAAGTTATGGATGTTATTAACCAATGTAAACACTGTTACAATGTTACAAAATGTGGAAATTTGTTTTTAATTGTTGAAATGTTGAATAAATAAATTTCTAAAAAAAACCAAGCAACGTATAAGCTTTTTGTAAAGGAAACAGGAGTTCCCCAGCACTGTGACCATCTAAACCACGGATGTCAAACTCACGATGTCACATTGTCATCATGTGATGTATCGCAACTTTTTCCTGGGGGTAGGCATGGCCAACATGTAACGCATCTGGGCCCTGGGTCACGAGTTTGACACTCCGATCTAAACTATTTTTTCTCAACCTCAGCACCTTTAAAATGTGTGAAGTTCAATTCTCAGAACTCATGCCATTAAGTGGCCATGCCATTTCTCAGTTGCTGGGGTTGAGAAACACTGATCTAAACCATCCAACAAATTTTGAAAGACTAGACATGTAAAATAAGATAAAATACTTAACATTACTAAATGTTCCATACTAATATGAAACCAGCAGGAAACAATCTGATTGGTCATGGCTGTCACAATAATAGATGTTGATGTCCTTTTCCTGCTGCAGATTTTCCTAGGCAAACTGGTAGCTAGCTTTGACAGCTCTGCCACCCACCATTCCCACATTGGAGAATGCAGAGCTAAAAGCATTTCTTCAGGCGAACAATGGCGACTAGTAGCTTATTAAAAGGTTTATTAATTGCTGGCAGCTCTGAAGCTATTATAACTTCTGAATTGCAGGTTTAGCAGCTGGAACTTGTTGAGGTAATTCCCCATGAGGAGAATGAGCGCATAGAGGGAGACATATTTTGAGAGAAGTGTTTGAATAACACACAGTACACAGATACACTGTACAGTAAATGTAGGTTTTTACTTCCAGAAAGGTTTAAGCAAAGTCCAAAATAGGCAGTCCAAAAACTGAATCAGTTTTTCAATCCAGGGATATTCCAGTAACACAGTCCAGTGTCAAAAACAGTTCAGTATCAGACTTACATTAAATTCCAGTAATGTCAATCAATTAGAAAAAATGGAGCAAGGCAATACTTTCCAACAGAAGGAAACAAAGATACACTCACACTCTCTTCTGAGACTCAGACTAAGACTAAACAATCCAGGTTTCTGGCTCCATCTTATGACCATTTGAGAAAACACACCCAATTGCATGCTCTTGCATTACCTTAAAGCAAGAGTGGGCAAACTACGGCCCGCAGGCCACATCCGGCCCGTTGGTCTTTTTAATCCGGCCCGCCGAAGATTGGTACAGAATTAAGGTTTGATGTGAATGATTGAATGATTGCATTCATTTGATTTTGACTTGTAATGACAGGCATTTCAACACCAGGTGGCAAATTAGGCACAGTGACTTGGTTTTGCAGAGCCCGAGCCATTTCCAATTATTGCTCTTCTTCTACTGGTCAGATCAGAACCCATCTGCAGCAATGTCAAAGAAAAGTCGACAGTGAGTGCCAGGTGTTTAATAAAGAATGGACGCCTAAATACTTTTTTACTGAAGTCCAGTCAAAGACTGTATGTCTTATTTGCCAAGAAACCGTAGCGGTTTTAAAAGAATACAACATCAGCTGTCACTTTTCCACCAAGCATGCTAATTACGCCAGCAACCTTTCAACGCAAGAACATACAGCTACCGCTCATAGGTTGGTAGCTGGCAAAACACCTTTATCTGAGCAACTTCCATCCAAGAAGCAAGCACAAAGACAAGTTATTTACTGGCATTCAAACTAGCAAAAGCCAGCAAGCCTTTCTCGGAAGGGGAGTTTCTTAAAGAGTGCATGGTAGAGACAGCAAGTATTTTATGTCCTGAGAGCAAGAACAAATTTGAAAAAATTAGCTTATCATGCAGGTCAGTGACTTGCTGTGTTGAAGTAATTAACGAACACTTAACTAGCAAGCTAAACAAAAAAGCGGAGTCATTTATATTATAATCTTTGGCACTGAACAAAAGCAATGACATAAAGGACACCGCTCAGCTTTTAATTTTTATCAGAGGGATTAATGAAAATTTCGAGATAACGGAGTAGTTTTGGCTATGGAATCCCTGAAGGGAAAAACACGGGGAGTCGATTTATTTAACAGCGTGTCAGCGGTCATACAGAGGCACAAGTTACCTTGGAGTACGCTCGCCAACATTACCACAGATGGATCACCAAATCTGACAGGAAAAAACATCGGGATGCTCAAAAGAATCCAGGACAGGGTGAAAGAGGACAACCCTGAGCAGGAGGTAATTTTCCTACACTGCATAATTCATCAGGAAGCTCTGTGTAAATCCGTGTTGCAGCTTAACCACGTTGTGAAGCCAGTTGTGAAACTCGTTAACTTTATTCGAGCGAGGGGACTTCATCACCCTCAGTTTATTCATTTTCTTGAAGAAACTGATGCTGATCACAGGGACTTGCTTTACCATTCTAATGTCTGCTGGTTAAGTTTGGGAAAAGTATGTCAACGTGTGTGGGAGCTCAAACAGGAGATTATTTCATTTTTGGAGCTACTTGAGAACACTGACAATTTTACTGAGCTGAATGACATAGATTGGCTTTGTGATTTAGCTTTTACTGTGGATATACTGACACATGAACAAGCTGAATGTGAAGCTCCAAGGGAAAAACCAGTTTGTGCATGAAATGCAAGCAAATGTCAGAGCCTTCAAAACCAGGCTAGTTTTATTTTCAAAGCAAATGTCAGACAAGTCATTTGCTCATTTCCTCACACTAGCTACGTTAAAAGAGGCCCCGCAACATGTGAAAAAATATAGGAAATCACTGGATGACTTGTATGAAGAATTCTGCCATCGGGTTTTGTGATTTTGGAAAAATTGACAGGGCACTTCAGCTGGTGTGATGTCCCTTCTCACAAGACCCCGAAATGGTGCCACAGGAGTTGCAGTTGGAACTGATTGATCTCCAATGTGATATGGTGTTAAAGGAGAAGTTCAACTCCCTGAAACTGGATGAGTTTTATGCTTCATTAAGTGCAGCCAAATTTACAAACATCCAGAAGATAGCACAGAGGATGCTGGTGTTGTTTGGCTCTACATATGTGTGTGAACAGACTTGTACTGTGATGAACACCAACAAAGCACCCCACAGATCCCAGATGAGTGATGAACATCTCAGATCTGTTCTAAGAATTGCCACAACAGAATTACCACCAGACTTCGATGCACCGGCAGAAATGAGTGATCAACAACACTGTTCTCATTAAAAGGTATGCTAATACTTTAATGCTTTTTTCTGTTTATGTTTGATATGTACTGTTAACAAATGCAGTTTTTAATATGTATCGTATCTTGTGCTGACCTGGCCCGTCTGTCAAATTTTAAAAGTCAATGAGGCCCCCGAGCCAAAAAGTTTGCCCACCCCTGCCTTAAAGAGACACTATTAAAATGTTTATCCTGGCTTATATATTTCTAACCCAAATACCTGTTAGGAGACTTATATTCCTAACAGAACTGAATCAAAGCAGGAGGCAGAAGTTCAGGTTTTGTCGGCAGTTAGATAAAAAGATAGAGTTCAGAAGATGAAAAGCAGACTATTCGCTGCTCTTGAGGAAACAGTGGAATTAACATTGCTTTTTCTATGAGATTACATCACAGAAATAGCAAGGCTCTCCTATATTATTTTTTGCAAGGAAACAGACTTTATGAAATCTCTGCCACGAAGCTACTTCAGAAATCCAAAACGTTTGAAGTGCCCAACAATAAATACAGAATACCAGAGTTGGAAGGGATCTTAGAGGTCTTCTAGTCCAACTCAGGAAGGCAGGAAGCCCTATACATTTCAGACAAATGATTGTCCAGTCTCTTCTTTAAAAATCTCATAATACCCCTTCTTCAAAGGAAGGCCAGTGAGAACTGCAGCCCTGCCAACTCTCACGGTTCTGCCGTGAGTCTCACATTTTTTTGTCATTTCTCACGGTCTCACGACAAGGCTCCTCAATCTCACACCGAATTTAAAATGCTTTTTTTTTTTTTTCCTTAAAATTTGGGGGTCGGCTTATACGCGCATAAATCTGATTCTCACACAAACGACATGACGCCACTTCTCAGATCACGCAATATCGATATTACCATACAGTCATATATACATACAGCATATTTCTTTTTACTCTGGGCGCCTCCATTTTGCTTTTTCTACCCCCAGATATAACACACTCTGATTGGTTAGTCATTCACGTGACCGCTTTCGTGTTTGCGATCGTCACATGCAACTTTGTGTCCAGTTTCTTTGCATTTAGTAAAGTTCCGTAGTAAAATTCATTAAAATATACCCATGTCTGATGTAAAAAGAAAAAAAATGGCACCTTGATGGCACCTTGTCTAACATTTTGGCCATGAAGTTGGCTTATCCAGAAGAAATGACACCTTGGCTATAAGTTTCGTCCTAGTGATGACCTATTAGAATCATCAAAGAAAGCTGCATCTTCTTACAACAGGGAACACAAATAAAACATTTAAATAAACTGTTAATGACTTTCCTCGATGGAAAAGGGGTTTGTTTCATCTTGATCGGGGGGAAAAAAATAGAATCTCACTATTTTTTATAGAATCTCCAGATTTTTTTTCATGGGTCTCCAGATTTTCCTTTTGTCAAGGGGTTGGCAGGTCTGGAACTGGATGACAATAGGTTCCTTCTTCAGTTTCCCTTATTCGCTTGGTAGGATTTTCAGTCATGTCTTTAAAAGGGAAGTCAGAAAACAAGTTAATGCAGCAGCAATATCTATTGGCTTCCAAACTGGTTTTCTCAACAGAATTTCTTAGAAAATGTATATTTCAGCTCTACAATCCTGACAGGTTCGTCCTCTACACCCACCGTTTCTTAATCTCGGCAACCTGAAGAGGGGTGGACTTCATTCCACAGAATTCCCTAATCCAGCCGGAGTCGAACTCCCCACCTCAAGCTGCCGAGACTGAGAAATAACGTCCATGTTAGTAACCCGTATCTCTCGCTCGCTCGCTCTCCGTGCTCTCAGAGCCGCGTTCGCATAGGCTCCAATCAAAATCCCTCTCTCCCCGGGCGCCCCCGCCTACTTTCGCGTGTGTTCAGTTGAGCCCCACCCACCGACCAAAGCCGGACAATCGCGTGACCTCCAATTCTTCTACGGGGGGAGGAGGGGGGGAAAGAAGGGAAACGAGGCCACGTGACATCGGAAGCTTCTGTTTCCGCGTTGTGGCAAGAACGCGCAACGAGATAGGGCGGCCGCTGTTAGCCAATTAAAATCCCCAGGGGGCTTGGGAGGTGGGTGGAAGCGTCCGAGGGCGAAAGCGAAGTCTTCGGCGGCGGGTTGGGCCAAAATGGTTCGGGGCCAAGGTGAGGCCGGCTGCTTTCACCACGGGAGAAAGAGGCAGGACGGGGGCCTAAATCTCTTCCCCCGCCCTCGTGCCCTTCAGTGGTGGCAGTTTAGATTGATGGAGAGCGGGGAGGGCCCTTCTGCGAGGAAACAGCGAGGGCCAGGCCTTTCAGACGGTAGCGGTTACACTCAGGACCCGGGCGGAGGCCTCTTCGGAGGTGACTAGGCTGGAGCAGAGGGCAGCCCCCATATCTTTTGGGAGGCTTTGGACTGGATTCCTGCGCCGAGCAGAAGGCGATCTGCCTTAAGAGCATGATCGTGGGGGTCTCCTCGGTGGTCTTCACTGCTTTCGGGACACTAAGCAGGATCGGACTTGGATGGGAGGCTGTCCAAGTCAAACAAAAGAAGTTTTTTTAAAAAATAAAAAATTTTTTAAAAAAAAATATCCCGGCAGAAAACAACAGCAAAGTACCGATTAGGAGAGAATATTTGCCGCTCAGGGTTGAACTGTGAGGGGTGGGTGTTATGCATATGTTTGGATGGATATATACTTTCTCTTGAGAGCAGGCAACAGAATTTCATTTTTAACTGGGGATCTGGGTGCTTGCAGTAAAAAAAGGACAAAGTTATCTAATCCTTGGTGCTCCTAATGAAAGGTCTGGAAGAAAACAACCAAGCTCAGAAGGGCACCAAGGATCCCACAATAGCAAATGTTTTATGCTTAATGTTTCCCCAAATCAATAGATAGATGGATGTGTCTGCAGGATGACCAAGCATTGAGCTAGCTGTGTGAATGTCTTTGCTTATGTTTTTGTTCATGGTCTTGCTTGAACTTTGAAGCACTTTGAGATAAGGTAGGCTAGATGTGGAGGAAACTCAGAATCATAAAAATATTTTTAGCCCTAAAGTCTGTGGATGATTGTATGGTAATCCTTTTCTGCCTGAGCTAACTAAGCAGATTGTTGTAAAAATAAAATGAAGACAGGGAGAAATCCTTGGAGCCAGCAGGAGACTTGAGCAGAGTAATAATGTGAAGAGAATAGCCCTAAATCACTGCAGATAAAAACTGCCATGCTAAACAGTATCTTGATGTTTTACCCCAGCTTGATAGTTCCCTAAAATTACTAGCATTTTCAGAAGTTCAAATTTAACAAATTCAAAAAAAGTCAGATCACTACCTTTCAGTAACTTATAGCCCCTATATTGAGTTCACCTGGGCTCAAAATAGAATGGTCCTAGTTACAGTAGTTATTGGATTGGGGATAATAGGGTCAAATCAAGTTGTAAGTTAGACTGAGAAGTGAAAAACATAACAATATATTTACTGTCATGGAAAAAGAGGTGTATCTGTGTCCATATAGTGACATTGAGTTAAGTGACTTTTCTTCCTGTACTTTTTCCTATAAATAAATTTATTGAAAATGAAATGTTCCTAAAATGGACTATTTGTGTATAATTCTTGAATACGGTGCAGACTTGGATTAAATTTACAGAAAGAAAGGATCAATTTGATTAACCTGTTTACAAACTGGTGGACAATTTGTGCCTTATTAAGACTCTTGTAAGCAGAATGGAACAATTTATCCTGTTTATATTGGATTTGCAGATCGGGATCAGGATGGTGGCCATCAGTTTTTTAATATTTAACTGCACATGTTTATTTTTCTGGTAGATTATTGAATTCCAAAGCTGTCAATATTACTCAAAAAGCTTAAGTTATATTTTAAAGTACTTTTGTTTATTGCAGAGATGAAGAGAAATAGGTGGCGAGGTAGAAGAAGTTATGTACAACATAATCATAGACGAATGTATAATGGCCAGCCTTACACAATATTTCACCATCAGCATTCTACTGAAAGGCAAGTATTTATTTTTGGCCTTTTAAAAATGTATTTCAAAGAGAGTAGATTATTTAAAAGTTGTGTGCCAGAAGTTGATGAAAAGCAAATTTTCATATCGGTTGCTGTTTTCTGTCTTGCTATAAATACTTTGCTGTTTTTAATGTTCTTTTACTGTCGTATTTGGAACATTTTATGTTTTGGTTTATTATTACCAATTGAGGTAATCCTTAAGAAATGCTGATACATTCAGCTTATGTACCTCAGCTGTATATTAATCCTTTCATTTTCAGTGTAGTGCCTGAAAGTAATTCTGTGCCATCATCACCCTTCTCTGATTTAAGAAGACATGGCAGAGAGGGCTTTTATTGGCACAGTGGTAAACCCTCTTCTAAATGCTAGCTGCTGTCATAAATATATTTGGCAGACACCAAGAATTCTATCAACTACAGATTTCTCCTGCAGTTCCAAGATTCCCTAGTCTAATTGAGACCATTTCTCGGTACCCTCCCATGTGCTGTCAGCTGCCTCAGTAAATTAATGAAAGGCCTGAGAAACAAATTTAAAGACATTGTTCCAATGAGATATTGTGCTATGTACAATAATGGGTTTTTTTACATAATTTTCTGCTCTGTGTACACTTTTAGTCCTTTGAGTATTTTTTGTTTGATATTTAACTTATTTACTATCTTCTTAATTCTTTCTTTTTCACATATTCATAGGCCTGAACAAGGAGAATGGCAAAGCTTGCAAAACTCAGATACAAGCCAAACTGAATCACCCTCTGCATCTTCCCATTCATGCCAAAGTTCTTCAGTTCCAGGTAGGTTCCTATTACTTCCATAGGTTTGAGTCAAAAAAAAGTTATTAAACTTATCAAAACATGACTTTTCTTAATGCTTAAAAAATAAATTAATTTTCAAAATGATAAATTATATGGATAAATGGAAAACAACTATTTTTAGTAACAATTTCCTTTTTTCCAGATATTAACATAGGAAGACTTTTTTTTACATAATTTACAGTTTATATTCTTTTCTCTCAGACTGTAATTGTTAGACAATTTTATGAAATAGATCTCATGCAGATATTTTGCTAATTGCAGCAAATGTGCATGACTGACATAACGATAACTGATTAGTTATGGTGCTTCTGAATATTTTGAGAAAAATATACAGTATAAGCACGGAATAGTTGCTTTTTGGTGAGGACAATGTGTTAGTTAACTTTTACATAAAATTCATCATTTTAGAATAACCATTGCTGTTCTGCTTGCTGAATTTTATTTTCAGTTATTTTAATCATGCTAGATTCATATCCTTTGTCATGGTTTGTCTTACACAGTGAGCCAGATGTTCAGACTGAATTTTTATTATTTTAGCAGCCGTGCTTATTTGTAGTATAACAAACAAGCAACCTCATTGGACTGAACTGAAAGCATGGAGTTTCTTATTCCAGATCCTAAAATTGCAATACTGTGTAAGTTATGAAGAAGGTGAAAGAGCCTTGTAATAATAGAATCTGTCGATCTCTTTTTGAAGAATTACCAGGATTTTATTATGATCCTGAAAAGAATCGCTATTTTCGCTTACTTCCTGGGCATAACAACTGCAATCCTCTCACCAAGGAGAGTATTCATCAGAAAGAGATGGAAAGGCAAAGGTTAACACTTTTAAAAGAGGATGAGAAAATGATAAAGGTAGGGTTGAATTACAGCCACACAGCGCAAACATTTAGTACCTGCTTTTAAACCGTTTCATCTCATTAAAATTAGTTTTGTGACACATCGTGGCCTTTTCTTTATTTTCATCTGAATTTCATTATAAATCTTTGTGCTAATAATTAGTAACAATGCTAAATTATTGGTTTGACCATTGTAATGGGGTCTACCATTGTATGAAATCCATCTGATTTTTGGATATTAAAATGGGAACTACAAATAATTTAATATGAACAAGAAACATGATTTTGTTTTTTTACTGTTTTCAATAGAAAACCCCCAGATCTGGACTGAATTCTTCAATTATCTTACGCAAGAAACAATTAGGTTTCTATAGTTCTGTAACTTATTGCAGGTAAGATATTTTAAAATATATGTTGCAGGGCTTTTTCGCTATAGTGTTGACCGCAGAAAAGAGAATGTTTGCTCGAATACCAGGGTGACAATTTACTGTATTTTTATGGGTTTATCCTGATTTACCTATTTGACACTTTTATTAAATTGTCCAATCTACATAGACTCAACACTATACAATATTTTAAATATAATACATTTTTAAAAATCAATTAAAATAAAACTCATAAGATCATCCAAAGAAAAGTGTAAGTCAAAAGTACAGTGTATCATCAGTACCTTTTAACTTGCTTCCTGAAATCAGGATGAACTGAGGCCACGTTTACAGACAGGCACAAAATGTTTAATGCAGTGGGGTCTACCCTCAAAAAGATCTTATCACTTGATCTGTGGCCCCGTGAACTGTATGAGGTTGGGGGACCTTCAAGAGGCTCTTTCCTGGATGGATACATTCTGTCTTAGGATATTTGATTCTGCATTACAGAAAGAGTAAACCTACAGATATATATCTTTGTAGTTAATAGGTATTTCTTTACTTTTGATCAATTATTGTCGTTTTAAACATATCCCATATCTAATATTCTTACATAAAAATTAACCAAATAATCCAGTTAAAATTTACACAGGAATAAACAGGGTTGGAGATTTTTGAGCAATTGAATACTACCTTTTAGCTAAATAATAGTGTCTATTGACATTCAATTTCAGTTTTGCGCTTACTTAATTTTTCCCTTTTTTGCTTTCTTATGTATTGTAGGCTGATTCATGAATTAAAGGTGAATTGCATGCAGAGAAGGAAATTAGAAACTGAGAACCTCAATTCTTCAGTTTCTGGAAGCAACAATTTTAAACTAATTGTGGTATGTTGGCATATTTGTTGATTTTAATTTTTTATTATGCATTTATTTTACTCAGATTACAAATTTATGGAATGGTGTGCTTCTTAGATTCAGTTGAGCAGAACAACCTATAAACCCAATAAACAATATTTATGTTAAGATTGTAATGCAGTTTTATGTTAAGGATTTTTTTTTTCTTGCAGATATACTCTTAAGTATTTTTACAAATTCTTTTAAGAAACATTTAGGAGAATGCAACAGCTAACTAGAATGGGATTGTGAGATGGGATAAAAATTTGTATGTGTTAAACTGTGACATTTGGTACATTAACTGTTTAAAAGGAATACAAATATTCTCCATCATTGAATATCAGTGGGTGTGTCTTCCAAGAAAAATTGTGGAGTACACGATTATAGAATAATTCACATCTTTTGTAGGCAGACACTGCTTCTGAGAGAATAATCACTGTGAATGATGCAGAACGAGGAGGATGCAAATATGGAATTGTTGACCTCCGTGGTTTGGGAAAGGATTCTCTTACTGTAGAGATGTATGATAACCCATGCTTCACAAATCGCAAGGTATTCTTGTCCTTCAGTCACTCATCTTTTGATCGCATAAATTATAATCTTGTTATTATTTTTATTTGATAAACATTATAGTTGATGGTTTTAGTTAAATAATATTTGATTGATTTTACAAAATGAAAAGTTAAATGAGTTTTAAAAGGAAACAATACAGAATAATTTAAGGTTGAAAATGATAAATATAGCACCCAAATGGAATTCATTCAACTTTTGTGATAGAAGTTTTTGTAAAATTCAGTACAACTCCTACATTGAATAAATTTTGTGTGAGTGTGGGGTGTGTGTATGTTGCTAATGCTGTTGCTATATTCTAGATGTTGAGAACCCATATCTTTTCTTTCTAAGTAATTAGTAGTTCATGATCATTTTTCCAGCCCCTGTCCATTTATGATTTCACCATTCAGAGCCAAGATATCTCATGGATTTCTTCTGTCCATTTGATCCTATTAGGTCAGTGTAGATCCTCTAAATGCCCCCACTTGTACATAAAGTGAAAGGTACACTTCAGTAAGGGCATCCTTTTGGGGTGCAGTCATTTTTACTGACATTTTATTGCTATGTAAATATTCTGTTATTTTAGGCATTTATTATTATCTCCATTGATGTTTCTCTTTGGGGTTTTGAAATTTTTAATTATTTTATTATTTTTATAGCCCTGGAGTGTTTGGTTTTTTTAAAAAAAAGGATATAAATATCTTTCTAAAAATGCTGGGTAAGAATTAAAAAGTATTACAGATTGTCAGTGTGTTGGTTCTTGTATGAATAAAATATCTCAGTTCTGCTCAGTTCATTTGAAAACTGCTCAGTTCATTTGAAAACTTGTTAGAATGTGTTTGTTTCCACTTCATCAGTTGGATTCCGTATTTGGCCTATCGTAATTTAGGTTAGATGCAATGGATGTGATCTATGCATTTTTGTATACATTGTTTGCAATGTGGCCTTTAAAAAGGAAGCTCTGTTCATGTCCATCTATATACCACTAAAACTTCTATGCCTGTGTGATACTTTGTCAACCTTTGTTAACCAAATACTGCATCAATACTTTATCAAGAACTGCTGGGATCCATTACTCCCCAGGGATCCAAATGTGGGGGATTTTTTGCCACTTTAGCACGACTGCACTGCTGCTGTTCAGTGCCTCTGCTTTGTTCAGCTGTTGCCACATGATCCTCATTTTCAGCGCCTCCTAACAGTTCCACAAGTCCAGAAAGGACTGATATGATTGCTGATGCTTTTATGTTCCTTGCTGCCTTTCCTGCTATGAAGTATTTTTTTGTGAGAAGCTTGCAGAAAAAAAGTCAGTGTAGAAATGGTCTAGCCCTTCTGTACTTCCAGCCACATGCACACTCTCTTGTTCTCTCCCTGACCTACCAATAATCACCTGCCCCCTGAGAAGGGAAGATTTCCAGGCTCATTGGCAGCTTCCCACAAGGAAACCTAAGGGGAGAAGCCAACAGGAAATTGGAAGTCTCACTGATTTTTTGCCTGCCTGAAGTCATTCTGTTTCTCTGTTTAGGTAAGGACATTTCTCTGAAACAATGACCCAACAGGTTACAGGTTATCCAGTAAGCAATTAAAATAAATAGCAGTGATTCATACTTTCAACTAACTGAAATGCCGTAGAGTTGCTGCTATGTGTACAGCAGTTCCACCCCTGCCTATAAAAAACAGATTTTATGAGCCCACTTTGATATGTTTTTCTGGTTATCTGAATAGCCGTGCATTGCAATTTGTTTTAATATATTTTCATTTTATTTTTGTTGGTTTGCTCTTTGTTTAATTTGAAATTATAAAGATTTAAAAATATACAGTATTTACCAAGGCCTACATAGTCCTTAATGATGTATTCCTGTTTTTCTATACAGTTACTTTCATTACAAAGTATTATCTATTAAAAAAAATTCTAGCTTTTTAGCACTTGCTCCATTCTTCTCATTTAATTTTATCTACTTTTTGCTCTAATACGCTTATCTGCCTTTTATTTTCCAAGGTGAATTCTGTATGCTGGGCCTCTTTGAGACATCAGGATTCTCATGTTTTATATCCTTGTTATTAAAGAAATGTCTAAGTTCAGGATCATTAAAATACCATTGCACAGAGTAACTTTGATTCTTAAAAGCTAAAACTGATACTGTAAGGTTTCTTGTTTGTATTAAATCCTTCTGGGTTTGAGGTATAGCAAAGGAATGGGAAAATACTCATTGAGAAACATATGCAGCTACTTATTTTTGATTTGAAAGTTAAAAAGTATCAAAGTTATTTGATAAGAAGGCTTGGAGCTGCAGACTAATTTGAAGTCAAGATCATATCTGTCACAAACTAAAATCCTACATTAAAAACTAAAACACATTTTTGTTATTTTAGGGTTTGTAAACCAGATTAAGAAATGCTGATTTTAGCCTTTGTTGCCCTCACCCTCCTTTATGGACAAAAGGAGAAGAATATTCTTTTTTTTTCATTTTGTTAAAAAGAGAGAGATGGAATTTTAATTGTGTCAAAAACTGCCCAGAAACTTACAAACAGTGTAATGTCGTTGCAATAAACCAATAAAATCAGAGAATGGAGGCATTAGTTTCAGTGAATGAATATTTTACTGCAGTTTAATATAGTCTGAACACTATTATTTTCTAGTGTAAAATTTTATCAGTGTTTTCAATGCAGAGGTTGATCGACTGTGCCACTTAATCTGATGTTATGTGACACACTTTGCTTTTGTGCACAATGTGCATCTATAATATCCTTAACTGCATTTTTCAAGTTGTGCCTCATGGGTGTTGCAGAAAACGTAGGGTGTACCAGCCTGCTCCCAGCTTCCTTCTTCAACAGCTCTAACACAGGTATTTCATATTTGTTTGAGGATGGGTTGAAAAGGAAAAGTTAGGCAGCTATATAAATGTTTTAAATAGATCAATAAATGCTTATATATCTCTTAAGAGAGTGTTGTTTCTGCTGTGGCTGCATTCATTCCTACTCATATAGATGTGTATTTTTGATCCATGAGAATATTAACAGGGAACTGACATTTTAAAAAAATTATCTGTAGATGTCACAAAATAGAGGTGTTTTCCCTGGAAAATGTATTTGAACTATTTCAGTTAATGTGTGTGAAATAGAATAAGATACAATAATATTGGTCAAGGAGGAAAATATGAATATTTTTGCTGCACAATATACACATATTGTAAGAGCTTAATTTCTGTCTCAGATTACAGATATAGAAACTTGTGAAGCCTAATTAGTAAAAATCATAAAAACACATTAAGCAGACATGATTTAACCAAGATATTGGAACAAAAATTATTCAGTGTCTTTAATTATGCTGAAACAATACATTTAGAAAAGCCAATGATTAGTTTTTTCACACAAAATGTTGACTATCATGAAATGTGTAATATCTGAAGGGTTTTTAATTCCAGGTATTAGTATAAACATCTCTGCCTCTAAATAGACAATTTGTCCAAACTCTTAAGAATTATTTTCTTTATGACTTTTCTTTATTTATTAAATTTCTATGCCACCCATTTCCACTACAACATTACTCTGGGCAGTTTACAAATTACAAACGATGTAATTGCTTCATTTTTAAAACAATTGCTTCATTTTTAAAACGTTTCAAGTATTGCCATATTTTCTGCTGAAATAATTATATAATGTTCAGAAATGACATGACATAGATTTGTATGGAGCATATTCCCAATTTCATAGTGGCATTTGATATCTTCCTATTCTTTTTAGCAGTTGAGCGTGGAATGTCATGGAGGTTCAATATCTCTACCGCCTGGTCTTGTGCCTGGTGTCATAATCCTCAAGCTAATAACTGCTTTAGCACAGGTTAGTAATTCAAATTTCCATTATGGTATCTTCTTATCATCATACACTTGTCACTTAACATTTTTGTTTGTCTTAGGTTTAAGTCAACGAATCATTGTTACTAATGCAGTGACTGGTCATCATCAAACTTTTAATACCAACAGTGATGTTCTAGCACAGCAATTTGCTACCCAGGTAGGAGAGGCTATCAGCTTGATATACATATATTCACTGGAACTTAATACTGGCAGGACATAATAAGGGCATAAGGGGACAGAAGCAGGTAAGCTACTAAGACATAATGCCTGTTTAAATATGTTGGAATAGCATTATAGGAAAAGGAAGCTGCATCCTATTATTCAGATAATTACATAATACAATGTCACTAATGCTGAATATTTCACCACTAGAAAACATGCTGCTGAACTAAATCACTCTTTGCTAGACAACCAGTTTGGGATATGTAATAAAGATACGTGATACAGCAAAATTTCAACCTTGCTTTCTTCAGCTGCCTGCATCATCACTACCTTGGCTGTTATTTGGAGAAAATAGAATTACTGAGCCCATATATCATGATTTATATCTTATTAGAACTAACAACCCATTATGTGCTTCTCTAATCTAAAAAAGAATCCAATATAAAGTGTTATTAAAAACTGAAGGCTGTTTTTGAGGGCGGATTTATTTGAAAATGTTTTCATTTCTTCCTTGGCTTTTCTAGTCTCCAGTTTTATATAATGGTTGTCGTTCAGGAGAGGTTTTCAGTATTGATGTCCGTCAATGCAACCATAAAGGGCAAAGATGGAAAGCTGGTCAATTCTTCCATGACTCAGCAGTCACGTCTGTTAATCTCCTGAAAAATGAGCAGTATCTCATGGTTGCAGATATGTTGGGCCAGGTAGGGTTTTGGTTTTTTTAATAAAATTTTCCTGATAAAAGCAACTTCTACTTAAAATAGTGTTATATTCTGTTGCTTTGATCACTTGCAGATAAAGCTCTGGGACCTGAGAAAACTAAAATGTGTAAAAGAATATAGCGGTCATAAAAATGAGCACACTATTCTTCCTTTGCACATCAATGAGGAAGAAGGGCTTCTTTCAGCAGGTATGGCATTGTTAGTCATAGACTGTACTTATTATTAAATAATAAACAAGTAAGGTGCATGTTGTTAGGGTATACAAAATGAAGTTGGCCTGAGAACAAAGCAAAGACTCTAGAAACAGTATTTATTCTTTTCTAACTTTTAAGCATTATACAAAATGAGATTAGCACCCAAACTTTATTCATTTATTTATTTATTTAATATTTCTGCCTATTCGCCCGTGGCAAGTTGAGGCGGCTTACGCAATAATACGCTTGAGATATTGATCCAGATTTCAGGAAAATTGCTATTCTCTAAAAGAGATTAGTTTGTCTTCTACAAACTTGCATATCACATTTTATATACATGTTCACTTTGCTCAGTTGATTGGAATTTTTATTGTCCAAATTTAGCTACTAGTTCAATGGCAGAAGAAAGAACATTCTGTTCTCCATCTTGACATCACGTATGATCTCCCCCTAAATTTGTGAGTTTGTATGGCCATTTCATCCATTTTAATTACCATCAGCCACTTTTACCAAAATCTATAGCAAGCATTCTGATTTGGGAAAGGCAATGGATGAAGAACTTACAGTTTCACTGAAATGTCTGTAAATAGTTAAGTGTTACAATTTATGTTCATACTTTAATTGCTTTTTTCTTTTTTAGTGGGTCAAGACTGTTATACGCGAATTTGGAGTCTCCAGGATGCTCATTTACTACGAACTATTCCATCTCCTTCTCCATCTTCTAGAGATTCTATTCCAAGTGTGGTGTTTTCGTCACAGCTTGGAGGTGCCCGAGGTGTTCCCGGCTTGCTTATGGCAGTCAGACAAGATCTCTATTATTTTTCCTATAAGACAGATGATCCATATTGCCTGGATATTAAAGACATGGACTGTTCCACTTTGTATAGTGACTGAAAATAAAAATGATGGGTATAAGTAGTGCTGCATAGTTGTGTTGTGTTTCTCACAGCTAACATTCAAGACTTTTATAATTATCAATATTTTTCAGTGTTTAAAATAAAACAGATTATGAATAGTGTACATTTTTTGGCTTTTTTTTCTTTTTGTAGTGTTATCTACAAACAAATTCAAATTTCTGGTATTTCTATGACTTTTAATACAACTAAAGTGAAAGCTGATATGTTTCACTATTAAGAAGGTGGCAGAATATTTGAATGTTCCATAAATAGGTCTCAAAATCTGAACAGAATCCAGAGTTAGCTTTGCTACATTTATGCACATATTTTTCTGCCCATCATTATTTGAAGATTAAGTAAAGCAGATAAATTATAGTCAAGCATATTATGTAATGTTACCTATAAAATAGTATAAATAGAGATGGGAAGTTTCTGGTTTTAAGCCTAATGTAGGATAGATAGCATGAACGATATTTCCTCGAAAGCTTTCATTGCCTTGTGTTTTGCCACTGTTTTTTTAACAACAGCTGTAAATATATTTCTGATTGGACTGTCCTTAATTTTCCCTAATAGATAACTTTTTCCATTTTTTACTGGCATACATTAAAAATGAAATTCTGTTGCCTGGTCTCAAAAATGTGCTCATACATAACATGGATACACTTATTCTATATACAGAGAGACATCTATCTATACCTATACATACACACACACACTCACACACCAGACACCATGAAGCCTCCCAGATGGTAACAAGGAAAATAGGTCGTGAAGTTGTGTAGTGTACCAGACAATACTATGGACCGTGGTCAAGCATTGCTTATATGTCATCTTGGATAGAAGGATGTTACCTGCCAATAATCTCTGCCATCCTCACCACTCTCTGAACTGCCTTCCTGTCTGAAGCACTAATGCTTCTAAAGCAGACTAATGCAATATGACAATATGTTCTCGATCGTCCCTCTATAGAAAGTGGTACGGACAGGGGAAGGAAGATTTATTTTTCTCATGCAACGGAGAAAATGCAGGCGCTGCTGTGTCCGCTTCACCAGTGTCTTGCTGTTGAGCGACCAAGCTAGCCTACTTGTTAGCTGCATACCCAGAAACTTAACGCTGCTAAGCACCTCCACAGGTGAATCAATACTCAGAGGTGTGTGGCTGTGCCTGCCTTTTCTGAAATCAACAATCTTTGCTTTTTCCAATGTTTAAAGCCAGGCTTTAAAGCAAGACTTTAACCATTGGAAAAACTTTTTCCTTTGTATTCTCTCTATTCTGTTTCATCCTGCATTATGCTGCAAAACCCAGACCCCCGATATTGTCTGGTTAGCTCCAGCTGGATGACAAATTGGACTGGTTTCCATATACTTCAGTTCTCTATTCTCTATTCATTACCAACATTATACATGATTAAGAAATGTACATTTCCAGAAGAGGCTGTTTCTATTCAAAGAATAGAAGTGATAACTATCCTCTGCCTGTTACTATCATCTTCAGAATATTTTATGTCACGTTAAAAACGTTTTGATTTAAAAAAAGAGTTTGAGAATGCAGGCTAGAATAGTTTTTAGGAAGAGAGGAAAATTCCATTATTTGAGTAGCATTGTACACCCAGCATAAAATTATATCCAACGTGTTTTATTTTTAGACAAAGCCACAAGCCTCTTTACACTATTTCAGTGTTTGTTTCAATAGACCTTCAATCATATATCCACTGAAATAGATTGAAACATGATATAATAAAAACAAGCAAAGAAAAAAATCCCAATGGCCCTTTAAGAATGTAAAGAAAACATGTTTAAGAATAAACTCATTTTAAACTAGAAGAAAAAGATTTCTATAAATTGATAAATCTTACTCAATTATTGACATATATAAACATGCTCTGTATGTCAATTATTGATTTATATTTCATTGGATTTTGTTTTATATGAGTCTTGTACTGGCTAACCTTAACAAAATTGGTCTTGCAATCTTACAAAATCTAAAGCTATGCTTCAGTTTAATTACATAAAACACCAAAACTAGATAGCAGTTAGCATCTCTAATTGAGACACTTGTTGGGTTTCAATAAAGTTGGAGGGTGTAGCTAGTTTGTGTTTTAGCTATTTTATGTGAAAAGCAATCTTGCCAGGGAGGCTGTTAGGTTACAGAAACTGGCCTTTGTATTTGCCCATCTGGAACCATTTTACAGTAGCTGAATGCATCACTGGAGGAAAGATTACTAGTAAATCTAAAGGTCTGCAAAACATTTTCATTTATATGCTGACATCACACAGAGCTATAGAATTTGTGTAATATTTTGAGGAAAGAAACATTCTGTAAGAGTTAAGCAATCTGATTATTACAGAAGTCTGTGCCAAAATTATTGTTGTTTTTAATTTGGTGAAAGTAGAACAAAATGATTATATTAATATATTTTAAATTATTCCAGTTATTCAATGTATAATACACTGCAGAAGTCATTCTGTAACAGATACAAACATTTTGGATTCTGCAGGGCATTGGTAGAAACACTAGATCCAAGCCCTAACATGGGAGACAAAGAAGGGAAGATAGATTAAATCAGTTTCTTGTAAATGGGATTCTTCTGCAAAGTAAAAGCTTCCATGGACAATATGCTCTTCCATATCCAGTTCATTTTGTAATGCATTGAACTGCGTCCTTTATTTGTTCACATTTATAGAAATGTGATGGGCTTCTGTCAATGCATCTTTTTTCAATAGAATATTTGTCCAACTCCTCTCAAAACTTCATTATTTATACAAAAGCAGTTTTATCTGGATAATTCTCTGCAACCATATTACAATGAACAGTTAAAATCTGAAACATTACTATAGCGTTATGTTTGGCTTCCTATAATCTAGGTATGCTATGATCCTGAATTTAAGAATGTTACAATTTATTTTGGAAATCCAGGATTTTAAATCGATGAAGATCATGTACAGCTTGACACCTTGAATACTTGTAAGTTTCATACACTGAAAATTGTTAATTCAACCTAAAGTGTTTCAGCGTTGATATAAGTGTTTGCATAACTACCTTTTAACCAACAAGGCATTCTCATTAGCATTCTCTCCCAATTTTCATACTGATATTTGGTATTTAATTTGCGATTGCAAACTGAGCAATAGTTTTTATTTTAGTAGAAAACTGTTTCCAGGGCAGGGGTATCCAATGTCATCAGGGCAGTATCACATGATCTATCGGGACTTTTTTCCCCTTTGCTAAACCGGACATGGGTGTGGCCAACACATGACGCATCCAGCTTGCGGGCCAGGAGTTTGACAGCCATGTTCTAGGGTATATTTGGTTCTGTTCTAAGGATGACCTTTTAAGCTCACTTAATTAGTGACATAGTAAAGGCCATGCAACTACAGTCCTTTGACAGCATCAGTAGTATATTGAGTACTGTGTTTTGCACTGCAGAATGCCTAGTCACTTGGAATACTGCAACTTGAAATTAACATAGCTAAAAGGCACCAGGATGGGGAAGACAACATTGGCAAACATTGATAGAGCTTCTTAGAATGAAGTTTGGTTAAAAAAACAACAACTACATAAAACAGAAGCTTGCAAGTGAGTCTTTTATATGAGGAACGTTCAATATTTCTGTATGTGCAATAACATTGGTGGAAGAGCTACATGCATGAAGAACACAGAGTCTACAAACAAATTCCATTTTTACGTTCCACCATAAGTCAAAACTAAAGATAATATTGGGGGGGGGGGGGGAAATCCTCCACCTAGGAGGATAGAATATATATGAGGACAAAAGATTATTCAAAATTTCTAATTACAAAATACATACTAAATCATGTGTACTTCAGGAATGTATTACTATATAATCCAATTCTGTTTTGATATACAGAGTCAACACTATATTTTTTTCTCTAGCGACAGAGTAAGATTAGGCAGGCATTCAGAAAAAATCATCACACTTGTTCAGAAGGGGTAAGTCCTTTATAGCACTTAATTTAATACAGTCCTACAACAGGATTTTAGGCGTCAAGATATACAAGAATATACTTAATAAATTGGAAAACAGTGTTAGATATCATGCCAAAGTCCAGCCATTATTAATGTAGATGGTCTCCACCATAGGAATGTGCCATTTGACTCAGAAGAGGCAAAAAGGGATTTTTTTTAATTAAAGTTCTAATGGTATCTTTTTTATCATTGCAACAAGATCCACAGAAAAGCCTAATCCCATGCTTTTATTCAGTGATTAGATCAATGCCTCAAAGTGGTTCAGTTCAGGGCTGTTATAAAAAAATATGCCATTGTCTCATTTCCTTGTACACTCAGAGGATTGCCCATGTTCAGTTTTGTTTGAGTGCTTCGAGGGTCCTTTCAGACATTTGCCAACTTACAAAGGACTAAAGTTTAGGAAGCTAAACAAATACTACATTGCTAGATATGGAAGTTTGCTTTGTACTTACCATTGCTTTCAATCTGGACAAGTTAGATGAGGGGTCCCCAAACTTGGCAACTTTAGGCTTGCGGACTTCCACAAGTCTTAAAGTTGCCAAGTTTGGAGACCTCTGAGTTCGATGAAGAAATGACTAAATATCACAAAGAAATCCACAACCTCACAAGCTTGTGGATAAGAAGAGTAAGGGTTCATCACCTCAGAATTAAATTGGAAGGGCTTTAATTTTAATTTAATTTAAATTTAATTTCTTTCTAGACTTGAACTGCATTTAGTACAAGGGCTTCTAATCTTGCCCATCAGACCTTGCACATAATACTAAACTGCATTCTTCCTCTTTCTAGCTTTGACTGGGAAGACCCTACCAGCAGAAGGAAGCCAGAATGGGATAAAACAAATAGGGGTGATAGAGTTGCAATGGCCAGAAAAAGGCCTAGTACTCTGTATCCAAAACCAAGGCTCATGAATGGTGATTATTTCAAGTGAACAACTTGTAGAATCACAATTATTGAAATTCATGATGCTGTAAGTAGCAGAAAGCTTCAAGCAAATGAATCCCAAGGCACTCAAGAGGTTGTGCTTGATCCATTACATTTTTTAAAAAAAATCCAATTTCCATTTACGTTTCAGTGTTAACAGTAAATTATCAATGCTTCATCAGCCAGCTGCATTTAGCATACTACATTATAGGGATATAGAAATACATACAGTTGACTGGTATATACTGGATTTGGGATTCCTCAATTTATTGCAAGCATCTCCACATCCCCAACTTCCATGATCACAACTGGCAATCAAGCCTTCTCTGGGCTATTGATTATTCCACGTTACTGAAATCTACACATGTAAAGAAGGCATGAGGAGCATGCATTTTGCCTAGTTTTTCTTTTTCTTCTTCTTTTTATCTAACCCTGAGAAGCTACGGTGTTACTGCATACCCAGAAGGAAAGTCAGGGTTAAAGATCACCAGGCTTTTTATTGCAATTAAAACAGACTCTAACTGGATGATCCCAACCACGGGAAGGGACAGCTCTGCGCTCATGGGAGCATTCATCACAGAAACCCTGTCCACAAGCACGACAGTGATGCTTTGACAATTTGATGTTGAATTCCTTCCGGCAATTGTGGCAGTGTAAGATTTCGTGGTCAGGTACCCAGTAGGTCGGCCTAGCAGCATCTTTCACAAGACCTGTAAACGATCAAAAAATCCCACAAATCTAGTTTGTTATCAGCGAATCAGGGCAAAAGTTACAGAGTATCTTCTGTTTGTTTACAAAAAAAATTAATTTAAAGTTTATGTATGTATATACCTTAATTATGTTAAGGTCTGTGTAGTGGCTTAGCCTATTGACATAGCCAGGAAAGAAAACACTACCGGGAAATGTCTCTGCCTCCAACTGAGATTTGAAAATACCTCACTTTAATCACAAAGTGAGGGTAATTCAGAGGACTTAATTTACATCAATTAAGAAATATCAGCTCCTCAGAGGCAGATCCCCTGCATGTTTCTTCCCCCCCCCCAGCCTATTTTTGTAACTATTATGTTCCCTGAAAATAAGCCTACCATGTTTTTGTGTGTGCACCTAATATAAGCCCTATCCCCAAAATAAGCCCTACTTAAGTGCCTGTGCAGTCAGCCGCCCACTCATTCTGTCTGGTTGCTTACAGTGCTGCGGCCAGAAGGTGAGGGGTAGAGTTGCCCATCTGCCCTGCAACAGCTTACCTTAGGGTCCCTGCAGCCGGGCCATTCATGCCCCGACACCTGCCTTGCCTCGTGATGGCAGTTCCAGCAGCCCCATCCAGCAGGACCTTCCATGGCTGCCGGCCCACTTTTACTGCTTGCACACGCAGCTCCACCCCCCTGCCTCACAGCAGTGGCATTGCCGTGCCACACGGCCTCCTGCTCCACTGCAAGCAAGCAGAAGTGTGTCTCCCACATACTCTTAAAGTACATTGGGGGGAAATAAGATATCCCCCGAAAATAAATCCTAGTGCTTATTTTGGAGCCCAAAAGAAAATAAGACCCGGTCTTATTTGGGGGGAAACATGATAATAAGTTCAGAACCTTTCTAAAGCCATTTGTAGCACTTACCCAGTGGGATGTCAATGGCAGTTACCACAGCCCCAAGAGTGTTCTGCACAGCTTCACCAACTTTCCTGGCAATCACTGTCCCTCCTTCCTCATCTGTTGATGCCTCAGCTACTTCTGCAAAACAGATGTAAGGGCTGAAAACCAAAAGCACAACCCCAGAGGAATCCCCTAACCTTATTTTAAAAGCATCACAACGTAAGAATAATTATCTTATGTTACCCAAAGCAGATTCTGAATGAATACTAGGTAAAACCACAAGACTATATCTTATCAAAGTGAAAAACATCCTACTGAAGGATATGCTTCGACAGAGGTTGGTCAGGCATCTGTCAGAGATGTTTTAATTTAGATTCAGCAGGCTAAATGTTTTCTTCTAATCATGATTCTATAAAGCTCCCATAGATATCCTAGCAGGTTTACAATAGAGACCAAAATCCATTCAGAGTTAAATACCAGTATTAAGAACTGCAACCAAATTTGTGTAATATTTCCAGATAAATGTGTTCATAGGTAAAGTCCACGACCATTTCTCACCTTTCTGTTGGCCTTTAAGAAATCTTCACGATTTCCAGCTGCTATCAAATGAACACTTAGGAGTGACATCCTCACAGCAGCCTAAAAAGCTAGCAGTATTGTGTGCCCTATTTATCTCCAAGTTTCTGCTTTCCCAGTACAATCCAGCAGGATAGATGCACTCCAGTTCCCTTCCATTTAGCTTTGCCAGTCTGTGGAGCCTAAGAAGCATGGCTTCTCTTTTGCAGCTTCTACCCATTGGAACACCCTCCCCTCAGAGATAAGGACAGCATTCTTTCTCCTGAGGTTCCAGAAAACTTCAAAAAAATGTTCTGCCTGGAGTTGATTTTTATTATGTGTTCAAAGGCCCATGTGTTGTGTTGTTTTTGCCTCAGCTACCTGTGGGATGCAAAGTTTTTTGCTTTTTCTTTAGTTTTCTTAGTTTTGTACACTGCACATTGGAGCTGGACAGCCAATAAATTTAAATAAATAAATAACCTAAAACGGTTCATTTTTAAGCCAAAAAAAGATGAAACTGGCAAGGACACCAACTAAATAAGATAAATTACTTGGGAGGGGGGGAAATCCCTCATGCTTTAACAATTTATTATGAATATGAGAGACTTGCACGAACAGTAAACAATACGCAGGTTGCTTTTGTGATTAAGTGCCCCGAGGTAATAATTTCTTGTATTTTCTTCAATTGATTTTTTTTTAACATTTATATCTCACAAGTAGTTGATCACAGGTATCGTTTAGTTTGCTTTCATTTTCAGATATCAGAAGATTTACATTATCACAATACAGTATTACAAAAAAAAAAAACGCTGTTGATTCCTCACTTTGATTCACACACATAGTATGATCAAGATTACCTAACTGAACGCCCCTGTTGTCATAACAGCTGTCGCATACTCGCACAGGTGTGGGTCCCCAACCACGTTCTGGGACAGGGCGGGTCTTGGATGAACAACCATCACAAAAACCTTCTCCACAAGCCCGACAATGGTGCTTGGTGTCATTATCTTTAAAAGATATGCCACATTTTCTACAATTCTGAACAAGAAAAGATGAGCAAAGTTAAAACATTACAGGATTTTTTTCCCTGTTTAAGGAAAATAAAGGAAAAAAGGTAGATGAAGAGGTATTTAAGCCACTCAATTGGCTTTGGCTAAACTTAATGTCCTTCCAAAATAATCAAATTACTTTCATTCTCACAAAAACAATGTTGTTTGTCAACTTGCATCATCTATTGATCTGTCTAGCTTAGCATCTGTGCTGACTGACCTTTTTAGACAGGAGCATTTCCAGTTCTATTTAGAAATACCTAAATATATATCCTTTCCAAGCAAAATATATGCTTTGCCATTGGACAACCGCTCTTGGTGAAAATTGTAATTAAATATATTTGAATCACACCAAATCAGAGAAGAATAGATTAAACCAACACTGCTACATCCCTCACTAATATGGATATCTTCACTTAGCTGGCCTCCTGAGAGAATCTTGGCAGATGCATAGGAATTATTAGGCAAAGTTTTGGTGTCCTATCCAAAGAGCTTGTGGACTAGCACTGAAGAGAGAGAAGGAAAAAGTCAAAATAACCAACCATTGGTTACTGTCAGGAATTGTGTCTCATTTTGACTTTAAAGGAACAGAAAAAGATAGGCTGGTCAATTAGTATATAGTAGATAGAAACTAATCTTGTTGAAATGAAAATTATACACTGGAGATGAAAGTGGTGCATTGTTCTTCTACATTTCAAGAGTAGAGAAAACAGAACACCCAGCTGATGCTTCAGACAGTCTGCCCACCACATCCCCCAGGCTTTTTTTTTTTAAATCCTGGGGAAAATTTATACTCAATCCAGGGGCAGCAGCTATTTGCAATTCTGCAAAAAAAATATATCCTTAAGTCTATAGATTTGTACATTGTTATAAATGCATTTAGACAAATCATGAACCATTAGTTCTGCTTTTCAGAAAAAGCAAAGTGAAGAAAAACAAGAAACATTTGCAAATAATTATGGTGGTGTTGGGTACCAGAATCTGGGAATTGGGTTTCCAGTAAGCCGGAGCAATCTGATCTGTCAACCATGAGGTTACAGCTTTGGTAGGTCCCAAGCTCAGTTCAGACATTGACTGTGCCATGAAATTCATTCCATCGATCAGGCGCTGAGCAGCATTGTTATTGTCCTTCAGGCTGCAGTCAGTCTGAAATGAAACAGTAATGTGGACATCTTATTTAGTTGGACTGCTGCTGCTAAGCTGTTTTCATCAAACACACCCAGATGTTTCCCTTTATGCAAAGAATAACAAAAAAATATTAATACCATTGAAATAATTGGGCGATTGATCAGTCCTGACCATGACACATTTTGAGTAGGTTGCAGGGGCTTTAGAACATGCAGCCAAGAGCTGCTAAATTCAAAGTAAAGAACATCAGAAGTGGCACAATTTTTGTACACTTGCATTGGAATGACATGCCCCTTAGGAAGAACTTTAAACATCCAGTCATTGGAAATTCTTTTCTATGTGTCAATTCCAGGGAAAGAGTTAGCAACCCAGAATAAAGAACACCTATCATCAATTATAGTCATATTGAGTTTGGTTAAATTGAACTCGGTGGCCTAATTTGGGTGAATTCTAATCGCTTGGGTGAGCCTCCTTAGCACCAGCCAAAATCTTGAGGGAAGTGTTTAAGGGTGTGAACAGGAATGGCTTACCTCTTCTTTCACTCTGCACCTTCAACATCCTTCCAACATGTTAAAAAACAGACCAAATCACTTTGTGGACATCACTGGATAGCCCCCTGTTCCTGACACACATAACATCTCGGCTCAAAGTTTGTCCACCCTTTATCTAAGTGGCCCTTTCCAATCCTTATGGTTCTAAAAAAAAAAAAAAAAACCCTAGAAACCAATCATTGCTGACAGACTTACCCCTGGCCAGACATGTACAATCTCCGTCCTCACCACAGTATCTACAGGATCTTGGTTTCCAAACCAGTATTGTCGGCTACGGTACACAACTCCACAATTGGGGCACTCAATTACATATCTGCAAGTAGGGAAGAAAAGAGCTCCTCACTTCAGCCTCTTGAAATGATACGACTAGGACAGAGGTCTGCAACCTGTGGCTCTGGAGCCACATGCAGTTCTTTTGGCTCTCTGCTGTGGCTCCCTGTCAGCTGATCCCATTACTGGCTGGCACCTCCCCTCCCCGTCACTCCTCACCTGGCCTGAGAAAGTAAGAGTGATGGTGGGGGATGGAGACTCACTCCATATTCCAGAGCAGGAGGTGACTGGGTGGGAGTAAGTGACATCGAGTTGGCCACGCCCATCCAGTCATACCAGTTGTCAAATTATTGGCTCCCAGTGTTTTATTTTCTGTGGGAAATGGGTCCAAATGGCTCTTTAAGTGTTTTAAGATTGCAGACCTCTGGACTAGGAGAGCAGAAAGGGAAGGGATGGACCTATACTTACCCTGACCAGGCGTACTTAGCAAGGCCCATCCAAGGGGAATCTGTAGAAGCAGATGTTTTGGGCACTACCCTAACCTCTTGACCATGTTCGTAACAACCCTGAAAAGCAGGAAATCAATTAAAAAGCTTTTCTCTTCAAATATCAATGTTCAAGCCTACTCTGCACACAAATTTTTCTTTTTAGAAAAGAAATAGTAAGAAATATTATGAGCTGGACACTTTTATGACAACATAAACATACATAAAACTTATCATGGTTTTAAATAGAGAAATAGAAACCAAAAATAAATTAGGAAAATCATCATCATTTCTAGCTGAAATCTATTGTCTGGGATCTACCAAAATGATTTCCCAGTTCATGTTGTTTCTACTACTTAGGACTGCTAGAATAATATGCACATAATATCATGTAATATGCACAGAAGGAAGGTTTATAGGGACATTCTTTACTGTATCTGTCCCACCTTACTCACATCCCAAAAAATTAAAATATTTTCAAAAGGTAAAAAAATATTTTAATTCAGTACATTGCCAGAAATACCCAGAGAGAGGGTTTTTTAAAAATAATTTTTTTTAAAGGACTCCAACTTTACCTAGGAAATCCAGAAACTTGACTAATGTAAATTGGAATGTGGTTGAGCAAGAAATGAAGCAAATGCATCTGACAAGCAATTGGGAATTTCAAAAGTAGAAGGAAATTGAACTATGAACGAAAAAAGCCTTTTGCTTTATTACAGATTTGCACTTTTTTTTCCTGTGTTATTTCAAAGAATATGCTAAGAACAATAGGAAATTGCTAATTTCTAAAGCAGCCTTTCCCCTGTCTGAAATAACATCCCAGACATGTTTGTTGAAGCACATACTGTGTATCAAGAATCCACAGATAAGACAGCATCAGATGGATGCAGATTTCTCTAATGTTTCATAATTTGGTGCTCCAAATAACTTTGCTCCTAATTCACCTGAAGAATTAGCAGTGAATTAGGACTGGACTTCTGAATCAATTTTTTTTTAAGATGTTCCAAACAGCTTCGCTCCGAATTCATCTGGACAAAATGCATTAGCAATGAACTGGACAAGGATTTTTTTTAAATTCCTTGAGAAATAGAGTAATGCTTTTGCTTTTACATGACAACCATCAATGTATTTATTTATTTATTGGCTTTATATTGCCACCTACTCGCCAATTACCCATCTTCCTAAATAACCTGGCAAAAAGACCTTTTGATTGTGGAAATAATGAGGCAGTCTGCTTAAGGTGCCAACAGTATAACAATACAAACCCATTTTACCAATAGTAAAACAATACAAACCCATTTCCCATTGCAAGCTGCTGAACCAGTACATATGAACTGTGGGTCACCTTCAGCTTAGAAGCTCATGGTCTCCTCTAGTACCAGAAATGCCACTTGCCTTGCACCACTCACCTTGCAAGTGAATACTCGATTATCATACTGATGAGTGTATCTACAGCGATTCTTAGCATCATGGGGCATTCCTTCTTTTGCATGGTTCATGCTGTTCTTACATCCACTTCTAAAAATTGCAAAATAAAGCAAAAAAGGATCGGGGGCCAAACGGTTGGCATGACATATCTCAGAACAGAATAATCATAATTCAGTTTTACAAGCTTGCCCTAAGTAATGGCAGAATCAAACTCTTTTTACATAATTCATCTTAGAAAAAGTGAGTTTTCCCAAAAATCAAATTTGGAATGGTGGCAGGAAGAATCAGAAAAAGAGACAAAACTGAATTTTGCTCCTTCAGCTAAAGATAAGAATCCCTTTCTATATTAATCTCTTCCTATATTAGACTTATGGTATTGTAGTATAACAACATGATTTGATAATATGACCTTGCAATAATATTACTGCTGGCAGTTCTTCACTGGAAAAAGTAGCCTCATTTTAAGGGGAAAAATGGCATTGCAATGACTATTCAAAGGCAGACAGCAAAAGGATGAAGGAGATATTTACTTACCTTTCTGTACTTTTGCCTGCACTGACAATGGTTAAAATTGAATATTTGTTGTATCTGGGGTCCTACTGCCTTATATTTATATACAGCTTGTTTTCCCCTTGTAATTTTATAACTATCAAAATCTAATGCTCAGTTGATTATCTTGAAACAGACATAACAGTACACAGATAAATTATTCACCTATACAACAAAACGAAAGAGAAACGAAAAGGACAACAAAAATTGAACACAAAAAAGACGTGTGTATCAATAGCGAACTGCTCTGACAATAAATACTACAATTTTAGCACTAATTTTTCATAACTAAATGCGTGGATTTTAGCTGGTCTCTAGTTCCATTTGATGAGGGTTAAATGTCATTCTAATACCAGAGAACTACTTATTGAGCTCAAACTGTAAATATGAAATTGCAACAAATGGAACTTCCATTTCTAGATTAATCTGTTGAGTGTTATCTAAAAGCAAATATAGTTCCTTTAGAATTTATTAGTTTTTATGATACCCAAAATCCTATCTTCTTAATGAAGAAAGCTTAATTATAATAGCACCAAGGCCATTTAAAATGAATATGTCAGGTCGTATACAACATCTTAACAAACAAAGCAAATCAAAAATCCAATTTGAAAGTCATCCAATGTGTATAAGTGTATGAGCCACACCTGTAGTGTATGAGCCACACCTCATTGTTTTTGTCGCAGACATGATCTGAAATATATACAGGAAGAAACTCTTCAACAAAACCAAATGATTACCTGCAACTCTTAGAATCATTCCAACATTACAACATGTAATACATTTTCTAGGATTAGATAAACTTTATTCAAAGATGGGCCTTCATATCTACTCACCCGCAGCTGAGACATACAGAGGAGCAGGTAAAATACTCATCTGGAAAAAACGAGCTATGAGCCATCTGATCATCTGGAATTTCACCACAGAACCGATCACTTAATGCCTGGATAACAAGAGAAAGACAAATCATTAATAACGACAGAATGGTAAGTGTGTTGAGTGCAGAACTATTTTGTGGAAAGGTATAGGTCAAGGGATCAACAGCCTGTGACCCTCAAAACTCATGCCCTTCCTTTTTTTTTCTTTTACAGTCATCAATATCTCTGAATGCACAACTGAATTTCAAGTGTACAGTTGCTGAAAGAGGTGATAAAAAAATAGCACTTGGGAATTCAGGATTGAATTCACCCCTCATACAAATCCCTGGTTGTTTAACAATCGTTTATGAATGAGTCATATTTGGCTTAATTCAAACAACACATTATGCAAGTATCAACAAACTACTAACATCACGTGCAGAATAATCTGTTATTCCTTCCCTGTTTTCCATTATAAATTTTTAGCCCAGAGCATATTTAAAAAAAAAAAGTTTAGGAAGAATCTTAATAGTTATGTATGAAGAAGTTAACTATCAACTGAGATATAAGCATAGAAAAGGGGGGGGGGGAATAAAATCTTGTTCCCCAATAGAAATGAATTAATAGCAAAATCAAAAGTTGAGAAAGTATGTGAACTTTGCAGATGCTAGCCATGAGCAAGCATAAAGAAACCACTAATCTCTTAAACCCCTGGGAATTCTTAGCCAGGATGGAACTATTTAAAGGAAACCTTATACAAAAAAAATTCCCTGAGGGATCATTATTTTTATTTATCTATCCAGTGTCACTTCTTTTTCATTCATTTTAATCTGGAAATCAACCCTAAATGAATACATCTTAAACCTAATGGCTGAGCACCGTCTATTCTGAATCATGTTTAATGTTGCAAAACTACAAAGGATTTGGGTAGTAAAATAATACTAGATAGTTTGGTAATACATTTTCCATGGAATAAACAGATACGCTTCTTATTGCATCATCATGTTCATCAAATAGTTGTAGGGGAGGTAACAATAATCATGGGCTATATCACCTACATTTCATTTCCTTTCTGCAGGAAAGGACAAAAGAAAAATCCACTCCATTGGAAATGTGAAGACATTTTAGTGAAAAAAATATTTCAATGAGTCTGCACTCCAAAAACTTCTCCAGGTGGTAAAGTACAGAAGGATTTGTATCACTACATTTCCCTGCTACTCAGCATCTTACACTGATCCCTGAAGAACCTTGGTTCTAACCTCTGTTTGTTCTAGGTGCCACATCTTTAGTACTTATCAATGAAAATCTAGTTTCTCACTTAAGGACATTGAGGAAAGTCAAGGCAAACCAAAGAATGAGTTGTTGCCTAGAGACCATGTCCTGTCAGTTACCCTGGAAACAATATGGACCTTTCCATTGCATTACAATAGCTCAGTTCTGAATGCTTATGTATTTATAGAGCTCTGGCACCCAGCCTGAGACACTGAGCGTTTAGATTACAGACATTATCAAAACTAGTCCTGCCAAAACAGACAGAAAAAAGTATTGAATCTGCATGGGCTCTTCACTAGCTCCACATCGAGACCAAAGTTTCTTCTAGCTCAGTTTAGTACTATGTATGTATGTATGTATGTGTGTATGTTTGTATGTATGTATGTATGTACCGTGTTTCTTCAACAATACGGCCTCCACCAATAAGAAGGCCCAGCATGATTTCTAGATGTGAGATGAAATTAAGCCCCACCCCCAAAATTAAGGCCTTATTTAAACCATGTGTTTCTCACATCGTTTGTTAGAACTACACGAGGTGGAGAGAAATGGGGGGGTGGGGAGAAAACTTGCCTTTAGGAGCGCCCTGCAGGTAGCCTAGGCTAGAATATCCCGATCTACTACTGATAGAACATCAGAAGCTCCCCGAAGGCAGAATCACTAGCCACTTCAATTGGCCAGTAGAAGCGGCCTCAGGGTGAGCGCCCATGTACATTCCCCTTGCCGCGAGGACGTTTCTATCGGCTGATGTTAGCTCCCCAAAGGCAGAGTCACCAGCCGCTTTGGGGCGAGGCATGGCTACCCGTGTCCCCTCACCATGAGGCAGTGTCTTTGGGGCGATGGAAGCTCCCCAAGGGCAGTGACCAGCCACTTCGATCAGCAGGTAGAAGTGGCCTTGTGACGAGGGGAGTGCATGTGTGAGCGCTTGTCCTGAGGCCGCTTCTATCAGCCGAAGTGGCTGGTGACTGCCCTTGGGGAGCTTCCATCGCCCAAAAGACACTGCCTCATGGAGAGGAGAGTGTGCGTGGGTGCTCCTGTCAGGAGCACCCCCGGGAAGCCACAACTCACCCCGAAGCAGCTGGGGAGCTATCATCGGCCGATAGAAGCGGCCTTGCGGCAAGGGGAGTGTACATGGGCACTCGCCCCAAGGCCGCTTCTACCAGCCAATAGAAGTGGCTGGTTACTGCCCTTGGGGAGCTTCCATCGCCCAAAAGACACTGCCTCATGGCGAGGGGACGTGGGCAGCCACGCCTCGCCCTGAAGCGGCTGGTGACTCTGCCTTTGGGGAGCTTTTGTCGGCTGATAGAAATGGCCTCATGGTACATGTGCATGGGGCGCTCTAGGTGGGGGAGAAAATTAAGTCACCCCCGAAAAGACAGCCGAGTCATTTTTTCAGGGGTCAAAAAAAAAAAATAAGGCCTGGCCTTATTTTGTGAGAAACACGGTATGTATGTATGTATGTATGTATGTATGTATTTATTTATTTATTTATAAAAATTATTTGCTACCCATCTTACTCTAGGTTAACTCTGGGTGGTTTAGTAACATCTAAGTTAAAACATAAAAACTTGCTATCAAACATTTATTTAACTATCAGAAGAGGGAAAATAAAGAGCTCTGAACAAATTGTTGATTTGCCAAGATTCTGGCACATTTGTCCTAGACCTAGACAGATGAGGAAGATCAGATTCTTTTTACTCCTGTGGCTTGACTCACTTGCTTACCATTTTGGACCTGCCAACTCTTGAGACACAGTTGCTCTAGATCAGGGGTCTCCAACCTTGGCAATTTTAAGATTTGTGGACTTCAACTCCCAGAGTTCCTCAGCCAGCTTGCCAATGTTGCTCTAGATTACTTTTTAAATTCAGGGCCTTATCAACAGAATGAGAAGCTAGGGCTATCATTTGAGAAAGAGTTAAATCAAATTATACCATGAATTAAAATGGGACAACTGTAAGTTTTGGAACGTAGGCTCCTGCCACAGAATATAAACTGGAAAACATAATTGCTGTCACAATTATAAATCTGGACTCATTTCTACAGAGCAAATTCTACTTACTTTAAGGGCTTTGTAGATAACTCCAGGAGGACGTGGAGAACGGGTGGTATTATTTTCTAGCTGCTGCTCCACAGCATGCCTGAGACTACAAAAATCTGTTGGCGGGTTTTGTGTCCTTATCCCTTTGTAATGGATTGAGCTGAAGGATTCGGGGAAGAGACCAAGTTTGCGGAATCGATCCTGAATTAGTTTCTCAGGCACCTCAGAAGGATTATCTGAATGGATTTAACATGCATTTGTTAGTATGGTGGTGAACCACATAATTCTGAATATTTTTGGCATATTTGAATATCTGGCATATCCTGAATGTCACATATTTTTGGAGAGCAGGGTAAAATAACAGCGATGAGATAGCCAAAATTACACAACAAATGGGTTATATTAGATCTTTAAGGATTTCTATGTTTGTTATATTTGTGGAAACACAAGGAAGAAAATATATGTGCAATATTTGTGGCAAAATTTATGCCATGTGTAGGTGAGTGTCTGTTGTAATCACATTTCTGCCTAAATCCATCTTCAAATAATCAGAAGCAATACAGACAGACTTATGCAACCAAACATGGGCCATTACCAAATCATAAAAAAATTAGAGTGGGATAAAAATGATTTAAGCTTCTTAAGGCTTAAATCATCTTATATTCACCTGGAAATAAGCTCCCTTAAGAGCATAAACAGTACCCGCCTACATTGGACCCCTGGCCCATGTAGTCCAGCAGTCTGTTCTCACAGCAGCCAACCTATTGTACAAGAAGAATTTGGGAGTCTTTGTGGACTCAGTGGTCCTGCTTAGAGAGCAAGTGGCAGCCATCGCTGGTGGGAACAGCTTTGCACATATTCTTGGACTGGGAGGCACAGATACCCATGCCTTGGACTGGGAAGCCTTGTTGGGAGGCCTTGCTCATGCCTTGGTCACTTCTCATTTGAGCAATAACTCTACCTAGAAGAGGCGCTCTTGAAGACCACCTGAAAACTTCAACTGGTCCAGAACACAATTCTGTGTTCTGCCCATGTAACATCTCTGTTGTGTGAGCTGCACTGGCTTCCAGTGTTTCTATGGGTACAATACAAGATGCTATTCATCACCTTCAAAGTCCTGTGTGAGACTATCGATGAGACTGCCTTTCCCTAAAGTCATCTACCTGTCCTACCAGGTCAGATAGGGTGGGAGGGCTCCTGGTTCCCTTCCCCAAATATTGTCATCTAATTTGAGCTAGGGAGCATGCCTTTTCCATGGCAGTTCCTGAACTATGGAACATTTTGCCCGCTGAATTTCAGCAGACCTCCACCCTTTTACCCTTCCATAAAGCCTTAAAGACCTGGGGGAAGGGTTTTCTATCCCAAGCATTGGGAGATTAGATGATGAGATGTTTGCATGGATATAAGTCAAGTTTTTATTTTTATTGTTTTTATTATTTTTTATTTTGAGTGTTTTTTAGTTTTTCAAATGATTTCACAAGGAATCGCTCAGAATTGCCTGACAGATGGGCAGATATATAAATTTTAGATAGACAGACAGACAGATAAGATAGATAGGAGGGAGAGACAGACAGAGCATATTTACAGTAATCAATTTCTACATCCATTTCAAAACAGGTTGATCAGTTCAATCCAATGGAGAGCAATACTTCGATTCAGCACTTTGGTGAAAAAGAGTGTGTCACCTGAAGATATGCTACATCAGTACATCCTGCCAAAGCCTCACGCAGCCCTAATGCACAATATATTTCCACCGAAGTCTACTCACCAGCACCCAATAACTGTGTGTACACAGTTTCATGAAAGATAATGACTCCAGGACCCAAAGTGGACAATGGGACATCCAGTCCACAACGGGCTGTAGTTGCTTTCAGTTCTTTGGTGAAGTGTTTTAGATAAGCTTCCGAAGCATCTCCAAGAAATTTGAAGAGGTCATTGTGGAGTCTGTCAGCATGTGTGCGGTAGATGATGAGATCTGAAATAGCCAAGACCTTCAGAAGCAGCCGGGTCCTCTGACTTAGATTCTCCATGGCACCAAGAAGACCCTCTGTGTCAATCACTACCATTTTATGAACAGGGTCATAGGCAGCCCAAACACCTACTGTACAAGACTCCTGTGCTGGAGATGTTTTAAAGACTTCACGTCCATAAAAGAAGGTGTGGTTAAGGGTATGAGATTTACCATCCCCTGTATTCCCAAAAATAGACACAACCTTTACATGTTGTTCAGGCTTGCAGTTCAGTTTCCTGATAAATTCTTCTTCATTCTCCACCTTCCAACACAAGTAAAAAAATAAAGATTTTATGAGAACATTATAACTAATAAACTCTTACTACTATCTAAATCTAACTTGTAATGAAGCTGCCAACTGCCACATTTAATCTGCAATGCTCAGAGTTGATTGGACTTGTATCAAAGGGACCCCCATAGTTTAATAATCTTTTCCAAGAATGCTACTATTTATACATCTTTATACTACCAGTCCTCAAATAGGTGGAGTTATCTACCAATTTCAAAAGGCTAAGCCAGTTGAATTTGTGGTATGTCGTTCTAATTCTAAAAGGACTTTAAAAACCTCATAGACTCTCTTAGAATAGGATTATAAACAACATGACAATGGTTAAATTACAAATACAAAAACTGTGGCATTCAAGGACTGTTCAAAACAAAATACAAAAATCAATAAAAGAGTGGTTCACATCTCACAATAATTTTACAATACTTTGTATATCAGTCTACGAGAGAAGATGCAAGCTTAAATCAGTTACTTACTCAATTGGATTAAATTTATATTGTTATACGGATAAAATTGGGGAAGAAATGAACAGAAAAAATGATACATCAGGGAAAGAAAATTCATTTTTGTTCAACAAATAATTTTGTTTTTTAAATGGGTGTTTCTTTTTCTTATGCCATCAAGTTAGTATTGACTCCTAGGGAGTAACTGGAACTTTCCCTTCAGATTTTCTTGGCATAGTTTTTTTCAGAAATGGTTTGCCCTTGCCTTCTTCCTAGGACTGAGAAAGAGTGAATGGCTGGCTTTGTGCCTCAGGTTGGACTAGAAGTCATAGTCTCCCAATTTCTAGCATGGTGCCTTAATCACTAGATCAAACTGGCTCTTAGGATCTATCATTTTCTCTTGTGATATTTTCCAGTTGAGTCAGCCAGCATTTAAAAACAGGATCCTGGATTACCATATTTAACTATGAAATTTATTTCTGGGAGAACAAAAAGTGGGTATTTTGTTCAACTCTTATTAAAGGATGCCTTTAAATTAAATAGACATATAAAGGATCGATTTTAAGGCCTCAAACCCTTAAATTTATACAGTATTTTTCATCATATTTATTTCTAAGCAAAATTTGCAATGTACATGTCTGCATGTAGAATGAAATGAAGTAATGAAGTCCTACAGAGATAGAATTAAATTTATAACTTCATTCTGTGCATGACAGAGTCACTTTTAGTGTTCCTTCATATAAAACACTTGTTAAAAGTAAAAATGTTGTGTCAGAACAATCTTTCATGTAAACAGATACATCAAATTTTGAGAATACTAGCACAAAATGGCTGTACGCAGGGATTAATTATTCTTCAAATGGCAGCCATAAAATGTGTGGCTAGTCAGAAAAGTAGAGAATGGACTATTTCAATTTATAGCTGCTTAACAAGCTGCAGGTAGGTACAGATGGTATTCAGCAGGTTCTGACCAGTTCTGGAGAACCGATGGAGGAAATTTTGAGTGGTTCAGAGAACCGGCAAATACCACCTTTGACTGGCCCCGCTCCCATCTATTTTCTGCCTCCCAAGTCCCAGCTGAGTGGCTGGGTTTTCTTTTGTTGCCTTGCACAGGAGAACGGAGCTGGAAAGCAGGTTAGTGGGGTGGGGAGGGAATGGGGATTTTGCAATAAGCTTCCGGCAGGAATGGGGAGGGAATGGAGATTTTTATAGTATCTTTCCCCTGCCAAGCTACACCATGCCCACCAAGCCACATCCACAGAATCAGTAGTAAAAAAAAATTAATCCCACCACTGGGACAGTCTGACTGTACTCCGGAGCACTATTTTCCCTTGAACCTGAAATACAATATAGCCCGATGAGAAATGAAAGGGGGGGGGGGAGGGACAGACAAACAATAAATTCATCATGTTTTCTTAATTTTGGATCTTTTTCTAACTTAATTGTTTTTATGCATTGTTTAAATATTTTATAAAGCATTAACAATAGCAAATTTCAGCAGCCTTGAAGTCGCATATTTGCTAAATGATTACAAGCATTGTCCTACTTTGTTCAGCATCTCAGTTCAACAAATTCCTACTATAGGTCAGAGATGAATAATATGATTAAAGGTAATTATTTAACATGATCTTCACTTGCCCAGAAAACAGCAATAATTATAATTAGATTTACATTTTCCTCAATCTGGTACCCTATAGATCCGTGATGGGAAACCTATCCCACGCATTCTAGAAGTGGCACACAGAGCCATCTCTCTGGGCACACTGGCTGTCGCCTGTTGCTCTTCTGGGTTCTGGCATGCGACCTGGAAGAGCAGCTCCCTAGAGTGCATGTGCACGCCGGCCAGCTGGTCTTTGTTAGAAACTGGAAAATGGCTGGTGCACATATGTGCGCCAGGAAGTTAAGCTTCCAGATTCTGGCATTCCCGCACACATCAGGGAGCTGCTCTTCTGGTTTCCGGCACACGCACACACGTGTCAGGGAGCTGCTCTTCCAGTTTCTGGCACACATGCATGCTCCCGTTTCAGCACTTGATGCCAAAAAGGTCAGCCACCACTGCTATAAATGTATTGAAATTGTAGTCAATTGACCATGGTGATCAATTATATTACAATTAATTGGTTGTGGTGCTTGTTACTATCTTTTTAAGAAAAACTGCAAATTAAAGGCAGAAAAACAAAATTATTATTCTTGTTAAAGATACTGGTCAAAGGTTTAAACTGAGCATTCAATAAATAGCAGCTTATGCCACTGAAAAGTTTCATGATGTCTCATTCAATTTGTACTCATTGGATACAAATGATTACACAGTTCAGTTTTGCAAAAGTTGCTTATGGACTTTGGAATTAAAAATGCTAGTTTCTCAGAAGTCAGGCCCAACATTTTTCTTCATAACCTCAAAAGAACAACACCAATATAAACGGTGATGCTTCTGCCTCCTAGAGCATCAAAACAAATCAACCATTTGGTTCCTATGTACAATTTATCCTGATCTTTTTATGTGTATGGAAACACTGTAGAAAAGTTCTGTTAAGGCAAATGGGATAGGAAAAAAAATCATTTTTGTAAGTGTCCAAAATTAGCCTAATTGATCAATTGTGCTAAACTATAATTTGATTTCTTTAATTTTGGTTTAGCACATTGATAGGGTACTTACATTATATTATTAAGAAATGGTTGGCCTAACCACAGTTTATTGAATAAGCCCCAATTGTCTAGATACACACGCTGCACTAAGCCATAAATTATAAATCGTACTACTTGAATTTTCATCAAGCTATGCTAAAACCAAATCAACTATATTACGGCTTAATGTGATGCTTGAAGACAGTAAGAAAAAAATAACAGTTACCCTCGAAATAAAAACAATCCATGCGGGCCAGATGAGGACAGCTAAAGGGCTGGATGTGACTCAATGGCCATAAAATGCCCAGGTTTGACTTATTATGTATCTTGTCAAATGAAAAGAGAGTATCACTTGAATATAAAGCGATACAAATATGAAGAGAAACCCTTAGAATGAGAATTGAGTTTATTTTTTTCCAAAATAGCATCATCCTGAACCAAATAAGATATTCTTATCAATCTCTATTTATTTTCAAAGCTCACAACAATTCTTACCTGAACCTCCTCTGTTTCATCCACCAGCAGGAAGCTTACCACATGTTCTGTCATCTTCTTCCTCTTGGTCTCCTCATCCATTCCTTCCTCCTCTTGTTGCCCATGATGTCTGCCACTATGGTATACGGTAATGGGATGTTTCCTCTTGTTTCCACCAGCATGAGTTCTCTTCTGACACTCTAAACATAAGTTTATTTTGCATGCTTGGCACCTTACTGTTGCCCTTTGTCTGGAGCTTATGATATTGTTCTGCAGGATGTTGCCACTTGTAATTTTGCAGGTGTCACAATACGGGACATGGCCAGGTTTGATTCGAGTCCGTTCATGATTTCGAAGTCTTTCTTGTCTGTGCAGTTCTTCTTCACAACGCTGGCACTGCAAGCTTCCACATTCATCACATTCAAAGACTGCTTCATCTGTGCCACTGCAAGCATAGCTTTCCTGACACAAAAGTGTGGTATTCAGTCCTTTATCTACAGATGGAGGTTGGGCACTCATCTTCCACAAATTATTACTTTATAAAACTGGGGTTTTTATCAGATACATACATTGGTTTGCCAAACTAAAATTAGTTATTGTCTTAAGACAGGAAACTATAAAAGCTGGGATATATGTATCAGTTTTGATTCTTCACCTCTATGAGGCTTTCATGAAATGCATAAAAAAAAATCCACTTGGCCTAAGAATTGTAAATACAAATTTCCATAATGACTGAGGGGGGCTGCAAAATTCCACACTTAAAGTCACAATAAACTTGGATACATGTAAGAAAAACAATCTGATAAGCCTCCAAAATGTAAGCCAAGTCTTTTCTTTGTAATGTCTAAAACATAAGGGAAAACATTGATTTAACATATATATGTATAGACATGCACATATACACAAGTGCAATAACAGTTTCAGTTATTAAAAAGCCTGTTACTTTCTTTACATAATGTATTCCTCCTTCAAAGTGAAAAACAGTTATGGGTATGTTTAAAATCTTTGCATAACAAAATATATCTTTGATTAAAATAGTCACATACAAAATCTCCATTTGAGCTTCGAATATGATTAAAAACCTCTCGAGAATCTTCCTACCATGTTGATAAAGGCGATTTTATCAAACAAGTACCGGACTGAACATCCTTCAACCATGGGGTTCATGTTTTTGTTTTAAATAATTATAAGTTACTTTCCATTCAATCAAACTAATTTGGCACCTAATCTTAAGTAAAAGTGTTTTGGACTGTACTCTTCCAAGCAATAATAGCATCTTTCATAAACACACACCAAGTAAACCACATCAAAGTTGGACATATTTTTAAGCCCTACAAATAGACAATATGTCATATAGTGATGAACTATCTACTTAAAAGTAAAGCAATAAAAATTAACTAGAAGCTGCTTTTAAACGAGCCAAGAAAGCCGGGAGGGAGAGGGGGAGGGGAAAGAGTGGTTCCAGAAAACACACTGTTTACTTGTGACTTACTCGTTACCATGAGAAGATCTTGACTTAATCCTGTCTGATAATCTAAAGAACAAAATATATATCTCACGGTTCGATTGAGTTACTTGAAAGCACCAATCCAGATAATCGTAAACTCAATTTAATTTCTCGCGAGGCGCTAAATTTCCCTGTATAAACAAGAATAAGCGAGAGGAAGCGGAGTAAAATAAGACGACAAAAACAAACCGTACAGAAGAACAACGCAGCCCGATCTATTGTTTATAAAACAATAGGCATCTTCTTCCTCCTCCTCCTCCTTTTCCTCCTTGTAAGTCTCAGTGACTAAGTCATCAAATCGTTGTCTCCTCCCCCGGTTCCTCTTTTTAACTACTAAACCCGGCGGTGGACAGGGAGGGAATCCCTTTTTTTCCCCGATAAAAGGATTGAACGATCTGGATCGCAGCGGGTGAACTTGGTGCCCCGGTAGATAACAAGTCCCGAGATCGTCTCTTTTCCCCCTTGTTGGCACTGTTGATCAGCTGATCTCAGGGAACTTCAGGGTTATTATTATTATTATTATTATTATTTTCTTAAGGCAGGAAGATAGGTGGTCAAATGGGAAGGAGAAAAGACGGGCAGGTTGCATTGTGGGAATTGCAGTATTTTTTTATTCTATTTTTTTCCATGCAGCTTTGCTTGCGTTGGAAACGGAGAGAGCGCCTCAGCAGCAGGAAAACAGAATCGCACAGCATATAATAGAGAGGCGTAGTTTCAAAAGTCCCAGGAGAAACGGTGGTAAAAGTGAGAAAGTGCATGGGGCCAAATAGAATATATACTGTGCAGAATATCTGAATAAATACAACCCTTTGACATTTAGATCATGTTAGTGTTTAAACTGTTTTCAGAAAATGCTGAAGCACGAGAGACATTATAGCTAATACACATGGCATAACGAAGAAAGCCAACAAATATCACCTCTCCCCCGTCAATTTGTGCTTCATTGACCATAGAAAGGCATCATATTAAGTAAGTCAGCCATGTCAAACAATGCATCTCCTTAAGAAATGGGAAATCTCAGAATATCTCATTTTCCTAATGTTGGAATACAATCACCTAAGTCTGAACAGAACATTGTAACACAAATTAGATTCAGGAATGAGGCAAGGCTTTTCACTTGTTTCACGTACAGACTTAATATGGAGAAAAAAAACCCAACACCCTGCAAATGACACTCCCCCACGAGCTGAAAATGCAATTGATCTCAGTATCTACTGTGGCAATGAATGTCAAAGACCACAGGGAAAAATGGGATTTAATTAAATATCAAGAATACCAACTGATCATAACAGGGATAACTACCAGAAACAATGATGAAGATATTAAAATGATGATTAGCGTCTACCTTTCAGAATTGACTATCTACAGTAAAGCAGCCAGCAGTCATGAAATATATAGCAGCTTAGCACTTGCTATTGTATGTAGCAATTAAGCTGACCTCAAGATAGAATTCCACGTTAATTACTCTGAAGAAATACTGATGCTCCACAACAAACACAGCAGACAAAATCCTTTGCAGCATTCTTTTGCACTCTCCAAACTTTATATAGTACAGATAGTCTTTGACTTATGACCTCAATTGAGCCCCAAATTTATGTTGCTAAGTGAGACAGTTTTTCAAGTATTGCCCCACTTCACAACCTTTCTTGCCAGTTATTAAGTGAATCACTGCAATTTTTAAAAATTGTTACATGAATCTGGCTTCTCCATTGACTTTGTCAGGTGGCAAAAAGGGGATCGCATGACCTGCAACCATCATAAATGTGAGCCAGTTCCTAAGCACCTGAATTTTGATCAAATGCTGGAAAAGCTTAAAAGTGGTCATAAGCCACTTTTTTCTTTGCTGCTGTAACTTTGAACAGTCACTAAATAAACTGTTCGAAGTCAAGAACTACCTGTACAATAACACAGGAAAGCTGTTATCATTTTACTGTTCTTCAATCTTTTGCCACCATTTCTCCTAATTGTTTAAGGCAAAAATCCGATTCAAGAATAGAACAGAGGGAGGAAAAATAACAACTCTGAGCCACTGAAAATTACTCCTCTTTCCCTCTTAGCATTGAACGCTTCTAAAAATTAAGTCTTAAGATGCATAATTGCACCAACGTGCCTACTGTCCCTGTCTTAATGTCCCCTTTTCTTCGTATCTATTTCATGTATTAATAATCATGTTTCTACTAATATTATCAAATGCATGCTTGACAAAATAAATTTAAAAAAAAATAAAAATCTACTCTGGAAAAAACACCAACACTGAATTAAGAATTTTCTGTGTCTCTTTGCCAGTATTTATTGCTGGGCCGGGTTTTTCCAATTCATATTTGTTCACATGTCAGATTCTTTTAAAACTGAACCCGAGAGAAATGTCCTAAGTCTATAAGAAACAAGATCGTTCCATCAAAACCGCTCCTCCCAGTAGCACAACCACAGCACCGGGAGAGAGGACGGAAGTCGGCGAACCGTAGACATGCGCAAACCCAAAACAATTGCTAGAGGTGCCCGAATCTCGAGATACCTCTTGGACTATTCATCTGCCTCTCTATGATCAAAACGAACGCTGCGCTGGGCGGTCTTTGGCGGAAAGCCGGGTTGTGTGTGTGTGGGGGGGGGTTGTTCACGTGACCATCTCGCGTAACGCGACGGCGCCTGTGGCTCTGGCGCGTTTGCGGCCTAGTTTCCTTTGCCGGGTCGAGGAGAGTAGAGGCTTGTCGGGCCTGTTGTCTTCGGCCGCTGTTTTCGGTGAGAGAGGGGCAATGCCCGTGCAGCTTATCCTTATGGATAAAGAGGCGGGACCGGGGAAGATTGGGGGTTCTGGCCACTTGGGGCACCTGTGTCGGGGGCCCTTCAGGAATGGGGGGCAGGCTTAAGGTGGCCCTTTAGGAGCTTTTCAGGGAGGGTTATGACGCTTTGGGGGGGGTGGAAGGGGGTGGAAGAGAAGGGTTGGACGCTTCCCTTTTTCTTTTAAAGCATCGTGCTCCACGGTGGGGAAAAAAGGGATAGAGGGCGACGAAGGCAATAGGGGAGATACCGAAGGCCACTCTGTCGAGGCCTGAGAGCCTCGCGTTCAGAGTAGCTGTTCCCCGAGCCATCCATCCTCGTTGGCTCGCATGCAGTAACCTCGGCGCTTGACGAGCGCAGCATCAAGAAGTGAATTGCGTGTGTGAGGGAGTCATTGCGAAGCAGCCCTCCTCCGGCAGGCAAAAAGATCGTTTAAAACACGAGGTGTTTTTTTTTTTTTTAAACGAATTACGAGGGTTTAAAAAAAAAAAAAAAACTAATCTCAGAGGCTCCAAAAGGATCCTTAGAGGAGCTTTTGTAGTCCGGCAATGGGTTTTTTTTCCAGAAAGCAGCTCATTTAAAAACCGGTATTAAAAGGGCTCGTTTTTATCGCCTTCAGCGTTTCTTGAAATGGAAGGTAGAACCGTGCAAGGCTCATGTGGTTGTAGGATCTATCACGACCGTTTCAAGTAGAGATTGATCATCCCTGAAAAGCACCCACGGGGCCATGCGTTAATTTGTATGCATCTGCCATCTTCTGCAGACGTTTTTAAATACATTTGTAATCTTATATTCACTCACCTGAAATATAAGCCAAACTGACTTTTTTTTAAGGGGGATTGCCCTGTAAATGGTATTAAAAATGTGCTCTAAGCCCCAAAATATTTACCTGAAATGAAATCTAAACAAATTAAATTTGTAATCCAGAAAAGAGAAGGTAATCTCAGAAAAACAGATGGTAAGGTAATGAGAAGATATGAGGAGATAATCTCAGAAAGACAGGTGGTAAGTTGACTTTAAGTGCATCTTTTGTGTTTAGCTTTGAAATGTGGTTATCTATAGCCTGTTAGCCGCTTTATTGTATTTCAAGTTTTAGGTGCTGGATGTAGTTTCTTTCTCTTGCTTTTCTCTCCTTGCTTCAGTCAAGATGCCCTCAATTAAAGAAGAGAAGGTGGCAGTTGTGGCTAGGAGGGCCTTTACACAGTCTTGTGCCCAGATCAGAAGGCTCTGTCCACAGTCACTCATGCCTCCCCACTGGACTACTGTAGAGTAACACACTTTACTTGGGGTTCCCCCTGGAGAGTATCTGGAAGCTTCAAGGTGCAGAATATGTGTTTCTAGAACATCACGTGTCATACCTCTGTTCCACAAGCTGCATATGTTGCCACTTTGCTTCTGGGTCCAATTCAAGGTGCTGTAAAGCCCTTCGTGGGGTGTCACGAGACCTCCTCCCCCCATTACATCTGCCACTCCCTCTGAGTCGAGAATTCAGGCTGTAGGTTATGTCTGCTAGGGATTTGCACTTGATGGGTACCAGGAGGTAAGCATTCTCCCAGTCCCAATGTGAGATGAGGCTCCATCCCTGTTGATGTTCAGAAGGTCTTGAGGGACTGTCTCCCAGGGGGCCAGTGAAATCTTATAATGGTTAATAAATGTCTGCAGTTGATAATTACTTTGCCATGCAGTTTTTCATTTTTAATGTTTGTTTTAAATTTTAAGAATGATTTTTAATGTGTTTTAATTTATTATTGTATAACACCATATTGGTAAACTGTCTATATTTGTAATAGTTATTAGAATTTCAGGGACTCTTCTTTGGCAACTTCTCGATGTGTGCTTGATTTTTGCTTTAAGTCATAACATTTTTATAATGTTCTTTCTGCATTAACATTTTTATTGAGTTATAAAGTAATGTAAAATACAAATTACAAAGTAAATAGGAAAGCAGTGGGGAGGAAAAGAGGAAGGAAACATGAGGAAAGGTAAGAAAAAGAAGCATTGACTTCTGACTCTCTCTGTTACAGTAAAATAAGGTATTAACAACAAATCACAACTTTTTGCTTTTTCATAATAACATGAACAAGCCATTTCTATGGATATCTATCAGTCTAATCAGTAAAACCCAAAGTCTCAGAGTTTCATTCTTCTTCTCCACATCAAGCATGAAGTTTAGAGGTGGTCTCCATGTGGAAACAAAAATATTTATAATGTCTAGTCATGTGATTCCTGAAATATCTTTTATCTTTTTCTCTATTCCGTTTTATAGTTTTAAGGAAAAAATGTGTGCTGTGTTAATTTTACAATTTGCAAAAATATTCCATAGATTTTATCATACCAAAGTAACCAAACCAGAACTGATTATTAATAATGTACTACCTGTTCTTGAAAATGCCAACCTAACTAACTTCTGTTATTCCTTTATATAGCTGCAATAATTACTTGGGAACAGTTAGATTCTGAGAGGAACAACTAATGAATATATTTGAATCAGTTGAATTATTACAGAAGTATTTTGCTCATTAGTAAGACCATAATGATACATTAATGTTCGATATTGTGTAAAATAGTTTTTTGATAACTATGTCATAGGTCAGTATCTAGTTTCATCCAGTTGTTTGGATTTCTTTTTCTTTTTACACAGTTTGAAGAAGTATTCCCTTCCTTACATTTTCCTTTTGTTTTCTGCTGTTTTTCTTTTTGCTGCATATTCTTCATTTTTTTATATTTTCATCTGCAAAAGTTTTATTTCCTAATTTTAGTTTTTTAAAAATATTATTTGGTTAGCGTTTTCTTCTTTACTTATGAGATGATCCCTTCTGCTTCTGAATTAAGCTGATTCCCTCAGCGATCTTTCATGGATCAGAAATTGTTCTGCATCTCTTTATTGGTTAATCTTCATTTTATCAGTCATATTTTGCTTGTTTAAATTATTCTTAATTTCTGAACATAAAACTTAAATTTGTCTTTTGAAACTTTGTTTTGGAAATACCATAATTGGAAAAACTAAAATAGGACTGTGTAAAGCATGTTTCACAACTGATACTTATAATCACAAAATTACTATGCTTTCATTTTTCTATTTTTAAACTTTGGAATTTTAATAATCTGCCTTCAGCTTGCTTTTTATGTGAAAATTAAGTAAAAGATGTTTTCAAATATAGAATTATAGCCTCATCTAATCTTCTTTTAAATATAAGAATGGAGGGATGACACACTTTTTGATTGAATATTTATTTTGTTTAATTTTGCAATTCTACAGAAACATTTAAGACAAATTACATAAAGAAACTTAAATTTGAGCAACATTAAATAATTCTCGTCAATGAGCACAAAAAAGGTTCTGTCTTGCAAAATGTTTTACTAGTCTGCTTTTTAAACACCCTAATAGAGTATAATCTCTTTATCAGTCCCTATTAGAAAGTAAAAGCATGTCAAAAATTCAGCAAATTTATAGAATATGCAATATCTCATCTATACAACTATTTGTTTCACTGCCCTATGTAGAAAAATCTTTAGCACAACTAGCACAGATACACAACAGACCAATAACATATTCCTTTCCACTTCCAGCAGCTGACTTTTTATGTTGATTATGTGAGAAAACTTTTCATTTCCAGTGTGTCCAATCTATATAGAATTATAGTAGACTAGCATCTAAAGATGGATGCTCTATGACTTTGTTGTCGTCAAGAATGGTGGATGTCTGTTTTGTCTCCCGTCCATGTTTCCATATTAAATATGCAAAAGACAGTGTGTGCAACCAGTTCAGGAACCAATTGAAAATGCTGGAGGAAGGGGAGAATGATTTCCATTCTTCCTCCACCATTTCATTGCACTATGTACATATTGGGCAGGTGGAAGGGCACTTCTGACATAGAAGCGAAATAGGCCTTTAAAAGTGGTGTGACCATAGTTCATTCCCTTGCTTCTGACCTGTACAAAATTCCTTGTAGTTGCATATGATATGCACCATGGTTACAAGAAGAATGCTTAAATATAAAATTGCAGCAATTAATATTCCAGAAAATAGCATAAATAAAAACTCCAGCTCTGTAAACAGCAAAAAGAAAATATCATTTCAAGATAAGACATTTTTAAAGAAATGTTAGAAATTAGCCTGAATCCACCTTGCAGCAAGATGGACAGAAAACAAATTTAACAAATAGATAAAAATATATAAATGGAACGCACATTATTAGCTTCAGAAAGTCATATGGGAATGGATACCAGGCATTTGAACCCATTGGGCCTGTTTCACAAATGCAGTGCTGCTACAGAAAAGACCTATTAACCAATCATGTCCAAATCCTAGTTGGAAGAAGATTGCAGCAAACAGTCCTTGATTTATAGCTGTAATGAGTTATCCAGGTATTTTTCTAAGAGTCTTTGGAACATCTCTCCTGAAGTAGTAATTAACATAATCAGCTTTTATGAGTAGTAGGTTAAATACATTTCTAAAAAAGTGGGTTGTTCAATCAGAAATACAATTTTAATGAAAATGATTTGAATCAATTTGAATTTAATAGAGATATTGCTATACAATGTTGTGTGTGTATACATACACATACAAACATACATACATGTCTTCCTATTTAAACAATTGTAATGTCATCTGTGTAACTGCCTGGAACTATTGTTTTAACACAGTAATATAATAATGTCATCCTAAAAGGGGGAAGCAAGCTAAGGATCATAATGAATTTTTTTTTTATTTGAGACCAATACAACTAGGTTTGGTAGAATTAAATAGATGATTATTGGTTGCTGGCCCTAAATAATTTAGAATAAATCATTTTTACAGAAATTTGAGGAGATTTTATTACAGTAGACACATTTTCTAGTACAGTCAAAAAGCTACATTAGTTGATAAGAATGCTTAAAAGGGTATTATTTTTCAGTTGCATAAAGATGTATCTGGTTTTGTCCAATGAGCCACTTCTGAATTAGACCCTAAAGAGAGCTGAACATAACATTTTGTATGAACTTTATCAAATGCATCTTCCACTAAACTGTTGTAATTACTCTGGATATTTTATTACAATGATAAAGAACATTTTAAGAAGTTTAGATGGCTGAAGCTTTTTAAATTTTAAATGATAAGACAAGTTATATGTTCCTTTAATTTCCTTCTTTTGTATTTCCAAAGTACTTTGTTGTTTTAATCAAGTGATCCCAGTTTTATTTGGTATCTTTTTATATTTAATCTTTGGCACATTGGGAAGATCTTTTTAAGGATACATTTCAGTTCCATTATTTTATTTTATAATACACTACATTCTCCCTTTATTGTGGAGTTTCAGATTAAATCAGATTTCTTTGCTACCATCATAATTTATTTGACAGGAGTCAGAAGTGAACATTAGAGCAAAAATGTGTTTCCTTGATGTCAGTTTGAGGTAATTATGCTGAGAAAGACCTCTGTCAGTCTTCTGCAAGTGAGGGGTGACTTCATCTCTGCCTTACAGTACTAGATTCAGTGAAGAAAAACTCCTTTCCAGAAACTGAAGACTCAGCAGGCCTCAGAGAGAGCATTTGGAGGTATAATTTGTGCTCCAGATGGCCCATGCGCCAGAATATTACGAACTTTTTGAAAGTATAAATATTTATGGCAATACATATCTTGATCCAAGCTACTATTTCAATATATACCTTTTATGAATGTTGTTATTCATGTAAAAAAGCAAAGCTCTGAATTCACTTTCTTAGCATTCTTTTATTTATTTTGTTGTGAATAAGTCCAAAAGAGCTGTTATTTCTGTTTCTCTTATCTAAATTAATATTTCTTTACACATTATTATCCTCAAAGGAGGAATATAAAGATAACTTTCATAGGAGATTCTCTGTAAATACTCAGTTATGGACATTCATGGTTCTGAATCTGTTCTCTGCTTTTTTTTAGGTTCTTGTTAAAATGTCTTTTCCACCTCACTTAAACCGTCCTCCAATGGGAATCCCAACCCTTCCACCTGGAATTCCACCTCCACAGTTCCCAGGTTTTCCTCCACCTGTACCTCCTGGTAAGTTACATCAGAAACTCATCAGATTTGCCTCATTTTTCCATCATGAATTAATAAATCTTTTAAATAACTAAATATAGTTGCATTGGGTAGTTAATAAGGAAAATCATATTTATAAATATAATTTTCTTGCATTTCTATTTAGTAGATGTTAGTAGGTGTTTTAAAATTGTGGTTGATTTTTGAACATAAACTGTTAACGCAATCTCTTTTCACAGGGACACCAATGATTCCTGTGCCAATGGGTATTATGGCTCCTGCACCAACGGTAAGCATAATATAAAATACATCTTGTGTAAACTTTATGGAAATAATTGCAAGATTTGATTACTTTTATGTCATCTTTCAAAATATCATTAGTGTCTAACAGAAATAATAGCAATTAATAGTGATCAGTTACAAAAATATTGAACACTGCTACCCATCTGGTGCAAAGCTAGATCACCTGCTGTAGTATACCATGGATAGCACGCATGTGTGAGCAAAACGAACTAGCAATCTTAAGCTGCCGAAACAACTCTGTGGTAAAAAACATTGTAAACTTCCCTGGCTAGGTACAGCCATACACTTAAAAAGTTTAAAGTGATCATCAAAGATTGATTAGTATAATAGTAGTTGCCTATATTTTATAAACTTAGGGTCATATTCAGGAACACAGGACTCCCCTTTCTTGAAAAAACTGCTTCTACTCTTTGTCATGTTTTAAACTAGTTTTAGGTTTAACTAACTTAAACCTAACTAAATCTAACTTCAATTATTGTTTGCAAAACAATGAGATCATTGATAAATTGGAACAATCATTACTGTTGCCCCAATAATCATGGTTAAAGCCAAGAAGGAAAGAGTTTTACAATAAAGAAGAAGAAATGGAGTTTCTTAATTGGCATGCTCCAAAACTAAAAGAAAAATTGCTTCTAAAGAGTAAAAATTGTATTTGTGCTGATCTCCAGAAGATCATTCAGTTGTTTGAACACAGGAATAGGTAATTGGCTATTGGAGCACTCCCCAATCCTGTGCCCAAATTTGGTGGCAAAACTGTATCAAAAAATGCATAACAGATGCACTAACTTTAAAATACACTATTTGCTACTCTAAACATTTCAAATCCCCAAAATGGAGGAGGAAAGCAAATGCTGAACATGATTGGGTGCAATCCAGTGAGCTAAAATAATAGCTTTTAACAAACTCACTCCAAATTTCCAAAAATGACTATCTCTATTTTAATTAATACTTCCAAATTTTAAGTAAAGTTATTCCTCTCAGGTGGCATTTTAAATATGAAGAATATGTGTATAATATTAAAAATGTATACATTTAAATAGAAATATTCTGAATTTCTATATAATTCCCCATTTGGATTATTTTTGTATGCAGTTTGATTTTTGACGCATCAACTGAAAAAAAATTGCATGAAATCTCTGTTGTAGAAAAAGCTATTTTGGCAAAATTAATTAATACTGATCTTCAGAGTAAACGTGACTCATGATTTTTATAGTATTTTATAGTATTTGTGTTCAGTAATGTATTGTTTAAGTTATTTGACCATTTTGTTGATATGATAAATAATGTGGTTCTTCTGTATTTCTGGACTTTTTCTTCTAATGAAGATACTAATCCTTCTAATGAAGGATTTTTCCTCTCTGAAATTTAACATAGGAATCTCTTTATTTTCAGGTATTGGTTCCAACTACAGTGTCGATGGTTGGGAAACACATGGGTGTTAGAAAGGAACATCCAGGTCTAAAGAACAAAGAAAATGATGAAAACAGTGGCCCCACCACCACTGTCTTTGTAGGCAACATATCTGAAAAGGCATCAGACATGCTTATAAGACAGCTTCTTGCTGTAAGTAACATAACAGTATTAGAACTTCTGCAGACCTCAATTTGGGTATTTTGACATCTATTTTGTTATATTTGTGTACTAATCTAAAATGCTCGTTGGCCAAGATTTAAACTTGCAATTTGTGGCATTTGATTTCCATGAAGAATTTTTCATCTCAGCTTCATGTGATAGTGAAAAGTTCCTCTCATTGTCTATACACTCACAAACTATCATGTAGATGTGGGGGATTTGGTGCATTTCAAATATTTTGGATGCTAGTTTTTGTGAACCTCAATTGACACAGCCATTGATAAACGATAGTAGTCATTATAGTTCAAAGTATATGGATTACCCAATATTATCTCTTGCTGCATTAGCCAAATAAATTTCCATTCCACTACTGCTGCCATCGTGCCTGGCCCTGGCCCTGACACAACATTCTTCATTGGGGCTAGAAATATTGCTCAGGCATGGTCTATGAAATCAGAATTTGAATGATACAAGTAGCAATATTTTGCAAAGAAAATACTTAATAAAGTGGCTAATTGTTAAGTGTTGTTTTCTAGGGACCACGTGGATAAATGTTTTAGCAATCAGATGTGGCTATTTCAAGAACAGTCTTTCAATCCACCTTATGTCATATTTCTATCTTGCTACTTATACTCATTTTTTCTATGTCAGTTTATGTACTATATTCTCAAAATATGTGAGTTTTTCTTTCTGATCATTTTGAAAGAGCATTAAGTCTTTATTTGGACCAGGATTGACTGATTCTTGCAGTTCATGGTACTCTTAGTAACTGTCCAAATCCATAATTCAGGAACCTCTATCTTCTTTGTATCATAATCAAATGTATTAATTGTTAACAGGAATTCAGCTAGAAGGCATTTTTTAAAAATAAAACTACTTAGGGAAGGCTATTTTCTTTTTATGATGCATATTCAACCATTGTTCATCAGCATTTATGCCTTGTAAACAATGTTTTTCAGAAATGTGGATTGGTTTTGAGTTGGAAGAGAGTTCAAGGAGCATCTGGGAAACTCCAAGGTATGTTCATTTTCTTGTTTTTATATACAAACACATCTATATATGTATAAATTCATATGTATAAACATACAGGGTTTGGAAATAAATTTTCTCATATTTATTTGTCATATTTAAGAAGTGCCCATCTCCCTCATAAAGGGCCTCTGGGCAGTATACAATAAAATATTAAAAGCATAGAAGACAGTATGTAAAATTTGAAAGAAGCAGGGAAGGTTAAAAATTGATTAAAAGGAGAGGGGAAGGCTTTCAGGCCTTGCTATCAATAGTCGTGAGAAAGATACATAATAGGAGGTCTTATTTGATAATTGCAGTTGGCTTATTGAATTGTATTTGCACAATGCTGCGGTTTTCAGTGGTTGTCTTAGTACCATCAAATTGGTGACGATTTCAGGTGCTCTAGTTCATGTCTTTATAATCATTATGTTGCAACAACATAAATCACTATGTCATTTTGAAATTTATTATTGCAGTTAATCAGCTATTTTGGGCTTTTAGTTAAGAGACAGCAACATAGAATACATGTTCCTAACTTAAACCACTTGAATGTGGTTGACTAGATTTATTAGACATGTTTTCTAAACTTTTAAAAATGTACTTAATATATTTTATAACACATAAAATAATTTGCATTGAAAAGCAGTCCTGTAATTGTCAATACAGTTACTTGCCTATATAGCTTCTAAATTTATGTTCTAAATTCTCAATTATTTCTAGCTTTTGGATTTTGTGAATATAAAGAACCCGAATCCACACTACGTGCACTGAGATTGCTACATGATCTCCAGATTGGAGAAAAGAAGCTACTTGTTAAAGTTGATGCCAAAACAAAGGCTCAGCTGGATGAATGGAAAGCAAAAAAGAGGGCATCCAATGGGGTATGTATACAAATTAAGAAATTTATAAATAGAAAATAATTGACATACTTTCCCTATACCTTTTTTAAAAAACTTTGTTTCTGTTCAGTCTTGCATTGAGTTTATGATTCTTTTGTAGATTAAGCTCCACATACTCCTTTGTTTTCCAGTTTTTATGTTCAGGAGTTATAATAAATTCTGTAACATTTGTTCAATGTTATAGATTTTATTTTTTAACCTTACAAACGTGAATGTATGTTAGGGATTTACATTTGGAAGCTGTGGGCCACCTTCCCATGTTTAGGCCCTTTTAAATACAATTGTTGTCCATAGAATTAAAAATACCAGTGCTTTGACATAATTCATTTAGAAAAAGAGATCACATACATTCTTTGTTTAAGGAATTTAGTTTTACACATGCAGGCTTATCGTTCACTACTGGGCACTGTATCTATATGAAGTATCCGGCCAGCACAATCAGCCAGTCACAATCAAATATGTTAATGTAAATAAGAGCCATAATTTTGAGCTTGTGCCATTATGACAAGTCAAGAAATTTTCTGTTTGGAAGTTGTGAACTGTAGAACAAAGAAAGCTCATAGAGCAAGTCCTTGTTTAGCAACTGCCTTGATAAGCATCCATTCACAAATTCTGTAATAAATGCTAGTTTAAAAATCATTTTCTGATCAATATGTACACTTACAGCCAAATATTTGTACCTGACAAGAACAAACGCAGGAGAGTAATACTGGCAAAGCTCCATGAGAGAACTTTATCTAAAAGGATAACAGCAACCAAAGATCTTCGCAGCATCTTTCTCAATCAAATGGTTTGTTTAGTGACCATTTTTCTTAGCAACCATTTGCCAGAACCACTTGCAGTTGCAAAATGTGGACCACCTGTATTTTCATTTCTGTTACCTTTAAAAACTCATGCATTTCATGTAATCCTGAATTTAAAAAAATTGATATTTCAATAAGATTTAAAGCCTTTTATTTTTATGAATTGTAGCATACGTTTCTTTTGAAAACTAGAAGAATTAATCAGATTAGTTCTGAATAGCTTTCACTTTGCAAAATTATTTTAATGTCACCTATCCAATACCTTCTATTAATTCTTTTCAAGCTGTTCTTAATATGACAGCACCTCTGTCAGCTGTAATCCCTTCCCTCCTCCTTTCCTTGCTTCTTAGCTACTGCTGTTTAGTGAGATTTTCCTTTTTCTGTTCTTTGTTTCTTCACTTGGCATTTGACTGGATAAACTGTCTTGGAATTTAAGGTGAGAGTCCCTTTGTTTTCTCTAAAGAAAAGTTATAGCTGTAGTTTTTTTAAGCTCACCAATCACTTGTTACTGTTTATTTTAAAGAATTTGAAATAGCATTTAAAGAATATTGAATGGGGTACAATATTTCTTGAAAATTATACATTCATTTAATAAATATGTTTCTCTTCATCATCAGGTTTTGTTTGCTATTAGGATTGCAATCAGTGTTGCATTGTCATCTAGGAATATGAACATGTGCTGGCTGTTTTATGAGGAATTATTGAAAAAATGAAATTGATTAATTCAGTTTTTTATATTTAATTATAAGCAATGTCGTTCAAAATGTTAGAATGTGTTAAATGTTTTAAAAACTAAAATGATGTAAGTTGAAGGAAGAACAGGAGGACTTGTTCCAGTTGTTATATAACTGTCTTGGAAATTATATTTTAGCACTGTTTAGAGACAATATGTAATAGAATACAAATAAATTACATGTACATGAGATCAAATTTATTAATATGTGCTACAATTACACATTATTTGGAAATCAGGTTTTATAGATTTAAAATTACAGCTCGGAGACAATTTATCAACAAGCCATATGACAAGGTTCATATGAAACAGTTTCTGTAATTTCTGCTTTATTAAAATAGGGTTGGACTATACAGGTAGTCCTTGAGTTAAGATCACAATTGAGCCCAACATTTCTGCTGCTAATCAAGATAGTTGTTAAGTGGGTTTTACCCCATTTGAAGACCTTTCTCGCCACAGTTAAGTGAATCACTACATTTGTTAAGTTAACAAATGTATTAACAAATGTGTTAAGGTAACGCTTGTTAAGTGAATTTGGCTTCCCCGTTGACTTTGCTTGTCAGAAAGTTGCAAAAGGTGATCACATGACCCGAGGGCATTGTAACTGTCATAAATATGAGCCAGTTGCCAAGAGTCCGAATTTTAATTGTGTGACAATGGGACTACTCCAGGAGTCATAAGTGAAAAACACTCATAAATCATGTTTTTCAATGCCATTGTAACTTCAAATGTTCACTAAATGAATGGTTGTAAGTCGAGAACTACCTATATTAACTTGGATTATCGATATACAGAAATTGTATGATTTGCTGCATGTAAAGATTAAGCAAATGCATGCCATTTAATCTTATTTTCTGAGTGTATACTTTATAGGGCACAAGTTTAATTAAAAGTATTTTTGCAAAGTTTCAGTATGTATGTTTTCTGTGAGGAGGGAAGATAAAAAGCAACATCTCTCACAGTCTTCAAGCTGCAAATTTAATAAGATCATCTGAGTAGATGTGCAACACTACCATTAATTTCTCAGTTTTGATATTGTGAAGAATCTAGGACTTGTTTTGCAGCTGTGTGGCAAAGCAGCTGAAGAATGTTAGGTTTTCATGCCCAGTTATTAATAACTCTTCCTTTGCCCTTTGCTGCCTCACTCACCAAAGACCACTGATGCAGGTTTTGGCAGTGGCATCTAAGGATACATGACTCATTTACCTTTCCACGGGAAAACCTTGGGATAGCACCATCCATCCCATAAGAACCTTACATCTGACTTTTCATAAAGGAAAAGACAGCACATGAGATTGATAGATAGGGGCATGGTAACTATGTTTTTAGTAATTCCACAGATATTGTTTCATTCATGTTCATTGCTTGATAGTTTTGATGCAATACAGGTAGTCCTCAAGTTATGACCACAACTAAGCTCAAAATTCATGTTGCTAAATGAAACATTTGTTAAATGAGTTTGCCCCATTTTACAGTTTTTCTTGCCACAGTTGTTAAGTGAATCATCATGTTAAGTTAGTAACATGGTTGCTAAGTTAATCTGGATTCCCCATTGACTTTGCTTGTCAGAAGGTCACAAAAACTGATCACATGACCTCAAGACACTGCATAAATATGAATCAGTTGCCAAACATTTGAATTTTGATAATGTGACCATGGGGATGCTGCAATGCTGGTAGGTGTGAAAAGCAGTAATCGGTAACTTTTTTCAGTGCCATTGTAACTTTGAATGGTCACTAAATGAACTGTTGCAAGTCGAGGACTACCTGTAATGATAATGATTATGTTGCCTTAGCTGTGTAGGGGAATTAAGAGGGTAAAAATCTAAAAGTTTTGTTTGTTTGCCATTTCCATTATGACATTATTTATTTGTACTGTTTCTTAGAACTCCAGGCCAGAATCTGCAGCCGATGATGATGAAGCCCTGGATGAAGAAGCAAAGAGAAGAGACCAACTAATTAAAGGGGCAATTGAAGTGTTAATTCGGGAATATTCCAGCGAGCTCAATGCCCCCTCTCAAGAGTCTGATTCTCATCCCAGGAAGAAGAAAAAGGAAAAGAAGGAGGACGTATGTGTTTTGATTTTGGACACAAACAGATTTTCTTCATCTCTCCTTATAATAAGGGCCAAACCTTGTGCCATACATTAGCTCAAAGCATCTGATGAAACCACAAATCAACAAGCCTTGATGTTAGCAGCACTTACATGTTTCATTCTGAAATTAAATCAGTTCTAAATGCCAAACCTGTGGATGATGTAGGTGTGTATACACAAGGGTTGAATGCCCAGACTTGGAGCTGCAGGTTTGATTCAGCCTTTCATCCCTTCAGAATTCATTTATTGAAATCATTGATGATTGTTTTTATTGTGGAGAGGTCTTTTGACATCTTAAACGTAAAAGTCCTGCCTATTAACATTTGTTATTTAAAGCCCAAAAGCTCTGGGCCATAGGGGTTCACATTGATGTCATAATCACAACGTACCTTCTTTGATGTCCTGTTTTGATTGTTTGTGCACATAAGTGAGAAGCTGTTTGTTATTCTTGGGGGAAAGCTATGCTGTTATAAAATGGTTTATTATTTGGCAATTAAGCCATTTGACTTCCAGATTTTTTCAGTGTTAACGTATGGGCACGGAATGCCATATTCCACCTTCTGTGGAAAAACCTAGTCATAATTGGACTAAAAATAAAATTCATTCTGGGAGAAAGTATTTTGCAAATACTTGCATGCTTGACTGTAACTGAGGAGTCACAACTGATGGGATTTGGCTTGAATTTGCAGCCCTCCTGCTAAATGTAATTTTCTTTACTACTATTGGGTTTGAAATCAGTACCAAAAAACAATCAGAGTTGTTACACGTTTCTTCTTGCTATCCTCTTATGTTTAGTTTTCAGTTAATCTGAGTAAGCCTTGTGCTGAAGTTTTTGTTTATCTTAGTTCATTAAAGATGCTCATTCCCCTAAGATTCAGCCACATGGTGAATTAATTTCCAAATATACAGCAACTCTTATAATGGTACTGAAAAAGATAAGTGTTAATAAAAATCATTTCTTGTTAGTCCACTTTACATTAATTGAATTTCCTTATGTTTAGATTAGGATTATTTCAAATTGCACATTGCTTACAACTTTAAATAAGTGTGCTGTGTTCTTTTCACCTGTTGAGAAGATGGAAGTGCATCTTTCTCCTTTAGCAAGTGGAACTAAAGCTCTGTATATGTTGGGGAAGAAAAGAAATTGAGGTGTGTGCCATATAAAGTTGGGTTAGAGGCACTTTTGTCTCCTTTATTGAATGCTTATGGTCACATTTGGTTTCCCTTGCCCATTCTGTGGTTGAAAAGATGAGATGAGGGATAATGTGGGAGAATAATATGAGTGTGGGGAAACAAATGGCAAATCAAATCTGACTCTTGATTTCAGATGTGGGGAACCTCGCTAATTTGCAGTAACTTGGGAACCCCCTTGAGATCATTAAATTTTGCGAATTAGCGAGTAAAGTACCAAATCAAGTTTAAAATATTGCAAAAGGCACTGGCCACTTGTAAACAAGCATAGTTTAGTTTGCAAGATTTCTTCAGTATGAAAATACTAAAATTGTATGCTACAATTTTAAATGGAGAAGTACTGGGTGAGGTGGCACCCAAAAACCTTTGCTGAAAAATAGATCAGTAAAAGGAGAATTAGCGAGGTTCTTCGTAATTTTGCTGAGTCAGACCAAAATTCACAGCAATACAATATTGCTTGTTCTACCAACATACGGAACATTGTTTTTTTTCCAGAGTAGTGTGCAATCTATTTTTTAAAAAAAAAATCTCCGTGGATTTTTCCGCAGATTTTCCGCAGATTTCCAGTGGCCCCACTGATACCTTATCCACTCATCACCAAGGTTCGTTTACATTGTAGGCTTTGACAATGACTATGTTTACTGCTAGTTACCAGATTTGTGACTCGTGTCCATCTAATTTTTTTTTCATTCATTTAACATCAGACTGTGAGGTTTGGTACTGCAGAAGCCCTTTATTTATCTCTTAGAAGACTGGTACAAAACATCTAACCTTCAGTTTTTCTTTTGGTTCTCCCATTCCTTTGTGCATGGATTTTAATATTTTATTCCTTGTTCTGTCCCCCACCTCTTTTTTTTCCTTTACAGGAGGATATAAATGCTATAGAAATGGAAGAAGACAAAAGGGACCTGATATCCCGAGAGATTAGTAAATTCAGAGATACACACAAGGTAATATACTTCTTTTTGCAGCTTATGCAAAATTAGGTTATTGTAAAACCCAGTTTCAATTCCCTCACCCTTTAAAAAATTTGCAAGGACATTACATATCATTTGTTCATCTTTATAGCAGGAATAATGTCTATCTAAACATTCTCACTGCAGTGGTCTAATATTTTAGTTAGTTTTTTCATATTACTTACTGCATTGCAATCGTCTCTCTTAACACAAATACATTTTTTTTAAATTACCCTTCTACTCTGCTTGTTTTAAAATTAACCCGAAGTGGCTAAAATAACACATTAGACAAAATAACTAAATTGGGCTGCCCTTTGAAATGCATTTTGATTCCCATAATAGTCAGGTAATTGTAAAACATAATTCATACTCGCTGTATTACTAAGCCCTATTGCTTAGTTTAAATTTAAGATTAAATTTAGCAGCTGAATTGAGAATGGGGGTGAAATAAATTAGGTATTATTTATCAGACTTTACCAAAATTTAGATGCATGGAAGAACTGTAAATTCCCATAAAGCTAATCTATTCATTGACCCCCACCATTATGATAGAGATCATATGGTGACTAATGCAAGATGAAAAACACAGCTTGGAAAGTAACATGGAATAGGATGTAAGTATGAGCTTCTGTTTTTTTATTATTTATGGATGCCCCCTCAGAAAAATATGCAAAGGGGTAACTGGCTTGGAAATGTGTTTGCACAGCAAATTCTACCTCAGGATTCCCACCGAGAGAAGTTTCTGATAATGTGAATTTATTAATGTGTTCTGGTTGGGGAGGGTTGTGGCAAGGGTGGAGAAGTGCAAGCTATGCATGCAGTGTATATCTTGATGTTTAGTTTTCATGGAATAATAACTGTGCATAAAGGCTGGATTACTCCATGCCAGCAAATATGTTCACTCCTGACTCTGTTTGCTAATAACACTGAACGGTATTAAGGTACAAAATGGGAATGTATATTCTGGTTACAGGTCATGCTTATTTACATTTCTAACTTTTAAGTACAAAATAGTTATATGTTGTTGGCAATGCACAATATTCCAGTATTACTTGGGAATGAGAACCTGAGGATAAGTATTCCGAAGATGTGTGAAACTGGTCATTGTGAAATATGGTCTTATTTTCAAGCCCCAACAAGTAACTAAAATGCAATTAAATGATGTGGTGCAAAAGCAAAATATGCTTCCTGTTTCAGAAGCAATTGGGCATATTTATTGCCTGCAATCTATCTTATTGGAAAATATTTTTAATTAACTTTTTGAAATAGATGAAATTAATTGTAATATAAAATGGTCATTTTGTATATTGGGTGGGATGATTAAAAAGGGGCTGGCTAGCGAGCACAGTGAACCTTTGCATGTTTTTTGGTTAGAGTTTACAAAATAATAATCAGACTGTTAGGGTGTCAGCATTGCAGGGGGCGTCCATTTACAGCACAGATGAGTCTGAAGAGAACTTAAGGTAAGATTTTATTATTATTCTGTCTATACTCTTTGCTCATTACTTCAGCATATCTTTAATTCTTTCTCCATTTCATTTTTACCCCCTTATTTTTTTGTTTACATGGAAGCAGCCTATTCAAATTTATATGAAATAACTGTTGATTTACTATCTGGCATCTTAAAGGCCGTCATTTAAAGTTGCTCTTTTTCATAAGAGCATCTTAAGTTCAGATAAATTTTGATGATGATTTTTATTACAACCACAACATAACCAATAGCATTTTATTGGAACAACTAAAATAATCTAAAATATTGGAACAGCTAAAAATAAAGTAAGTATTGCCCATTCCAGTATCTAAACTTTTCTGTAAAAGTATACAAAATTGGAGGTAAGTTCTATGATACAGCATATATAAATATGCCCTAATTGATGAAATTATATGAGAGCACTTCATTTAGAAATTAGATTGTAATGTTCCCACATGTTGTGCACTTTCATCTTTCCCTCCTTACAATGGCTGTTTTCTATCGTTCTTAAATATCCTTTCCTTTGTGAGTTCAATGTATCTAACACCATTTTGCCAGCATTTTATGTTTAATACTATTTAGCATCATGGTTAGATATATTGATCTCTTGTTTCTTAGTTATATTACTATGATCTTGTTTGGGTTCTCTGGTCCATGAGTGTGCCCCAGAACACTATCTGACAGGTAAGATTGTTTTTCAAATTGTCTTAAATTATTTGTTGAAAGAGAGAAATATGTGCACATTTTGTTGTCCTAATTTATATGGCATTTTGCTGATGGTAAAATTGATGCCAAAAGGAATGAATTTGCTCTTTCCGTTTTTTAAAATGCATCAGTTACACATAGGGTGTGATCCTTCCTTGTACTAGTGCTGGGTCCCTGTACAGAGGGCTCTCCAGAATGAATAGTAAAGTTCAATTACTCTTGAGCCAGGCCATTTCTCAGAATGGGAAATTTCTATATTCCTCTTACCTTCTCATCTATTTTCTTCAGTTGTTCAGAGAATACACATTGAATATTTCCATTGAGGGAAGACAGGATGGAGATATGAGAGCTATATACAAGCCTTCCATTCTGAAAATAGCTTGTACGTTAAATGTGTGTACCAAGGAGAGAACAAGTGGGAAAAGGATACTGTTATGCTCTATGGCACTGGTGTCAAACTCACTGTTACCATCTCGTGGCGTTACATGACATTTTTCCCATTCACTGAGCTGGGACAGGCGTGGCCTGCGCATGACACATCAGACCCGCAGGCCGCCAGTTTGACACCCCTGCTCTGTGGCATCCCTCTAGGCACAACACTTGCACAAGGAAGAATCATGCCCATAAAGTTCTGGCATCCATCAGGCTGATAATTGGCTTGTGTTTTTTTTTTTTTGGTTTACTTGTGAACCATGTACTTGCTCTTCCTCCCAGAAATATAGCTTGTAGGCAAGGTTAATCGAGTGTTGGCGGTCCATGTCCTAGCACAGCATCTGTAAGTTAACCCACACCAATTGCTTCCAAGGATGGATTTATCTATTAATGAGATTTAATTTTTCTGTTGTCTTCATGGGTGTCTTAGTAGCAGTGATGACTTTTTCAATAAAGAAATGTACTTTTATAGAAATTCAGTAACAATTTTTTTAATCTCGTGATTTCCAACCTTTTCCTTCCTGCAGACCCTTTGAATGAGAATCATATTAGTGATTTTTTAAAAAAAACAACAGTATAAGTATTGTGAATATAAAGATGTTTGAACCCATACAGTCATATACTCATATACTCCCTTATGAAATTAGAAAGTGCTTTATTCTCCAAGTTTAGAGAGAATAAACTTAATTTGACTAGATGTAATATAATCAGCTATTAAGCTTCTGTTAATATCACTAAATTGTCTATATGAATTGGATGAATTTTGCTACGTAAAAATTTAATCTTGTTTAGGGTCAAAGTATTTTTCATTCTCTGAACTATTATAGGCAATGCATTCATGTAATAATCAGTACGGAGGAGACAAGCATTGCTTTTCTATTCAAGGTTGGAGATTGCTGGCCTGCTAGGTAAATAACTTGCACGAAATCTATGTTATGAATGCGAAACTTTGTTTTCATCCATATGAATTGAAAGCAAACTATATAAGTGTTGAATTATCAGTGATCTTGGTTTTCTTGTTACCAGATTTTGGTATTGTGGGGTGGGGCTTCCGAATCTAGCTACAAACTAACTTGGAAAATCCTTTTGGTTTCTAGAAATTGGAGGAGGAAAAAGGCAAAAAAGAGAAAGAAAGACAAGAAATTGAAAAAGAACGGCGTGAAAGAGAGAGGGAACGGGAACGTGAAAGAGAAAGAAGGGAGCGTGAAAGAGAGAGGGAGAGGGAGCGTGAACGAGAGAAGGAGAAGGAACGGGAGCGGGAGCGGGATAGAGATCGAGATCGCACTAAAGACAGAGACCGGGACAGGGAAAGAGATCGAGACAGAGACCGTGAAAGAAGCTCAGACCGGAATAAAGATCGGAGCAGATCTAGGTAAATTTTGCAATATAATAGTGACTTAATAATTTGGTAATGTTTCTTTTTTAAGGCTATTCAAAGATTTGCCCAATGTCTACCTTTTTGTTGAAAAATGGAAAAGAAATAATGAAGACACTGGCCACTACCTGATTTCTTTAAAGAGGAGAATGGATGAGGAAATCCTATCACTTTGTGAAGGAAAAGATTTTGTACACCCACAAAAATAGTGTGGGTGTACAAAACCATAATTTGATTTAATTAAGTTACATCTTACACTTAATTAAAATATAGCTAATTGGGTTATTGTCTGTTATGTATTTAATAAGTTTCTACTCCTGTCATATTAAAAATTACAGTTACAGTTCTTTATCGATTTCAACTTGGAGCTTTAAGTTCTGCTTTGTAACTTCTAAATTGATTCTAAATTGACTTATGACTTTACTGTTCCAAACCGCATTGCTTCCCATGATCTGTTTATGTTGACAGTTCACAGCTATTTCCCCCTAAATTTAACTCTTTCTTCCTTAAATCTTCTTTCTCCTAATTCTTCTGATGATCAGTTCCTAGTAGTCTGATATGTCTATCATCTGTGTCCCCCTTTGATTCAATTTTCTTTCCAACTCAGTTGATTGGTGATGTAATTTGGGAACTTCCTCTTAATTGGCTTTTAGCCTGGCTATTTCAATCATCCGTAAGCCCATGCAGAGACAAATGTCCAAAGTGCTAGTTAACTGGGATATTCATTGACTGAAGCCTCCAAACCTGAGAGAGAACGTAAAGCTGTTCAGCAAGTATGTCTCTCAACAGTTTTCTCTGTGAATTCACCCTTGAACCTCTTATTTAACCTAAAATATTTCCATTAAATATTAACTCTAAAAAGTGAAAATGCTACAGTTTGTGTGGTCCTGTGGTATGTATAGAGGGGTTTAATAGAAGTTTGAGTTTCTTTTTGGTTACAGGGCTCTCTAAATTATTAAATATGATATTTAGTGCTACTTTGGGTGTATTTTGAGTGTAAACGATTTGATCAGGCCCAAGTATTCCTTCGTTGCTGTGTTTTCTACAGAGAGAAAAGCAGAGACAGAGAAAGAGAACGTGAAAGAGAACGGGAGAGAGAGCGGGAGAGAGAGCGGGAGAGGGAAAGAGAACGGGAGCGGGAACGAGAAAAGGACAAGAAAAGAGATCGAGAAGAAGATGAAGAAGATGCTTACGAACGGCGCAAACTGGAAAGAAAGCTACGGGAAAAGGAAGCAGCTTATCAAGAGGTATTTACAAAAGTTGCTGAAAAGGTTCCTAATTCAAATGGAAGGAGGGATTGCAGAATATAATACCAGTATCTCATGATACCTGTTTTCTGGGGTAATACTCCTTTTCAATGGGGAAACTCCACTTGAGCATTAGATATCATTTATATTCAGACCTATATATTAGATATCCAATATCATTTCCCTTGAATGAATTTCTGTTAGTTCCTGCATATGTTCTCAATATTTTTGTAACAATTTACAATCTGTCAATATTCTAGTAATAATTACATTCTTTTTCTGCTGGAATACAAAGCTGAGAATGAAACATAATTATTTTGTTTAAATTAATTAAATAAAATTAATGAAATATGGGACTATTTTTCAATTCCTGGGTGAACAGTAAAATAATGAAAAAGTTCTGCGGTTTCAGCGTCTTAAAAACTGGGAAATCAGAGAACGGAAGAAAGCTAGAGAATATGAAAAAGAAGCTGAGAGGGAAGAAGAAAGAAGACGGGAGATGGTAAGGCATTTATTATATTACCAGTGTTCTTATTAGATATTAAAACACAAGATTTCTTTGCTGGGTACGAAAATATTATAGTGAATGTTTCATTTGTCTAAGGCAGCAATGTCATAAATATATTAGGAGTTTTTAAGTATATATGGAATTAAAAGCTTTACTTGAGTATCAGTATGCACATATATTTATTTAGGCTTTACAATATGAGCTTTGGAAAAGGCTCACAAATATCAGTCTATTCAAAATTGTGGGCAGTTTTAGGACCCTTAATACTTTAGGGCATCTAGAGCAGGGCTGTCAAACTCCTGGGCTGCAGGCTGGATGTGTCAAGCACTGGTCACATCCATTCCCAGTTTAGCGAAGGGAGAAAATATCATGTGATGCTGCTGTGATGACATGAGTTTGACACTCCTGATCTGGAGTATTTCCCATTGCTTTATAGAAAACAGACAAATCTTCCCTAGTACACTTAAATTGACCCTTTCCAGGGAACAACTTTCTAGAGCAGCTGTCGCCAACCTGTGGGCCGTGGAAAAATTTTGGTGGGCTGCAGAAGAAATGGCCCCCCAAAGCAATTAATCTGGGCCACACAATTCTTGCACCTCCCAGCTCTTCGAGGGACCCTGGAGTCAGGTCTCTGAGATGCATGCCCCAACCAGCTCACGTGGCGGCAGTGGCAACAACAGTCCCCACCCCAGTGCCCACTGTCAGCTCTTCTCCATTAATTCTCTAGCTTTGACTTGCTCCTGCTTCTCTTTTCTCCCCCCCCCCCTCCTGGGTGCCCACATGCAGGCAGGCAAGGAAAGGAGACGGAGCTGTGTGTAGCTCCCAGCTCTTCCAGCCCTCGCTGTCTCCCCAAACATCAAATCCTTGGAGATACAGGCAAAGCCACCACAGCAGTAGCACCCTGAGTTGCCTTAGCATGCTCGGTTAGTTAAGATTTGCCTACCCAGAGAAGGAGGTGCTGGAGGAAGAAGAGGAGGCAGTAGTGGAGAAGCAAGCAACTCAGGGCGCTACCGCTGCAAGGCAGCTGTGTCTGCATTTCCAAGGCTTCAGTGTTGGGAGAGTTAGCGAGGGCTGGAAGAGCTGAGAGTTCCATCTCCCTTTCCTTGCCTGCCTGCATATTGAGGGGGAAGGGGAAGGAAAGAGGCGGGAGCAATTCAAAGCTAGAGAACTAATGGGGAAGAGCTGACAACAGGTGCTGGGAGGGAGGACTGTTGTTACCGTCACCGTGTATTGGAGCTGGTTGGCATGTGCATCTCAGAGACCTGCCTCTGGGGTCACTTGGAGAGCTGGGAGGTGTGAGAACTGCAAGTGGGAGCATTTGGTGATTTTGAAGAACTCCTGGAATGCAGTAGATTGGTGTTTTGTAGGTCTCGGTGAAAGAGTGAGCTTTGTTTCACCTCCTTTCCTCCCCTGGTAATGCGAGAGATTCTCTCTTTCTCTCTCTCTATATATATATATGGCTGAAGAATGCCAGACTGAAGAAGGCAGCCTTATACCTTTGTCATCTTTTGCAGTGATTGCATATAATCTGATTAGTCCAAAAAAACATTTTCTATATGATCAGTTTAAGATTGAAGGTATTACCTAGATAGCTTCCACTTGCATTTTTTCCTCACTCTTGCTCTCCCTTATGGTTAATTTAAAATTTGAGAAAGTATTCTGCAGAATCCTTACTGTGTTGTATCTTTGACTTTATCTGAAGAAAAATATGTAGTATTCCTCTTTATTTTTAGTAGGTGTCTGAAATAATCTTTCTAAATAACATGTTAAAGGTGAAAGCATTATTTTTTTCTATTTTGGCCTATAATCTGTGTTGAGAAACCTTTTTGGCACCAAGTGCCAAAAAGGGAGTGTGCACTTGGGAGCACCGGAAACCGGAAGAGCAACTCCCCAGTGCACGCCAGAAAGCTGAGCTTCCAGTTTCCAGCACATTGCACGTGCGCTGGCCACCTGATCTTCCGGTTTCTGGCACACATGCCAGAAAGGAGAGCAGCAGGCAATGGCTGGTGTACCCGGAGAGATGGCTCTGCATGCCATTTCCGGCAGGTGTGCCATAGATTCGCCATCACGGACCTATACCTACAAAAATAATTTGTTACCATAAATCTGGTAACAAGGCTATAGATGTAGATGGTGAATTTTTGTGGAATTTATCATGTTGATACACAAAAAAGTATCAATCATTAGAAGTAATCAGGTACTAAAGAAACAATGTATTCACTTTTCATAGGCAAAAGAAGCTAAACGTCTCAAAGAATTTCTAGAAGATTATGATGACGACAGAGATGATCCCAAATATTACAGGTAAGTTAATGAGGATTATTATCCTCATTAGTTTGTATTGGTAAATCAAGGGAACTAATGGTGAATTGTCCCTGAAATACTATAGGTTTTGCTGTTCCATTTGAAAATGGGTATATTATTTAATAGATTTATAACAATCTTTAAATGCATTTGTTTCTCTTGCCACTTATCAGCTTTTTAAAAAGGTATAATTGTTTAATTTGATGTCAGTATAATCTTAACTGATTTTAGTGTAATCAACTGAAGTTGAAATTTTAGTTGTAAGTTGTTGCAGTTGTAAGACAAGGCACCATGTGACCAAATTTGATTTTATGACAGTTTTTACAATGGTCATAAAGTGAGTCACTGCATTCATTAATGTGACCACAGTGAGTGGGGCAATCATAACTTTGAGGATGTTTTTTTTTAAGTTCATTGTAACTTTGGTCATAAGTCGAGGAGTACCTGTAGAAAGAAATAATTCCTTAAAAATTACAGATAAAAGTAGATTTTGACTTACCATCATTTATCCAAAGACTCTTCAAAGTTATGATGAAGCCGAACAAATTGTGGTTATGATTAGTCCTTGGAGTTTTGTACACCCCACCACTACCGTGGTCATATGATTGTGATCTTGGCACTTGGCAACTGGCTCACACTTAAGATCGCTTTATACCCCACAGTCATGTGATTGCCATTTTCCACTTTCCCTACTGGCTTCCCTAGAAAGTCAAGGGGATGCCCAAAGGGAAAGTTGCAAGTTACTCAGGTAAGTTTCCCCAAACTGTACAGTTTCACCCAGCCCCAGCTTGTGCCACACTGGTCTCAGGCATCCCATGCACCCCAAGTCTCACTACACCTCCCTTGTGCACTTTCCCTGGGCTTTGCTGCACCACCCTCACATACCCCTCATACTCTCGCCGATCCCCATTGCACGACCCTTGGACTAGCCCTTTGCTAGGCAGCTGCTGGCCATGCCAGACCTTCTTCCTGAAGACACATTTGTCCCTTGTCTTTTGCTTCAGCTGCAGCAGGAAGAAGAAAGTAAAAGTCAGCTAAAGGCAAGAGCTCAGGGTGATGAGGATAACAGGGCCAGCGAGCACAGAGTAGCAAGGCCGGCAGAGACCATATTTTTTAGCAACAGAAATTCCAATCCCAATTGCCATCATCACTCAAGGACTACCTGTAGAGATTAAAGATGAAATTTTATAATGAAAGATTCAGCATCATTGTCTTCACAGCTATATACTGCCTTCAAAATCAGAGATCATTAAATAACTGTTGCTGTCTCCTCAAAGTTTCATTTGGGAAATTTTCTGCTTCGTCACTATATGTCAGTCACCAGATTTACATTTTACACTAAGCCAACATTTGACTACATTATGTGAAGTAAAATATAATTGATTAGTACACTGCTATAAACTATATAAACCAGGGCACATAATGCTTGAATAAGTAAACTTTTTGACCTGATCAAACAGCACTCTTAATCCAGATTCTGAATAGACGAGTTAGATGCATTCTTCTTTTGAGAAATATTAATGGAGGTGGTTGGAATTGCATAAATATGTAAATCAAAATGAATGTGCTGTATGTTTCAGGGGGAGTGCTCTGCAGAAGCGATTGCGAGACAGAGAAAAGGAAATGGAAGCGGATGAACGGGATCGAAAGAGAGAAAAGGAAGAATTAGAAGAAATCAGGCAACGTCTTCTTGCAGAAGGACATCCAGATCCTGATGCAGAGTTACAAAGGGTAAGAAAGTTTTTTGAATTAAGAATACATATTGGATTCCATATATTTGTAGACAATAGTATGTTGGTACACTGCATATATACCTCATGCTTGTTGGGATGTACAAAGTGATATGTACAAAATCACTTTGATTTTCAAAGTACTCTATAGATTAGACCAGGGTATCAAACTTGTGTTATCATGGCAACATCACGTGACATATTGGGACTCTTCCCCTTTGCTAAACTGGGAGGGGCCGTGGCCAGCATGTAATACATCTGGCCCACAGGCCACGAGTTTGACAGCCCTGGATTAGACCATTCAAGCTGACCCGCCTTCCCATCCTCTCAGCAGAGCAGAGAGATTGGCGGGGAAGGGATTTCAAAAGAGGAAGCCATTTGCTCTTGTACCCATCAAAAGCAATGTGGTTGCACTAGCAGCAGGAAAGGGTCAAACAAAGGAGAGAGTGTGTATAAAAATGAAATATTTCATTCTTCCTCAAGGAAAAAAACACTCCAGTTACCTTTTGAAAAAGCACCTTTGAGACAACTATGACCTGGATGACTGAGAATCTCTACAGACAGTTAAGAGACAAACAAAAGCTAAAAGCATGAAGCTGAGTAATCTCTTTCAACCCATAATGCATAGTCATAATCATGTGATTTTCCACTTAGCGACTTCTTAGCAGTAGAGTTGCCAGTCCAAATTAGGATTGTTCAGTGACTTGTCTCAGCAATTTTGAAATCTTTCTGGATCTGTTCTCCATATATTTCTGACAAATCTGCATATCTTTCTGGGAGGGGGAGAGGGTGTCTTACCTTCTAATTTAATGATTGAAAGTTACTATTTTTTCAAGGAGTTCATGATATGAGCACATCTAGTCAGCACCAGGTTTTCATTTTGCTGACTGAATATAACTTTCCCATCTTTGACATGTTTTATATGGTTAATCCGACTTTGATGTCTGCATGGTTCATGTGTTTAGAGTTGTCTTTTGCAGTATTGAACAAGATATTTGCTGTTAATATTGAAACTGATAGAAGATAATATTTGTAGCTCAGGGTTGAGATGAGTGTTCTCTGAGCTTGCTTGTTTCCTTACAGATGTTTCATTGCCCAAACCAGGTAACATCATCAGTACATATTGAATATTGTGTAATATAGTAAGAGTAATATTACAGTGCCTCTCTCTGAGGGAGATATGTGGTTTAGAAAGAGGAAATATAAATAAAAACAAAGCATTTTAATAGTGTAATATTGAGGTTTCTTATCATAACTTTATTGGCTTGATTTCTATTTCATTTCATACATTGAGGCTTTACAACATTTCCAATCCTTGATTTTATTTCCAGTTTTAGCCTTTCAATCTTCGGTAAGTGATGTCCTTTTTTGGTGGAGAAGTTGCCTTCGCAAAGGATTTGCAAGTGTAGTCCGTGTCCTCTGCATCTGTAGTGGGAAGGAGCATATACTTGAATCACTGTTATACTGATTACCTGCCTTGGCTTGAGATAATTTTTTTTGAAGGGTGGCACTCACTTTCATTCTTTTGTTAAGAATAATAATGGCTACTCAATTTCTCTAAATATATAACAATACGGGAGACTGTGAAAATAGAGAAACCATGGTGCTGATATTAACAGATCAGCTGCTGCTTCTTTTCCATTATAACTGGTAAAGGAAAAGGCCTCTCCTGTCTTCTTGTTACTTTTTAAAATCATTCTCTTGCATTTATATTCTATAGATGGAACAAGAAGCTGAAAGACGTCGGCAGCCACAGACCAAACAAGAACCAGAATCTGAGGAGGAGGAGGAGGAAAAGCAAGAAAAGGAAGAAAAGCGGGAAGAACCTGAAGAAGAAGAGGAAGAGCCAGAGCAAAAACCTTGCCTTAAGCCAACACTGCGACCCATCAGTTCAGCTCCATCTGTTTCATCAGCAAGTGGCAACGCAACTCCCAATACTCCTGGGGACGAATCTCCCTGTGGCATCATCATCCCACATGAAAATTCTCCTGATCAGCAGCAGCCAGAGGAATACAGGCCTAAAATAGGACTGAGCCTCAAATTGGGTAAGATTTTTGTTTTCACAGCTTGGTATCTTTCTAAAAATGGGAAGAAAAGCTTCACTTAAGTGTTGCAATAACTGGCTTCTTCACAAATTCTGCTTCCCCTTTCCTTTGTTAAAAAAATATCCACGTCCTTTTGCTTTTAATTATCCCATCTTTGCTTTTAATTATGCCATCTTGAGTCTGACAAAATCCTGAGAGGAATTTGTGTTATATGAGAAATAAATATTTTTCTTTATGCTACCGTAGGTGCCTGCAATAGTCCCAACCAGCCTAATGCTGTGAAAAGAAAAAAACTCACTGTTGACAGCGTCTTCAATAAATTTGAAGATGAAGACAGTGATGACATGCCCCGAAAAAGGAAACTGGTGCCTCTAGATTATGGTGATGAAGACAAAAGTTCCTCCAAAGGCAGCGTGAATACTGAAGAGAAGCGCAAACACATTAAGAGTTTGATTGAAAAAATTCCTACAGCCAAACCAGAGCTATTTGCTTATCCTCTTGACTGGTCTATTGTGGATTCAGTGAGTATTTTGACCAACATCCCCCTCCCCATTAATCTAATATTCAAGAGCTCAGTATAACAGTTTGTCATCTCTCATATCTCAAAGCAAACATTTGATGTCACCAAAGGAGTGCCATACTCTCTTTCCAGAGTACAGGGTAAAAAATGAGGGGCCTTGGTGCTCTTTGTGTTTGGCTGCTTACTTGCAAGCATTTCATTACCCAAACTAGGTAACATCATCAGTGCACGTGATATTACCTAGAAATGTTATGAACCATAATAAATATAATCTTGTGAATCTTGATCCATTGCACAAAGATGCAGTGAATCAAGGTTTCACAATATACAAACCGGGAAGCACTGTCAATAGTTGGATACCTCCTGATGACTTGATATCTGCGTGAGTCTGTTAAATGTAGCTTTTTTTTCCTATGTGAGTCACTGACTTGTTTTTTATTGTAGCAGCATATAATACATTTAATAAATAAAATTTAAAAGGAGAACAATATAAAAAAAAGAAAAATACTATGTGGCTGGAAGATAGACATATAAATCCCAAAAAACCCATCCAACAGGAGTTCTATCCTCAATTTTTCTCAAGCCTGGGAGAATGATTAGGTTTTAAGTAGTTTCCTGAACATTCCCAGAGTGAGAGCCATTCAGATCTCTGGGAGGACCATTCCAGAGGACAGGCATCTTGACGGGAAAAAACATATATTTTAATTTAAAGTTTAAATTAAAGATTGCATTCCTGTTTGAAGATCATATTCCATTTAAAAGTCTATTAGTGTATGTATGACTCTCAAAAAAGGATAAAAGTAACTTGTGGTACAGAAAAATATTTTTAAAAAAACTACTTGTGTTTATTCTAGACATTAATGGAAAGGCGAATTAGACCATGGATCAACAAGAAAATAATAGAATATATTGGTGAAGAAGAAGCTACATTAGTTGATTTTGTTTGCTCAAAGGTAAGCTTACTTTTCTGTACATGTGAAGTTCTGTGTTTCTGTATATGAATCTTCTGTGTATATAGAATGGCTGTTCTCAGTTAGTCTGTGCCTGAACTAAAGCGTGCCTATTTTGGGTGTTGACCAAAATGGAGTTCTGCAGGCAGAAGAGGAAAGAGGGACAAAATCAAGAGCAGCTGTGATGGCAGGAGTGGGAAGATAGGGAAGGGCAAGACTGGTACTGATTACAGCCTCCCTTCAGCAGCTTCCAGGATAGTCTGTTTGACCAACCAGCTTGCCTACCACAGGGCATGTTTCAGAATGTGTTCTCCAATGTTGGCTGCACTGCACATCTGAAAGCTGACATTTGAATGAAATCTCCAAATATTTATCAGTAATTATACTTAAAATAATGCAAATACCGTATCAAATGGTAAAAATAGCTTCACAAACAAACTATCCAGAAGAATTGTGAGTTTCTTTTCACTGAAGGTGGTCAAATAGATGTTGGTTTTGTAAAGTATTGAGGATACTTTAATTTGGATTCCTGCATTGACCAAGAGATGGACTCTACGATCTCAAAGCCTACATGTTTGTATTTATTGTTTGCAAAAAAAATGGATCTTGGTAGCAAATTGAAAAGTTCACTGCAAGAGAGAAAGAGAGAGGGATAGAAAAAGGAAGCTAGATTTCTGTAAATACAGGCAAGTATGTCTTCTGCAGTGTACAAAAGATATTGGTATGCAAACTTGTAAATGCTTAGCCTAGTTATATGAGTAATGCATATCTAAAATTATTTAGTATCAAATACCATTGAAGTTATACACACAAGTACTAATAAAAATATTATAGCAAGAATTTAAATTAAGGATCCACTGAGCCTGATTGTTCCAATGTCGGAAGTAAAAGTCAAGTGTTGTGTCTTTTTTTTAAAATTGTAAAATCAATAAAATTTGTTTGAAAAAAAATATATTAATAAACATTCAAATGTCTGTTAAAAATTACATTTAATAATTAGCATTTTGTCTGTCATACTCAGTGTGGAATATTTGCTAGAGTGCATCTGGAGAAAAACATTTTACTTGAAATCAAAAATGAGACTTGAAAAAGATTTAAGATCATTTGTTACTTTGAGTTTATCTGTTATACTAATAACATTTCCAAGTCTCATGTGCTTCCATTTTTCAAACTGTTTAAAATGTGAATACAATTTCTATGTATCTCTCTTTCAGGTTATGGCTCATAGTTCACCACAAAGCATCCTGGACGATGTTGCTATGGTGAGTAAAAGCAAGAATTTACCAGTGTAAACTTGGGTAATACTTTATCAGAAAACAAAATTGTTGCTTTTACAAAATGAATCTAGAGTAATAATAGAAACAATCATGCCCTAAATTGGAAATTTTCTTTCTCCTACAGGTGCTTGATGAAGAAGCAGAAGTTTTTATAGTCAAAATGTGGAGGTTATTAATATATGAAACAGAAGCCAAAAAGATCGGTCTGGTAAAATAAAGACTTCTTTTTATGGTTTCATTTCAATTTTTGTTTCACATAATTGAAGAACTTTGAAGTTTCTCTGTGTTCAGAGACATTTGTGAGACCTGTATTTTTTAAATGTAGAAAATGTGAATTTTTTTCATCCTCTGTTTCATTGAGGCTATCTTTGTTCCGTTTCTCTGCTTCCTTGATTGTAATTCTCCAAATCCTACATTGGTGGTTTTCACGGGCCAGATAAAGTAACAGGTATGATTTATAAACTACAGCTGCTGTATACAGTCTTTGACCTTCATCTTCTTGACTGCTTCTTGTAAATATTGAAGACACTCATGTTTTAGAAAACATCTCCACTTATTACATATGGAAATAATTGAACTTTATGTAAATGCACCAGTCTCTTTCCCTCCATTTTTAAAATAGAATAAACTTTAAAATTCCAAAAATGGATGGGAGTCATTTTGCTGGAAGACAATTTTCACCTGCATGGATGTGAACTTGTTCACTTGTTGGGCTTTGTAATATTTTAGATGGCCTGTCCTGTAGAAAAAACAAATGGTGGACTTGCATAAACTCAGGACTTTCATTTTAACTATATCACAATGTCTCATACTTAGTTTTGTTGTCATCATTGTTTTAATTAGGACAAATACCACACAGTTATTATTACTTTTAGCCCTTCTAATAGAAACATGACATCTTAATTTTTATTCCTTAAAACTGGAAATAGAGGCCAGTTGGGATATTTTATGGAAAGCAATGGTATAAAGGTGTAATTTGAGCAGAACAATTTACAATGTTAAATCATAACATGTTAAAAGATGAGAAAATGTTTTATGTAAGCCATCAAGTCAGCTGTGACTATTCTTTTTTGTACTGTAAAATGTCTGTCAGATTTGTAGAGGGCACCATTTCCTACCATCTTACTCTATGGGTTTTATACATATGCTGATGTGGTATAAATAACAATGTACTGTAAACTGCATTTTTAAAAAGCTCACAAGTAAAAAAAAACTGTATGCCATAGGCTTCTTGATTGCAGGACGAACACTTTCCAGGAAGCAACAACTTGTCTTAAAAAATAACTCTTCTGATATCTTTTTACCTGAAGAAATACAAATCACTTACTCAGAAGGTATAACTGTGATCCCATGTTACTGAATTCTTGCATCTGAAAACTTGTTCTTAATGGGATCCTATAAAAGTTTCATTGTGTAAATATTTCCAATATTAAAAATGTATATATTTGATCTGGATTTTGATTTCTCAGGTTTAAGATAATATCGATATTTCTATTTCAGTTATGGGAGGAAGGGAATATAAGTGATTAGTTGATGTGCTCATATTGCAGTATAGACTAATCTCAGATTTTGCCCATTTGTTATATCCAAACATATTGGATCGTGATTTAGCTGCAATCTGATCCTTCTAAAATTAGTTTTAATCTTTTAAAGATTTATATCTAATAAACTACTGGACATAGTCATGGGAGAACTCCAACAGTAGTGCCATCTGGAAAGTTGTTTTTTTTTTTTACCTTTTCTTGCTAGCTTATCCCCCTGTTATTTCATGGAGTTTTCTTATCTAAGTTAACTGGCCCTGGTCCCTAGTTAGCTGCTAAACTGAAACTCAGACATGGAGCCTATATACTGGTATTAGAGAAGGTTTGTAAATTCTTTAGAACTGACCTTTAGAACATAATTTTGCAGTACAATCACATACAATCTGATCAAAGTTTTATCTAAGTCTGTAATAAACTTTGGATAAATAGCAGGTATTTAGTGAATCAACATTCATTATCTTTGTTGGAAAAAAAAACCTCATAAGGCCTTAGGATATGAGCTTTCTTAAGATTGTGTGTTGAATTAAATGTTGGAATCAATGTGATGGCAGTGCAGTACAGTTTTTTGGGGGGGAGGATATCTTCCACAATTTGCTTTAAACTATCTTGCCACCATCAGAGTCTGTTGTTCACAACACAACCTTATGAAAGTGGATCATACCCCAAACGAGAGTTTTCTGGATCTCAGAAAAGGTTGAGATCTGGAAAGAGTTATAAAACTGTTGCCAAATATTTTGGCCTCAGCGATCCGAAGTAAATCAGTTAGTGTTCCAGTGGAGAAAATGGAAATGCCTTATGACTTTCAATACTATTTCTACTATTGAAAGTAATAATAATTCTGACACAAGCCACACTTGCATTAACTGACACCATGTCAAGCTATCAGAATAGTGTTTTGTGGACCAACAAAGCAACAGTGGATATTATTTGGCATTGATGAGAAATGTTTTCATTAAAAAGAACCAAAATATTGTCATCAAATCCATCTATGAAGCATGAGGGGAAGAAAAATGATACACTGCTTTGCAGGTTCAAAACCCAGAAAGAAAAAGGCATTTTGGCCTGTACAACTGCTACAGGAAATCAGAGTACCAGTTCATAAATGGAACCTAAAACAAATGTAGGATATGGAACATAACAAAATTTAATTCAATTGAAATACGGTACAATCTAAGCAGTTTATACAAGACAGCACAAAAATATTGAATTCAAGCAGATCTATAAAGAGGACTAGATCTAGATCAAAACACCTCTAACCTGATGTGCAGAATTGATCTACAAATGTAGGAAACGTTTGAAGTCACTGCAGCTAAATTGTTCCATTGTTATATCTAAAGCTTTTAAAAGAATTCCAACAAGGACTGAATGTTGACTCACTGTTTCAGTAAAGACAATACATTTTAAAGGGTAAAAATGAAGCTCAGACATTGCAAGTTATAATTCTACTGGTGGTTTATTCTAAATGGTTCATCAACATTGCTCCTTCTGATAAGACTATGATTGAAATTAAATATATTAACTAAACAAACTTCTGAGGAGGCATTTGCTTATACTGGTTGGTTATTAACTAGTCAATTGATATTTGCATTAATAAAATCTAAAATCTGACTAGGGTCACAGATGTGTATGTCAAGTATGGCAGTCTCCCCCACTTTCCCCTCCCCCCAAAAAACCATTGATTTATTTTGTCTGTTCATAAAATTATGTCTAACTCTTCATGACCCCATAGGTATAAATTAGGAAATAAGCTCATGCTTTTCTTCCACCCCCCAATATATAATACATAAAGGTATATTTATTTAAAAAGCTAACATTCTTGGACAATACCAGTGCCTCCTTGCCAAAGAAAATAGATGGAGAAGCTGAAGTAGTAACAAACTTATCTTCCTAGGCTCAAAAATTTAGAGAGGTGATCACTGTAACCCATGACAATTGCTATTTGAGAAATGACAGCCAATCTCATTGTACACATGTTGTACCCTGACAATAAAGGTTGATGTGATTTGATTTGATGACTAATATAGACAAAACATTGGAAGTACAGATTAACAGCAATCAATCAGAATAGAGCTGAAAGGGATCTTGGAGGTCTTCAAATCTAGCCCACTGCTCAAGCAGGAGACCATTTCAGACAAGTTACTGTCCACTCGTAAAAATATGTAGTGATGAAGCACCCACCCACAGCTACCACTTTTTTTTAATATAAATTTTATTTGGGTTTTCACAAGAAAAAAAAACATAATACAAATAAAACATCTTTTTTTGAGAGTAGCATGATCACGGGTTATCACTTCTTCATACAGACACTCAATTTCATGTTCATCTTTGTGTTCTATTCCATGTCTTATTGTTTAACATTTTCTACATAGTTTTTTCCCTCTGATTTTCTCAGCTTTATTTTTAATTATCTCATATCTCAATTCAGATCATTATATTTGTACTTTTGTCTGTCCTGTTTCAATTTCATATTATCTTTTCGCATTAAACAAAGTTTCTCCTGTCATTACTAATTGGAGTATGACACCTTTATATCTTTTGATTTTGTCCATTCAGTTCTTATTTAAACTTCAATTTATACCTTTTAAGATTATAACATTCAATATAATACATAACTTCCAATCAAATTCTGCTTAGTATATTCTTAAAATACACACTATATCCTTAAAAAAATGAGATATATATGTAAATAAAACACTCATTCCATTCCAATTCAATTCTATCATTAATATTCATTAAAATCTTAACTTTTTCTTTTCAGTTGACTATCATACTTCCTTGTGAACACTTACAAACTTTCCATAATTCTTTTTTTTTCATATTTCTCTTATATTTTATAAATCATTAGTAACAATTAAAATGTTCCCATCTTTTCCTAATTTCATTCTCTCATTCACTTTCTTTCATTTATTTATTAACAAACTTTCCACTATATTACAATAAATATTTTATCCATCATTTTAGTCATATTTTCTAAAATTTATATTTCTAATATAACAATACTATCTTATGCACCTTTGCAGAATTCCTTTTTCAATTAAATTTTCACCCATTATCTCTGAACAGGCTTGTACTTTCAATCCTTATACCTTTTCCCTGTTTCTCTATATCTTGTTTCTGTCTTTTGTAACTTCTTTTCCTTCTTCTCCCTCCCCTTTTTACCCCCTTGTCTCTCTATTTCTAATTCTCTATTCTGTAATCCCCTCTTCTGTTGCTTTCTAATATTGTAATTATTTTTCAAACTATTCTTTTTTGTTGTTGTTTTTTGAAATCTTAAACTTTTCACTCTTTCCCCCCTTTTCTTTTTCCCCCACATAAAGTTACTTGGTCATTAAAGATGGCTTCTTCTTTGTCCAGATGTTCTTGTTCTACAAGCATTTCTTCTTGTTTCTCATAGTTCCAGATCTCCATTTCTGGGAATTGAAATACGAAGCCAAAAGAACCTCTCCCTTCTTCTGCATCTTCTTTCTGTTTTTTAAGTTCCATTTTCAGTTCTTCTAGAAGTGATGCCATTTTAAGCACTTTTAAACAACCACCCAATTGATTTTAATCATTTAAATGCAATAGCCAAAAATCAAAAATCACCAAGGAATCCAAATTATCCAAAGCTGTTTCTTCTTGCTTCTTTTTTCACTTTCTCTTCCTGGGGTTCTATTATTTTGTTACAAAGTTTCAGTTGGAATGTATCTTTTAGGAATCTTGTTAAAGTTTCACTGTAAATTCCTTTTAGTTCCAGGCAGTCTCCTCCACTTTTCCAGATCCTGCCCTTTTTATTTTTTTCTCTTCTTTCTGCTTTTAAAAGTTTTTAAGTATCCAAAATCCTTTATTATCCCTTTGACATTTTATTTTCAGCTTAAATGCCTATTAATGTCAAAGTGGATTTTTATCAGTTTCTTACTTAAGTCTCTTAGCTGTCAGTATAAGGAAGGGAGGAGAAAAAAAGCCAAATCCTTTCTCTTTCCTCTCTTCTTCGCCACTTCAAAATCCTCTTTAGGAACAATGTTATTTTTATAGTTTAATTCCAGGGTACTTTATGTTGTTGCTTTTTCGATATAACCCAGTCAACCAAAACTTTCTCTTCTTATCTTCCACCTGTACTTTCTTTTCCGGCCGAGTTCTTTGAGGTGGCCATTTCTGACCACCGCTGCAACTGCCTTTGGGAAAAGGAGTAATGGCCAGCTGGGGAGGAGAGATGCAGCTCTCCTCGACCTTGCTGGTGGTCTCCCCCCTCTTCACCTCTATGGGTGGCTTCTCCCTGAAGCCAGCCGGCTTGGGGCACTCCGGCAGTGAGCATGAATCGAAACTGCACACGATCGCAGATTTCGGTCCGTTGCCGAAGCAGCTCAATCCGGAAGCCCCACCCATAGCTTCTGAAGGCAAGCTGTTCCACTGGTTAATTGTCTTCACTATTAGGAAGTTTCTTCTTAATTATTGGTTGTTTATTTTGGAAAATAAATTTCCCCCTCCTCAAATACTGGAATACTGCTATCATTGTCTCCCCTCCGCCCCCCCCCTTTTTTTTTTTTTTCTAAACTAGCCAAACTCAGAAATCTTGCAACCCTTCTTCATATGCTTTAGTCTCCAGGCCTTTAATCATCAGAGTTGCTCTTCTTTGCACATTTTCCAAGGTCTCAACATCTTTTTTGTGATGTGACCAAAACTGGATACAGTATTCCAGATGTGGCCTTACGAAGGCTTTATAAAGAGGTACTAATACTTCACGTGATTTTGATTCTGTACCTCTTTTTATACAACCAAGGATTATTAGCTTTTTTGGCTAATACCAAAAAGTGCTGCAGAAAAAATGCTGCTGCACAGAGAATGCAATTAAAGCTATATTTTTGAGACTATTGCAGATTAAAACCATATTCCCTGACATTTATAGTGCCAATATATTACATTCAAAACTGGTATTATTATCCGAAGTGTTTTTCTGATGACTTTAAAACTGCATGAGTGAGTTATGCATAAAACTACTGGTTAACATGGGATTTTGTAAATAGAGATTAATGGCATGGTTGTTTTTGATTTAATGCACTATGTGAAGATGACTATTCTGGTGTATAAAAAACTTACAGGCTGAGCAAGAATCTGGCCTTTATGATTTAAATCAAACTATGACTGTTTAGTTAGGTTAGGGCAACATGCAAACCCAGCCACTGACAGTTTGGCAAAGTAATGTTCTAAATTAGATTTAAGGGATTAGTTCCTATTTCCTTCGTTTCCTCGAAATGAAAATATCTGTGTAATGTTTAACTGTAACAAAACTTGTCTGAGGCATCATGGTTTCAGAACTGAGTTCATTCCAAACAAAAAGCCAAAAATCTGGATTATGGTAACAGCCACGAAACCATTAGTGTAATTTCCGAGAGGGAGGAGCTACTGTTACTATAGACTGAATCCACTGCATGGTTTTGTATCACACCCCACGTTAAAACCACCATACAAACAAGCAAATGAAGATTCAGATCGAAACCCACCTCTCAACTTCAGTTGACACCCAGCGTAATTCACCTGATAATCTACGAAGCTTGTCCTACAACTGAAAAGGATCCTTAACGATGGATTCGGTCGTCCAAACTTGAAAGTACTCATTTCTTCTCAATTGCTGGCACTCTTGGTGGCTGCCGCTTCCTCGGCTAAGCCATCTTATAAAATAGCCCGAACCTCAATAAAAGCGTGAAGCAACCGATCAATGGTCACTCTCCAGAAATGTCAAGGAAAACAGCCTAAAAATAATAAATTAGATTTCTGCACCAAGCTACCGTATGTAAACTTCAATTGCAAGTCCACAAAATAAATCGCGTTAAATTTTACCCTGGCGCGTCCATCCATCCAATGCTTTCATTCCCTGGGAATGAAAACAGGCGAAGCCGCTGCAACTCCTCCGGCGCATGCGCGCTAATTCCTTTTCTCTTCGGCTGCGGCTGGCGATGGTCCGCCGCCGAGGAAGGCGAGGCGGTTCCTTTGATGGACAAGCGCGATTTGCCAAAGAAAACAAGGAGCGGGAGACGCCCCGCCTACGGGAGTCCAGTGGAGGCGGGGCGAGGCCTGGGCCGGAAGCGTCGGTCGAAAAGGGAGGGGAGGTGGGTTTTTGGTTTTGTTTTGTTTTTTTTGGAGGGGGGGGGGGCGCCGTGGTTCGGTCCGAAGTGGAGACAATTTGTGCGCCGAGGCGGTAAAAGGTAAACGGCGGCTTTCGTGAGGGAGGGCGAGGGCGAGGGCCAGGGCCCTGTGCGGGGAGGAAGGTCGTGTCCCTCGGGACTCTTTCCCTTCGGTCTCTCCCTACCCGCCCCCTTACTACAAAGGAGCAGGTCCATCAAAACTTCCTTCCTTCCAGCGGCCGTGGCCTCCCTTTGGAAATCCGGAGTAACGATTCCCTTCCCCGCCCCTTGATTAGGGATCGGAGTGCCTGGAGAAAAAAGCGGGGATGGAGAAAGGGTGTGTTTTTTTTTTTTACGCCGGAGTTGCCTGCTCTTGGACCTGCAGCTCGGGCGGGCTGTGCCGGAAGGGAAAGCGAGGCTCGGACCGAAATCTATAACTTGCGTTAAAAGCGGGACCCCGTCGGTGGGAGCCGATCTCATGGGGGTGGAGGTGGTGGGGGACTGTGGCCGATGGAGGAGCTTGGTCACTGGGAAGGCTGGGTTCCCAGGTCGTGGACGTGAAAAGGATCCATTTCCTTTGGCTCCGAGGCCCGTTCGTCAGGATCTTGGTTCCCTTTCGCCCTTAAATTGAGTTCTCCTCATCTTTTCTTGAAAACGGGGGAGGAGGAGGTGAGATGTTTCCTCAACTTTTTGCCCTCGCATCTCCCGTTGATATCATCTTAACGTTGCGCGTCTCTTCCCTTAAAGGACGAACGTAAATAAACAACGAAACCGATAGAGAATAATGTCTTGTGATAATACCCTGAAACTTGAGGGATTTATTGGAACACTATAACAAAAGGGTCTTTGTTTCTGAGGCAGGTGTACCTCACGCTTTGGGGAAACCCGTTTTTAAGGGCATTATCCTGTACATTTTTGGCTTCTCAAAAGAGGACAATAGCTGCGTGTTTTGTGGCATCTTTAAAAAGAGAGGCTCTTTTGCGGACCAGAATCCAATTTAAGAGTGAGAAGTGTTTGGTGTTGGTAAAGAGGCTTATCTAAATCAAAGAATAAGGGGGGCGAAAGGAGAACAAAATGCAAGATGGAATACAAAATATGTAAAATAAGCATGGTGACATTTAAAAATTACAGTTGCTTATCAGTTCTAAGTTATTGGGTTGTAAACTTGACTTAACTGAATTATCTGAACTATTGAATATATTATAATTGGGTTGACATATATCAGGCTAAGCGATATGAAGCATTATTTACAAAATATAGTGCTTGGATTAACACAACGTGCTAAATTACAAAAACCATGTTATGGCTTGGAAAAATATTTGAACTAATCATAGCAAGAGCAAATCACAGATAAATTGCTATTGCATTATTTTAACTTATATTTGTATGGTTATATTGTGTGTCTGATAAATATTTTGGCAGCAGTAAATTAATAACTTGCATATAATGCATAGTCCTGGTAACAATGTAGTCTTTAGTACCCTTTAGCACCAACCCAAGGAGGGAAAAAAATGGAATTTTCATATTTACCTACTCCTATAATGTGTTTTTGGCCTTGCTGTATATAACCCCTACATAGGGTGCTGTTACTTGATTCACAGGTTGAAAATAATTGCCTACACCTCTAGGTATCAGATAATATTTTCTCCTTAGTTCATTGTGTCACTTTTTTTTAGTTTTAGGTTTTAGTTTTATTTTATTGATTAGACCATGGGCCATATCTAAGTGGTTATTGGGTCACTTAATAATATTGTTTGAGTTTAGTCTTCAAAACAGAACTTAGCTGTCTTCACCCAACTTAGCTCACTATTTTCATCTTTTGCTTTTAGGTTATTCATTCATCAACTTCAAAATATTAGTTACAGTAATTGTTTATTTGTATTCCTAATTGCCATGCTGTCCTTCTTCAAAATTACTTGTAAAACTGCGTTCTTTCTGTACAACAAAGCATATAGTGGAAGTAGTTACACTATTATACATGGATGTTTATATTCTAAGATGTATCTATCGTATTTGATTTCTTTCTGATGCCAGAATTTATGATCAGCCTGCCTGAGAAATTTATTTACAATTTGGAAAATATCTTTTTTATTCTGGTTGAAATGAGTGGAGGAAGAAACCTTCAAGGGTAGACGGCAAAATTATTTAAGAATGCATATTCTGAGCTACTTTGCAGCCTATTGATTTGATGCACAACACTGCTGCCTAATTATGATTTATAGTCAGGAATGATTATTAACTTTAAATTCATCTCACATAAGTATCCTATAGTTCTGCAGCTAGTTTTGATATATTGTAAGCGATGTTACAGTTCAAAAGTTTTGCCAATCACAAATCCATGGTAAGTGTGAAATCACTGGACAATAGTTACTTAAGCATCATTAATCTCAACACCAAATTGCTTTTCTTTGATTTAGAAAGAGCTGCTAAGATAGTTTTTCATTTGAGTTCCTTCAAATAAATTGTAAATTTTGAGAACTTCTTTCTTTTTTGAAAAAAATTTACAGCTGCAGCTGCAGTCCCAATGGCAGAACTATCGGCACATTTTTCACAGGTCCCGCGTGGGCAACTGAGAGAGAACGCTCCTGACAATCAGCTGACCAATACTGTATGTAAGAGATTATTTTATTCCATGCCAAAATGTAAACTGAATGGATTATACATAGTAGACAAGCAGGATCAGTGGCATATTAAGGGTGCATTGTATGGTGACTTGGCAAATAGGACACTATTCAGAATGTTGGTAACAAGTATTGACCCATGTCATTGCTATTGGCACACCAATCAGCTGTTGGTGGTCAGCAGCAAGAGGAAGAGTGTGTTAAAAAATTACCCTCTTTGGTATGCCAGTGTGCAGAATGCCCATTACTTGTTCCTTAACTTGGTTTTCTCCTTATTTCTACTTTTTGCTGTTAAACTGTAACAAAGGTGTCTGTGGAGATGCAGGTCATGGTTGTCCCAAAGGTGTTTTTTTTTCAGAGGGCAACTGGAGTTATCCAAGAAGCTTCTTCAGCTCTGACTGGATGGTGGGAAATGGAAGGATTTATACCCCTTGCAGGCACCTGGTCATTTGCATCCTTTTAGCAGGTCATTAAGGTCACCTGGAGGTTTATGTGTCATCAGAGTCATCTGATTGGTGCAAATTGGTGTGGTCTCTTCTTAGAACTGTTGAAAGGACTGTGTTGTAGATTAGAGATAGATGATGTCATATCCCACCCCCTCTGTTGGCAGAGGTTTGTTCAATTTTGACATAGATGGCCTCTTTGACCCCCCTTTCAAACCAGCAATCCTCTCTGTCCAAAATATGGACTTAAAAGAGTGGCCTGTATCTTTTAAATGCAGATGGGCTGCTGAATCTAGTCCTGATGTATTTGTTCTCCTATGTTGTGCTATGCGTACATATAAGGAAGGTGGCCCCTTTGTGACATGCTAAGCTTAGATTGTAGGGCTAGCATTGATGAGGAGATCTAGGCTTAACTATCCATTCAACCATGAAGTTCACTGGGAGTTCTTAGGCCAGTCACCATCTTTTAGCCTAACACTTTTTACAGGATTATTATTTTTTGTTTTAAACAAGTTTTATTCAATTTTTCCAAAACAAAATAAAAAAAGCTCTTTTCAGTGTATAACCTAATTCCGAGTCACCACTTTTACATGCAGATATGAAAGTAATTATATGTTCATTTTTACATTCAACATTCTGTCTTGTCCATTTTTACCTTAATTCTATTATTACTTCTCCATTTCAACTTTTACATAAAAAAGAAACAAACACATTAATTCTGTTAAGTGATATTACTTTTATTCTAAGCATCTTCTCAATTCATTTCAATTTATTTCAAATATATTTTTTAAACATTAACATTTCTTTTAAGCGTGGCCTTTTCCAAAGTACTCTTTTCTCATTTTACCTCTGAACTTTTATATAAGAAAAGGAACAGGCAAGTTAATGCTATTCATTAATATTACTCTCATTCTAAACATATTTTTTACAGGATTATTGTGAGCATATGGTAGAAAGTAGAAATAGAACAATAATAGTAATAGTGAACATGTATGTGAGAAACCAGAATTATTTAATTTGATTTTCCCTTCTTTTGGCCACTTAATTCCCAAAGGCCTGTGGGCAGCTTCACAAATTAAAACAAATATGGTGGAATAGGCTATAATGCAATAGGGGCAATAGATGACAAAGTAAAACAAGATATGGAGAAAAACCATGAAAGACAGATCTTCACTTCACTCATGACTAAAAAGGACATCCTAAACAGTCTAGCCCCAAGCCTTCAACAATAACTTTTTAAAAGATTTCCTAATGTGTAAGGTTAAAGCTATGCAGACCTCAGGGATGATGGGTGGATGGACTGTTCCATAGGGCAGATACCTCCAGGGTCCCATTAGTTGGCCTTTTTAATTGACAGGATACAGATTATACCAATCCTATCAGAATAAATAGAATAGGAAGCCACTATAGCAGATAGGTAGTCCCTGAATGCCTGGTGGGGCTTTATAGGTGCTATCCAGGACCTTGAAATGCACCTGGAATCCAACTAACCACCAGTTTGTCTCAATAGCAAGAGTGCTACATGGGAATAATGAAGCATCCCTATGACCGCTCGCTGGGCTTTAATTTTGGATCAGCTGTAATTTTTTTGATGCCAGCTTTCTGGCCAGCTCCATGTAGAGCATGTTGGGGTAATCCATTTGTAACATGAGTAAGGTATGAGTGACCATAAAGAGGACCATTCCATTAGCTGAACCTATATAAAAACTTTCCAGTTCACAACCATTAACTTGCTCTTTAAGGAGGAGTTCTAAATTTAGAAAGACCCCTTCAACTTGCATGTAGAACTAATAGGACTAAATACACAAAACCATCAAGAGTTACTAGGGTTTCATCTGAGCCTGTTCCTCCATTAACCAGAGTCTGTTCCTCCATATCCAATAGCTTTCAGGGGAAAAAAAACCTCAAAAGCTTTGTTGAGATATACAGATCAATGATATCTGACCCTACAAAGGATCCAGTGGTGGTATTCTCCCGGCCAAACCGGTAGCTCCAAGGATCATCTGTGAGCGAAGTGGTTTGCTCTGACAATCAACTGCTGGGTCTGCCTGCCTGCCCCGGCTCTATTCTTACTTTTATTTCCTGGTTTTCAAGCTCAGCTGCTTCGTGCATCAACTGTTTTACACACAGGGCTTGCAGCAGAAGGTGAGTTGCAAACGCTGTGGATGCACGCGCAAAGTGTGCATGCTCACACCAAACCGGTAGGAAAAATGATTGAAACTCACCCCTGAAAGGATCATCTTCCCCAAAAATCTCATATAGATGTTATGCCAAGTGTGTTGAGAGTATTAAGCTTTAGGCATGCCACAGAAAGGTTTAGGACTCTACTTCTACCCCCTTGAACACCAGATTTTAATTTTATGTTTTTAAAGTTATTTCCGAGGAAGTCTCGTTTCCCTGCAATATAATCATCCACATTCTGGATTTGTGATTCCTATAATAAATGAAATCATGCTATATTAAATTGTTATGAGTCTCTACAATCTTGTCATGTCTCTGGTGGACTGATTCTGAGGGAGAGGAGCAGCTGACAGGGAGTGGAAGTGTGGCTCCGGAGGTTGTGGAGGAGGCTGGAGAAGGGCAGAGGCCGGCTGGGCAGTCAGGGGAGCACCCAGGCCCATCCCCTCTCCATCCTAGGGCACGAAAGGAGGAGAGGATAAGGGAGATATGTGGTTTACTGGGAAGGAGAGGGTCTTGATCCACTTCATGGGCTGCAGCTGTGACAACTGGATAAGAGAATGGACATGCATATAGGCGAGTGCTGGAGACAAAGCATGGAAATATCTCTATTGTTCCTCTCTGAGTTTGGCATCCTTCCCAGTGTGTGTTCTGATATCTGTGGACATCTTCAAGCCCTTACCTCTTGCCTGGTTTGTGTTGTTTTTTTATTCTTTATAATTTAAACAGCATTTCCTCCTTCTTGTAACTGCTTGTGTGGGAGTTTTTTGTCTCCAATCAAGGATATCTGGAGCTTGGAAGCAAAGTAAAGGAATAAAAGGGGCTTCCTCTGTTTTTAATGACTATGTTTATTTTGTATCCCATCCTGGGTCATCACAAATCTGGTGCTTGTTAGATGTGTTGCTATTAGAGTTTCAAACTTAAGGGGCAGCAGGGGAAATTGTAGTTCTGATATGTTCTGCACCATATTTTGTTATATGGCACAGGTTCAGAGTAAACAGACAATTTGTGTCATCCCAAAGCGTAGTACTTAAAAATCTACTTAGATAATAGCTGCCTTCATAACCTTGGATGTCTCTGTACAGGTAGTCCTCGACTCACAACAGTTCATTTTCAAAGTTACAAGGGCTATGAAAAAAATGACTTATGACCATTTTTTTCACGCTTAAAACTGTTGCAGCATCCCTATGGCCACATGATCAAAAATCAGAAGCTTGGAAACTGATTCACATTTATGATGGTTGCAGGGTCCCTGTGTCATGTGATCAACATTTTGTGACCTGAAAACCAAAGTCAATGGGGAATCCAGATTCATTTAACAGCCATATTACTTCCCTTAACAAATATAATGATACACTTAACATCTGCGGCAAGAAAAGTTGTAAAATGGGGCACAACTCACTTAACAGATGTTTCACTTAGTAATATAAATTTTAGGCTCAATTGTCACAACTCCTGTACAAATTTCTTGAGTGATAAGGAACCAAGAGACCAGTCCTAATATTAAAGTCAGTATATTAATATTTTGAAACGATATGTAATGCCTTGTAACATTGATTGAAAATGTATAGACAAATGTACAGATTATGTAAAAATACTACTTTCAATGTTCTTACACCTTTAAAATGATTACTTTGGATTTCATATTAACTATAAATTTGATAGTTGCCAAGGCTGCTGTTTATCTTTGGTATTACTCATTCACTTTGAAGATATATATAGTGTGTTCTTATACACAAAAAAGTATAAATGGGATTAGTTCAAACCTTGTTCAAGGCTTTAGTTCCTTAATGGCTAGTGAAATTGAAGAATCCATTCCTTTGCTTCTGCTAAAGGTAGGTTTTCTGAACTACGTTCTATTTAATGCTCATCAGGTAGGGATTTTCTATATACTAAAGCAAAGTACAAAAGCTGTAACATGATTCCTTGCCATTTAAAATGAACCTTTGAACAGACCTTACATTCTAGGCAACAGTGAGTAATCTTGTTTGAACAGTTTCAAATTGTAGCCTAGAACATAGTTTTAAGAGTTTGATATAAATGTCCTCATAATGTTTGATATAAATGCCCCCCCAATTTATTCTACTGTGATAGTATTCTATAATTTGACTTATCAATGTGAAAATAATTTTATTTATTTATGAAAATTAATTCTATTATAAAACAATCCCAAACATTCATTGTTAATAACCTTTGGATCACAGAAGTGTTGCATTTTTATTAAACAAGTTTGATAAAGGTCTTTTTTAAATTACACACTAATATTGTTCACTAGAGATGGAAATATAGAGTCACAGTTTTGACACGTTTTCTTATTTGTGTGATCTATGTTTGTTCTTAACCTATATTTTTGCTTATTGGGGAATAATAATATGAAAGTTTGGAAACTTGATGTTTATATACAAACCAGGGCATCATATTTGGGGACTCTTCAAAATACCATAAACACATTACCACCATCTTTCTACTTAACCTCCTGTAAGAAAGCACCATACTGGTTTAGACAATCTACATACCTGCCTCTTGTAATGAAAATACAAAGGGTAAAATGCATGCAGCAGGTCAAAGAACAAGAGCCAAAGAAGCACCGTGGGACTGGGAGGAGCAGATAGAATTAAATCTGTTTTTTATAGGATCAAAGAAACTGTATTTCACCTCTGATTTATCTTCTTTGCATTTTAAAACACTGGGTGCTGTTTAAATAGTTACTTACTGAAAGCCAAATGCCATGCTGACAATTCCACAACAAAGAAACTGATTCACAGGAAAATAAGTAGCCCAAATGTCAAGGTTTTGGTGTTCATTCCCCTTCTAGGCCATTTCCTACATTGCTACAGCTGCAGCACTATAACAGCATTTGGTGCTCCCAGATCATTGATTTCTAGAATTTATAACACAAGAGACACATAAAACATGGAAATATTTATGGATGTGGAATTCTTAATTTCAGAATGTCAACAACGAAAGACGACAACAGGAGAGTGGTGACCAGAGATCTAATAATCCTACTCCAGCAAGTAATGGACAGCCACAGCAAAGGCCTCGACAAGTGGTGGAGCAAGATGAGGAGGAAGAGGAAGAGCTGACACTGAAATATGGGGCCAAGCATGTAATCATGCTCTTTGTGCCTGTCACATTATGTATGGTAGTTGTGGTTGCAACTATCAAGTCTGTCAGTTTCTATACACGCAAGGATGGGCAGCTGTACGTAACTCATTTTTCCATAATTACTTTTTTTCTTGCTGTGATACTCTTTATTTTTTTTCTCCTCTGTATTTATTCTTTAACCAATGTTTGAAAATATAGTTATTGTCAGTATAGTTGCTATTTTTGATTTAGCTAGAAATCCATTTTTCTCTAGTTCCCCAAAAGAGACAGTTTTGGGGGATAAATTTCCTTCCTTCCTTCCTTCCTTCCTTCCTTCCTTCCTTCCTTCCTTC
>BLBF01000005.1:48629673-48687333 GCA_015471245.1 Laticauda colubrina | reverse complement strand
CTGGCTTGTGGCATGGAGATCTTTCTATTTGAGAGTGCAGGCTTCCAAATGATTGACAGTCTGGTGGAATCATCTCTTCTATTCATGCTGTCAGGTCTTTTTTCAATCTCTATGGCTTCTCTGATGATTCTGTGGCTGGGGTTTTCTATAGTGGCCAGGGTTTTAGTGCCATTGGAGTTGATGTTGTGACCTGTGGTTTTCATGTGTTGAACTAGTGAGGAGGTGTGTTCCAACTTTTTTACTGCATTTTTGTGTTCATCCAGGCGGGTACTTATTCTTCTATTGGTCTGTCCAATGTATGTGGCTGGGCATGATGTACAGGGAATTTCGTATATGCCTTGGTTTTCCAGGTCAATTTTGTCTTTGGGGTTCCTCAGGATGGCTGCTATTTTTTTGTCTGTTTTGAAGGCAGTCTTGATGTGATGCCTGTGTAGTATCTTACTGATTTTATCTGTGGTACCTCTTATATATGGTACCTCTTACCCGAAGGAAGCTGAACAGCACACATGTAAGTACCCGCGAAAACCTAAGAATATATATACATACATACATACATACATACATACATACATACATACATATTTATATATATATATATATATATATATATATATATATATATATATATAAAATGATAATGTGGTTAAATAGCATATAGCAGCAATAAATCAGAGGTTTTCTTTTTTCTATTAGCAACAATGATATGGCTAGTAAATATGGCTGAACAACATCCTGAAGACCAGAAGGGAGCTTCTAAAAATGCCACTTGCAATCAGCAAGGTGAGATTTTTTTTAATCTTTGTGAAGTTGTGTGAGAAATGCAGAATAAGAATTGTCAAGCAGTTTCATGTTTCTTAAATTTCCAGAAGGGCTTTACTATTTAAATACTGAACTTGTGCCCATCAATGAAGAATAAACAGTGCACACTACTTTGAATCCCTCTGCCAGAAAAATGTTTCCTTATCATTTGTCCTGAGATAGTTTTACTTCCATTCACCTCCAGGAATCCTTGTAAAAAGTGAGGGGAGGGAATTCTGCAAGTATTGGCTTGGGTGTTTATTTTCTAATAAAGATACTGTTTTAACAACACAGCTTCTACTTTTATGCCTCAATTTCTTTTTAAAAAAATCTAACAGCAATAGCACTTAGACTTATATACCGCTTCACAGTGCTTTGCAGCCCCCTCTAAGGGGTTTATAGAGTCAGCATATTGCCCCCAACAATCTGGGTCCTCATTTTACCAACCTTGGAAGGATGGAAGTCAACCTTGAGCCTGGTGAGAATCGAATAATAAATCATAAAAAATAAGTAACATTTAGAAAAGTCATCTTTTACAAATCGTGAAGAATGGGGAGAAAAATCTACTTCTCTACTGCACATTATGAAATATATTTAACTGAGTACAATAAACACACTCCTAACTAGGTAGCAAGCACGAAAGAAAAATATGGATTTATTCTCAGATAATATCTGGCCAAGAAGAAGATGCAAAACACTTTATAGATAGTTCTCGGTTAATGACGGTAAATTGGGACTGGAAACTCCATTACTAATAGAGCACGATGTCATGTGACCTCACCGATTTATGATGACAGCTCTGGCAGTTCCAGTTATAGTGATATAGTGATGAATTCGACATAGTTGTGAAGCACAATATATGGTTGTCATTTATGACCTCCTGGCAGCTTTCCATTGACTTTGCTTGTTGGAATCAAGCCATGAAGGTCTCAAATAGGGATGACATGACTATGGGATGCTGCCACATTTATAATTGCAAACCTTTTGCTGAGTGCCTAATTACGTGACTGAAAATACTACAATGAACTCAATTACTGGCTGTTGGTCTCCACATTCAATATCATCATAACTTTGAACAATTGCTGAACAAATGGTCATTAACCTGTACATTTTCCTCTGTTTCCTGGCTAAAAAAAAAAGATTTACCTATTTAGATTGTTGCCAACTAATAGCTACCATATTTTTGTCTTTCCTTCCTTCCATATAGATCTTACTTGAAAACAAATGAGTTTGTGGGAATAGAACTAACAGTTTGTGATATTTTCAGCTTTCTGATAACCAGAATTATTGGATTTTATAGTGATAGAAAACTGATAGGCTTCGGATACTGGACCTCAGTTCCATCATTGTCAACCAACATGGGCATTGATCAGAGATCATGGAAAATGTCCAAGATTTGGAAGGCCCTAAGTGCCCCATTTCTGAGCAGTAAAATGAAATTGTGTGTCACCCACATATATTTATTTAATAAATAAATTAAAAAGTCAGAGATTGTAGATTTCAAGAGAAACAGAAGGGCAGATTTTAGTAAGATTGAAAGAAATCCTTCATGAATACATGTAGGTTCTTTTTCCTTGACTCACAGTGAGTGCCAAGCCAAATCCATGCATTTTTCCTGGCAAGATTTTCAGAAATGGTTTGCCATTGCCTGATTCTTGGGACTGGTAGAGATTACTGGCCCAAATTTGACCACTTCGTTTTGTACATAAATCAGGTCTTTAACTCAAAGTTTCCTGCTTTCTGGGCTGGTGTCTTAAATCAATTTTCCAAATTGGCTTTCAGATATGTTCTTAAATTTATTCTATGTTAAATTGAAAATGGTACATTTTTCTAGATTTTCTCATTGGTGTACGTACACTGGAAAGTTCTGTTCTATTATATTAAAGGGTACTTTTATTTCCACAGAATTGTGCATAAAATGGAAGTACAAATTTGAAGAGCATCTTATTTTTTTAAGCAAAATAATTAGTTCCTTCGGTATACATGTTTAGTCCTGAGAGCTCTTTTATTGCTCTTGCAAGTTTCTCAGCATTTAAAACTATTTGTAATTTAGAAAGCCATATGAACCGAGCAAGAAATAATAGGGACTAGTGGAAATAATAACATTCTATATTTGCCTCGAAAGCAGAGATCCTAAGTACATACCATCAGTCTATTGTACTGGTCCATCCACCTAAAGTTCTAGTTATGATTGTTTCCTTGTTAGGCAATTAGTTCACTTGAATTCTATCAGATTGCTTTTCAGCCTCAGAATACGATCAAATACCAGGCAGAATGAGTAGGCTATCCTCAGGCATCCACTCTTAAAAGGCTAGTGCTTTGATAACTATTTAATTGATTATGATGTTTTCACTGCCAGCAAGAAAACAATGTACTAGTAGCATTTTCAGTAAATGGACTGTCATTAGATTCTTAGCATACATGTTGGTTGGAGCTAGTGGAAATTGTAATCCAACACAATTGTGTTGTGGAGCACGATGTGTTGTGGAGCACGATGGGCAATTTGCTGCTGTATATCTTAACTTGCAGAGGTGTGTGGTAAATAGTATTTTCTTTTCCAACCGAGGCAACAATGCCTTTGGATGGTGCTAGATGCTTATAATGTATGTCACTGTCCAGTTTTACTTCATTTATTAAAACTGATTTGCAAATCAGTTTTCTTTTCTATTTTCTTTTCAAATCTATTTGCATTGAAGATCACTGTACCTATGAAAAAATAAAGTACAGGTAGTCATTGACTTAAACAGTTTGTTCAGTGACCTTCAAATTTACAACGGCACTGAAAAACGTGACTTATTACCATTTTTCACACTTACAACTGTTGCCGCATCTCTATGATCACATTATCAAAATGTAGACACTTGACAACTGACTCATTTATGACGGTTGCAGTGTCCCAGATCCTACCTTTTGCAAGCTTCGGACAAGTAAAGTCAATGGTCAGATTCACTTAAAAACTATGTTCCTAAATTAACTACTGAAGTGGTTCACGTAACAATTGTAGCAAGAAAGATCGTAAAATGGGGCAAAATTCACTTAAATGTCTCACCTAGCAGCAGAAATTTTGGGTTCAATTGTGATCATAAGTCAAGGATTACGTGTATGTGCAAACATTTGTGAGCCCTATCAGCTCTCCTAGCATAGGGCTGCCATTCCAGGGGTTGAGGGTGCATGATCGCTAATTACCTTATTGGGAGAGCCACGGTGGTGGAATAGCATCAAACAGCTAATCGGTGCTAATGGGTGGAAGAACGAAGACGGCGCATGTGCGGGCATCGGAAAGGTGCTGTGTTTGAATCTGCTTGGCCGGCATTTCCCTTCTTGGGCAACAATTCACTGGGTGTGGTGGTGGTGGAGTTTTGAGGGGTGTATTAGGTGGGGGGAGCACAGCGTTTCTCTTATATGGATCAAATTACCAGGTGTGGTGGAGGTGGAACTGTACCAGAGCTTTATTGGTGACCAGCAATGCTCAGCAAGTAGATCTGAGTTTATTCGTGCTTTGTTGCTGGTCAGTTCGTACCGTGTTTCTGCAGAAGAGATAAAGCATTGGAAAAAACAAAGTGTGCTGTTCTTTATTTTCGGCGGAATAGCAGAACCTGACAACATTAGGATTTGGGTGCACCCTAACTTACGTTTCATTTGTGTAGTACTTGGTTTTTGTTAGCTGAGTGGCAACATTTTTTTCCCCACCTATTAACTATCATGTCATCTAATGATGTATTTGAATGATGATCACAACAATGTAGTCGAAATGTCCTGTGTATTTCAAGTTACAGTGAATCAAAACCAGAATGCAGGTCCTGAGGCAGATGATGGAGGTTTCAACCCAGAATGGGAGCAGCAACGAGACCGCAGGATTGGGCCAATGCAGTCAACCCATGAAACACGAGCAGCAGTTCAGGCTCTTCCCACTAATTCCCTAGCAAGCGAGGATCCAGAAGAGAGTAAGTAACATGTATAAATAAATATAAATCAGTTTTTCCAAGCAACACAGAAACTTACTGCTGATTTAGAACTGGGGATGACAACCTTTTAGTTGCTAAAATACATTACTAAATACTTTTGGGCTGCAAAGGGCACAAGGCCACATAGGCAGAGGTTGGATATTTTTAGGTAGTTTTGAAGAGATTGGCTTTTCTTTGAAAAGGCCTGTCTTTGGACTTCAGCTATAATTTTCATGTTGCTCATCTCAGAATAGGAGTAATCTGTATTCTCAAGTAATCACAGTCAGAGACAGAGAGACTCAAGGGTTTTAGAAGGGAAAATTGGGCCACAGGTTACCGAGCTCATCTTTAAAATGCAATTTTCTGATCATTATAGAAGCAGCAGCCCGTGTTATTTTTAACTTTTGCGATAGCACTCTTGCTATGTTATGTTCCCAAAACTCCTTATTTAAATCACTCTTAAAATGAATTGAAAACTTCTCTTCATGAATGATAGGATAGCAATAATTTCTTGAGAGTTTGCTTTATGAAATTCAGCCAACGTTACATGAGTAAATTTCTTGGGAACGCATTTGAGCAGGTTTGTGTGGATACCTGAAGATTTCAGGGAAATAAGAAATTTAGTTGTCTTGGCCCTTCTATTTTTCTGGTGTAAAGAAACCAAGAAGTCCAAACCAAACTATTTAAGTGTTCTGTTCAAGGAATGAGAATAAAGTTAAAATGCTTCATTTACTCATATAACCACAAAAAGAAAGTACTCTTTAGTCCCACATGTGAGTAATCCATCTGTCATAGTTTCTCCTGGAAACTATGTCAAATCTTGGAATAAATGTTGTCCCTTTCCCCATTGATATGAAAACTGACCTCTATAATGCTGTTTGTAACAATTTAATAGAAAGTATGGGTCTATTTATTAATTAAAAACTGTTGTGAATGCAGAATGTTATGTTTTCAGACTGACAGAAAATATATTAATTTTAATGATCCCTTGCGACTTTGTAGCCAGAATTCCTCTTAATAATGAGGTATTTTAATAGAAGTAACATAAGCTGCATTTTGGCAAGCCTAAACAGATCTCTGCCATCATGCTCCCAAGAGAACTGCTGTTGCTTTACCTGGGTTCCTTTTAATCACTGATGAAGATATTTAGATATTTTTTCTGTCTTCATAAAGCTTATGCTAAGTTTTAATTTTATGAAATTAATTGCTCTGGTTTTTTGAAAAAGAGCAGATTGATAGTTCATATTTTCTGCATCATAATAATATCTATTTTTGGTTCATTTGTTCATATCTTTGTTCTGCCAAAGATGCTTATGACCTTGACAAAGTTGCTGGGAAATGTGTTCCATGCAACCTTCAATTTCCCTTTTCAGATGGATATTCTTTGTACAAAGGATGTGCAAACTACTCTATGCCCAAACTGTAATAAAAATCCAAGATTGAACATTTCCTTTTTCAGAATATATGCAGATTTAGGCAGTGGCAGGGAGTGGAACAAAGGAAAGAAAGACATTAGGGAAGTTAAGTGGCAGACAGGCTAATAAGATATGCTGCACCGCAATGAGGAGCAGCAGGTGGATAGAATTTGCCATGCTGCAATCATGTCCTTATTGATTAGACCTTTGGAGTGAGGGACAAAAGACATAAACCAATCCATTTGGCAATGGTAACAGATCAGGGGAGATTCAATACTGAATGTATCTCTTGTTCCCTTAATCCTTGACCAGATGAAATCTGTTGTCAGTCTGAAAATGAGAGTTTCCTCTTTGGAAGACATGAAGGTCGAGAGCAAATAAGCTTTACATAGAACAGATGCTATCAAGGTAGAAGGCAGATATCCTATTTTGGCTGACAGTGATCTTCTCTTCCAAGCAGTTGCCATCAGAGACCTTTGCTCCAGTATTCATTCTGGCATTAACTACATTATTACATGCTAAGAAGAAAATGTGTTTCTGTGAAATCTAGGCTCTAGATCAGGGGTCCTCAAACTTGACAGCTTTAAGACTTGCGGACTTCAACTCCCAGAATTCCTCCTCCAGTCATGTTAGCTCAGGAGTTCTGGGAGTTGAAGTCCACAAGTCTTAAACTTGCCAAGTTTGAAGACCCTTGCTCTAGACTGAGATTCTTAAACAACTGTAGCATTGCTATGTATAATTTGTGGGGGTTTTTTTCCTTATTAGAAATCTAAAATTTAATTTCAGCACTCTGATGAGAGCTCAAGAAGATTGCTCACAAGAAACCTGTTCTATACCTGTTGTTTTAAGGGCACTAAGAACTTCTCAGTATGGAATACATTCAGTGAGATCATTCTGAGAAGAGGTGGCTTAGTTCAGTTCTAGTAAATATCAGACAAGTATACTAGAACTGCAATAAATCTGATAGTTTTTGTTGTCATTCATGGCTTCACTTTTCAAAATTAGTTGAGAAGCTGATTTTTTTTCCCATGGAAAGATACAGGTCTTGGTACATGTTGCCTAGTTTACTCAAGATTTAATTGTGATACTCCTTTTCTGCAATCTTTCTTGTATAGTTTAGTTCTGTCAGAGGCAATGCCTATAGTACTTTTGCTCTGGACAGTCTTTCTGGTTCTGATTGCATAATTCGAAGGACACCAGTGCTTTCACACTTGCTTTGGCATTATTGTGGTCATCACACACTTAGGCTGATGGCTTTTCATTTCCACAATCATGTACCCTTTTTATTTCTACCTTGGAGGTGATTATTATGCACCAGTAAATTTTCATAATCAATCAAGAATGTACTATAGAATTCCAAACATTATGATAGCGCTTAAGAATTTAGGATGAAGATCTAGATCCCTTCTGTTTTATGTTAATCAAGTGTTTATTTCTCAGTGCTGCCAAGTTGTTCATTATCACATAAAGGCAACAGATCAGTTAGTAACCTGTAAACATAGGTTTAATTATAAAAATACACTCAGTAGACACATACATCTTAAAACATAACAATAATTTAATCAGAGACATTGAGGCAGGTACATGCTATTACACATGACAAGCTATCATTTTGAGCACCAAGTACAATTTACCAATTTTTTTTCTCTGTATGTAGAAAAACAAGTTGTTTTTTCACTATAAGTTGTAATAAATAAAAAACAGTCTGAAATGGCTTTGCATGCCACTTCATTGGCTTTAACACAGACTAATTTTCTTGATAACAGAATTCGAAAGGGCAAAAAGATCAAGAGGAATCTTGTAGGCAGTATTTAGAAGCGTATTAGGTGTTCTGTGTAATAAAGAGGAAAAGCAATAATAGCAGGATTTGCCCAATATAGTTGCATTCTCTGCTTCTGAGCAATAGTAGGGAGGAGATAGGTTGCAATTCCTGGATTGTTTCTCCATTTGAGTTCAATAATCATTAACAGGATGCTGGAGCCAGCTCATAGTGGGTGGTGAGAAACAATTGTTAAATTTTCAGGAATTCTGGATGTTGCTTAAAGCAAAGCTGAGCTGTGATCCCTGATGGGCAAACCAGTTGTTGTCATTAGTGATATGGGGGTGGCACTGGAGCTGGCAGAGCCAGTTCTTAAATACGTGTTGGCACACAACTAGTTAGCACCATATTCCTATCATAGTCAGTTGTCCTCGACAATTGAATCTCAGCTTCTTAAGGCAAAATATGAAAATAAGCTTTTTGCAAACAGTGTGTATTGCTTCTTCCTTCACAAAATGAGCAAATAAATCAGCAACCTTCTGTTTAACTAGACTGGAGCCTCTTAACTTCATACTGAAACTTAGTCACAGCTTGAATTCTGTTTAATTTTATTTTCCAGACAAAACAAAACTATATGCTCAACTAAAAGCTTTCTTTTTTCTTTTTGTGGCTATGGAAACAGCAAAGGGGTTTCATAGCCAAAAGGTTTGTTTATATCTTAGTTTACTTTCCAGTTTATTTTTCTTCATTAATCTATTTGAAATTTGGTAGCTAAACATATTTCTTGACTTTTGTTCAGATGCAAACATGCAGAGAACATCTCTAATTGAACTGACAGCAAAAAAAAAAATAGTATCACACTTTTAAATGTTCCATTTCTTCTTGGTCTTAGTAAATGCACTGTGACTAAAGATAAGTTACTGCATACAATGGTAATTTCTAACCGGCAGAGGTTTTTTTTACACACACACACACACCCTTTTTTTTTTTTTTTTTGGCAGGAGGAGTTAAGCTTGGCTTAGGAGATTTCATATTCTACAGTGTTCTAGTTGGCAAAGCTTCAGCAACAGCCAGTGGAGACTGGAACACAACTTTAGCCTGTTTTGTAGCCATTTTAATTGTGAGTATATTTCCCCTTCCCTTTTTTATTGATGCCATAATTAGTTAAATTATGTAATAATGCTCTTTCTTAGGAATTGTTTAAATGTGTCAACTAGACAACTTCAGGGGTTTTTTTTCTTACAGGTTTTTCTTTCTGGTTTTTTTTTTTAATGAATTATACATTATTTCTAGCATGGATATCTGATAATTCCTCTCATCCCACTGAAATTTGATAGATGGCTGATAGTTTCTGTATTTTATCTCCACTTTCACAAGAAGAAGGAAAGTAAAATCCTTGTCAGTTCTGACGAGAAAAATACCATTCTCTAATAAGAGGTTGTAGAAAAAGTTCAGCCTCTCAGAGAAGCATCCATCTAGAGAGATGTCTAGTTGCTGGGTTGGAATGTTGCCCAGACCTGAAAGTGAAAATTGGAACTCTAACTCAGAGAAGGAGGGTGAGAGAAAGAAAACTTTCCTCTCTTACTCTTTTAAAAAGCAAGGTAGCCAGAACTGACCTATGTGCAATCTTTCAGGCTGATCACCATACAAGACCTCCCAGTGGGACAGAATTGTAGAACCTGGAACAGTGTATCTGATGTTCAGAGTTGGTCATAGGCTTTTTTAATATTGTCAGGTGCTTCTGTCTTGAAAGATTTTAGGCAATAACAGGTTTGGACAGGGTTTTTTTTAATATGCCATTCTTACTATTCTGGCTTGATAATGATGTTTTCTTAATAAAAAGAAGCCATAAAAAAACTAGATACATCAGTGATGTAGGATATGTAGGTTCCAAGGGAAAGGCACAAGTGTTTCAGTTGCAGACATCATTTGCTTAAGAGGACGGACATCAGCAGTTAAATTCTGTGTGTTTGGAATTGCCAAATTATTTTTCATAGAAGGAGCTTAATGGACCAGTATTGTCTGAAATTACTAAAACTCTTGCTTCCATGATAGACTATTCTACTCTTAATGAAAATGTGGCTACTAGTTGTCTGCTTACAGCAGAAATGTCTACATACGGTGTGGTAAAAAAAGTCACAATGTTTGGTATGATTTAAACCCTCTGTCTTTTTAATATGAGTTGCATGTACATCACACCCACATTTGTTCCTGCCATCTTGACATACATGCAGATGACCCCCTGGCTTACAGTATGAAAGAAACTGAGCATCCATTTTTATAAAATGCTTGATGAGTTGCTCCTGATGTTTAGAGGCAAGAGTCTTTTCTATTCCATTATCTGTGGAATTTCTACAATGAATTGGACATCTGTCTCGTTGCTTGAAAAAACGGTTTTCTACCCACTAAAGCAGAGGTCTCCAAACTTGGCAACTTTAAGACTTGTGGACTTCAACTCCCAGAATTCTCCAGCCAGCATAGCTGGGGACCCTGCACTAAAGACTCCTGTCTCTCTCTCCAAATCCCTTGTAAACAGGCTCTGCTCTTCAGCACAGTGACAGAGGTGACAGAATGGGAATGTGGTTAAAAAAAATCTGCCTCATCACCATTTTGAATGACAATTTAACCATCTTCATTTTCCCACCTAGTTGATGAACAATCCTTGTTGGCAGTTAGTTTATTTATGAAGGAAAACCAGGGTAAATTTCTGTCTCTGGAAACAGGCTACTATCTAATATTTTGAGATGAGAGCTCTTCCATATCACTGATGTGTTGTTGTTGTTTTTCTCTCTTTTTTTATCCCCAGGGCCTGTGCCTTACCCTCTTGCTACTTGCCATTTTTAAGAAGGCCTTACCAGCTCTTCCAATTTCTATTACATTTGGGCTAGTTTTCTATTTTGCCACAGATAACTTGGTGCAGCCTTTTATGGACGAATTAGCTTCCCATCAGTTTTATATCTAGCACCTTTTCAGCTGACCCACCTGCAGACATTTTATTGAATTTAGCAAATACAGGTGGGAGAAACTACCTTCCCCTCATTTCCTAAAACAGCTGCTATGCTGGGCATTACTGGATTCTTCTTTGTAAAAATGGCCTCTTCACCGGTGGGTTTTCTGCCATTCGACTGCAGTCAGTTGCATCTTTTTTCAAAGAACAGTCTGTGGAAAAGATGCCGTTGCTCTCACCAGCAGCCCAGATTGCTCAGCCTGGGGTTCCATCTTGCACCAACCAAGAACGTTGAGGATTTATCCACTGTTAAGCGGTATGATGAGTTATCAAGCTGAACTGTCTGATAAGTGAGGGTGACTCCATAACAGAAGACTATCAGCACTTGTTAGCCTGAGACCACTCAGAGAAGAGCAACTGGGAGGGAAGAATGTTATCTTGTTTAAAGGGAAAAAATATCAAGCAAATAATAGTCTTTCACTTTTGTGTTAGGTTTTTTCTTTCTTTCCAATTCTAATTGTCATACTTGCAGAACAGCCTATATCTATCCTCCTTGCCAGATCAGCACAGAGCACATACATAGATTCTTCTGACAAATTTTTTGGGGGGAATTTGGGGTACAGTAGTCATATCCTGGGATCCTTTGTGTAAAAACAAAATATCCTTTCTTATTAAGCTATGTAATCTATTTCCTAGTATTTCAGCTTCCTTAAAGTATGCTGAATATCCTTTCAGCTTTTAAGTGAGTTTTATAGTTTATTCCAACGAAGAGGTGAGAAACTAAAAACCATCAAATAGCAACAGAACATTGCAATGAAATCTTGTTGTTGTTTTTTAAAAAAACCAACAAACAAACCCCGAATTCATCCTTTGTTCTAAAACTTTTTTTTATAAATCCTTGGGACCATTTTATTTTTAAAAGATGTGTATATGCATGCATGTTGCAATATAAAATTAAAAAGATACATACTATTAACTGTCTCCCTCCCAGACTGCAATGGAGCCATCTTGTGGGAACGAAAAACACATCTCCAATGAACATACATAGGGAATTGTCAAATAGGTTCTATAATTATTAGAAGGTAGCTTAGCCTTGCTCATAAAATCATTCAGAAAAAAATGTGGGGTGGGGGAGGCGGCATGGGAGGAGTAACTTAATTTTACTGTGCAATACATGTATTCTCTGTTCAAAATATTCCATTCTGTTGATTTTCTCCCTTCACTCAAACACCCAAAAACAACCCATCAGCATTCGGGTGCTTCCCTTGAAACCCCATTGCCTTTCTTTACTCAATACATGTTGAAAATGTGATGTTTTAGGCTTCTGAGGAAATTGGAGCATTTCGATCTATCTGCCTAGCTTGTCCTAAATCACTGAATTGCATTCAGCTACCTTTTACATTCAGTCAGTAAAATGAAATTTACACACAGAGTTACTATTTTGTTTGTACTGATACTTATGAGCATCTTTCTTTGGTTTGTGAAACTGGGATTGTAAATATAAGACTACCAAAGAAGACTGCCAAAGTCTGGTACTACTGCTAAGCTCATCCAAACACCGTTCTTGGCATCACAAGTCTGCAGTGCAACTGCTGATACTTTTATCGCAGAGATCATTTAAGTCCTGATCACCCTACAGGTTGCTCGTTGTCCACCCATCATCTAATACCTCAGTCAGCCATTTCAGAAGTCCATATAAGCTTTTCGTGAATTTCAAAAAGCTTTTGAAAACATATTTATAATAAACATAGGAGTCTCCACTGACTTATTGAGCCATTTTTAGGTCCTAATTCTGAAGATGTAAAGAAACTGGCCTTTTCCCAAAATTAGAGTCTTCTTTGTGTCTTGGGGAGTTCTAGAATATTGCCTGGGGATTTTACTAACTCTATTTCCAACGCTTTTGGAAGGAATCAGGTAGATTGAGGCATCCGTGGATTTCAACAACAGCATCGACTGCAAACACAGCTCTTATGATAGAATACTTCTTTGTGCAAACTGTTCCTTATATTTAGGAAAGTAGTAGTTTAGGGCAGAATTGCCTCTTCTGGGAATATTCATTTCAGTGAAGAAATGGAGTGTTCTGCCATACAGGTCTACACACATCATCTCAAATGTTGCAGATGTGAGCTCACTATTTCTTTGAGAACTGAATCATTGTCATACATAATCTAAAATATGAGCATTTGTCTGCTTTACCCAAATTGCAAGGGCCAGTGGATCTTAAGGAACATAATCAACTCTAATACAATGCAAACAGGTTCAGAAAAAAATGCATGCTTATTGCAAGATGTTAGATTAGACTCAAAAACAACCAGCTGGGACATTTAGCAAGTATCAACTTGGTTACAAATAATTATGACTCCATTTCAAGCTTCCAGGAAATCAGTTGAACTCTTGGTGGCAATAGTTTGGCCACATTTAGACATCAGTACCTTCTGAAAAGCCACTCTGTAGGCAGATACTGTTTTGATCAGGCCCATAAGAGTTGCCTTAAGAATCCTTTAATGTAGGATAACTTTGGTTACCATCAAATTGACTCTGATGGTAATGGTTACCATCAAATTGACTCTTTAGATGGGGCTGTTTAACAGAAGCTTGCAAGTCAAAAAATTATGACATGAAAGTGAAATTCTTGTACTTTTTTTTGCCATTGGGCTTTAGAGAGATTGTAAATGAAAGTTAAGTTACTATCCACAGCAAAATTTGAAATGTCCTATTTTTCACTAATGTTTGATAAACGATCAGTGTGGTGCATTCAAATGCTCGTAATTACCTAACTTCTAAGGGCTGTAATCTGAAAAAGCAGAATATTTTAGTATAAAGCAAAATTTGGATGTCTTCACAAGGGATGTTCCAGCTGAGATTCTATTGTACATATTGCTGATGCAGCAAGAGGAACAGTACAATACGTTAGGGAAAGAGTTTTAGGATGAAGACAGATCACTTTTATTAATAAATTTATTTTGCAGTGATGCATAAAGATCATCAATGAGACATCCATAGCACATGAACCTGTACAGAGGTGTGATTTTGTCTAGTAATATTACTCTTTTACAAGTAAGAATAGTGAAAATGCAATAGAATTGGATTTTTAGTCCTTTTTATTTTGTTTTTCAGACACTGGTTTGTTGATTATATAAAATGAATGTGGATAAGCTTTTTAAAAACATCTTTTCAAGATATAATTTTGACAAGTTGTTGCTATTTTCCTTGTATTTGTCAATTATTAATAAATAACGCATGAATCTAATGTCTCTTTTATTCATTGTGCTGAACACTAGTAAAAATGTTTCTGTTTCAGAAGTTTGATGTAAGTTATAAAAGTCTTTATCTATATAAAAAGACCCCACCTCCCTCCATCCCCCCCTTTCTCTTTATACACACACACATACACACACACACACATATATATATATATACATGCACGCACACACAGATATACATATACACACGCACACATGCTCAATTTCTCCCCCAGACCTTTTCCTGGTAAAGAATAAATGTTTTAAAAAACAGGATATTCTATTCGCGTATATGCGTGGAGATACTTGCTTCAGTTCAAGAAGATTAAACTCATAAAACCTTGCTAAGTTACCAACTGCAGTGATCCACTTAACAATTGTCGCAAGAAATGTCACAATGTGGGGCAAAACTCATTTAACAATTGTCTTGCTTAGCAATAGAAATTTTGGGCCCCATTATGGTCAAAAGTCGAGGGCTATCTTTATTGTATTGCCAGCACTGAGAATGTTAACTGCCCAATCCAAAACTTGGAAGTTCTTTATTAAACTGGCATGTTAGCCCCACCTGCAGTGTAATTATTGTGATTATGTAAATAAAAAAGCATAAAAATCAATTGAAAGTTTGAAATCCAAATCATAACATCAATCACTGTAGAACTGCCACCACATAATGTAGAATCTGACTAAAATTTGCAGCAAAGAATTCAATTACAGATGTGCTTTTTATAACTTATCCCAAAGGAGTTATTTTCAACACTTTTTTACAAAATCCATGTATGAAAGCTACTTCTTTAGAGACCCTGATTTAACCCATTCTGAAACCCCAGGAGTCATAATTAAGACTGAAAAGTTATTTGCATAGAACAACTAAAATAGATTTATTAAGACAAAATAAATAGGTCATGATAAATGCTTCATGTAGACTCTTAAATATCAAAAACTATATTTTTTCCCTCCTAATAATACATAAACAAATTAAAGTGCCAATAAAAGTAACTTTTCCTATTTATATAATATGGTTTCAGACTAGGACAGATTTCTCCTCCATATGCAATACCATGAGAGGATAGAATCCAAACAATCTCAGGACATCATCTTCCCCATTGAGCCAAAGAAAATGGCTCCTAAGAAACGAATTAACACTGTTTAGCAGTGCAACCCTATCCATGTTGACCCAAAAGTAGACATTTTGAAGTTTTGTACGACTTACATAAGTGCGTAGCAGCACAAAGCAAGCTTGTTGTAGGGAGAACTGTATATACCATATTGATTCCCACAAAATCATGAGCTGTACAAGAAAATGATAGTCAAATACGACTTCTTCAGTATACAATTGGAACTCATCCTTCAGAGTAAAATGCCACAGCTCTTCTAGGGTATTAGGACAGCAGTGTAGTGTACCCTTTCTACCAATAATGAGTTTGAACATTCAGCCAAGCTCCTTTGGAGCATCATTGCACCCTGATTTTTCAGGATAGTGATGAGGTACAGTGTAGTACTATCTGAAAGTTGATATTATATATTTAAAAAGTTTTTTGCTCATTTGGTTTCTTGGTATCCACATAGTTGGATATCATACTGAACATAGAACATAGAATAAAAGAGTTGGAAGGGACCTTGGAGGTCTTCTTGTCCAATCCCCTGTTCAAGAGGAGACCCTATACCAATGGTGGCTAACCTTTTTGGGATCCTGTGACAAAAATCCTGTGTGCGCTTGCACACTTGTGCTCATGTGTCAGCACCCAGAAGGCAATGCGTGCCCCTCCCATGCCCCCTATCCATGTGCACACAATCCCCACCCACCCACCACCGCCCCCTTACCTGCACTGCGCCTCACAGCTGATTTTCAGCCGGTTTGAGACCTTTTTCAGCCTCCCAGAGGCTTCAGGAAGGCTTCTGCAGGCTTTTCAGGATGAAAACTAGGCCCATTTTGTCACTTCCGGTATCTCCAGAAAAACAGGAAGTGACAAAATGGGCCTAGTTTTCGGCCTGCGGAAACCTGCAGGAGCCTTCCTGAAGCCTTTCAGAGGCAGAAAAAGGCCTCAAACTGGCTGAAAATCAGCTGTGAGGTGCGCATATGCGCAATGAGGTAAGTTTACCTGCAGCTCGTGTGCTGGCACAAATGGCTGTGCATGCTACCTGTGCCACGCGTGCCATAGGTTCGCCATCACAGTCCTATACTATTTCAGGCAAATAGCTGTCCGCTCTCTTTTTGAAAGCCTCCAGTGATGGAGCACCCATGATTTCTGAAGGCAAGCAATTCCATTAAGTTGTTTGTTCTAACTATTAGGAATTTTCTCCTTAGTTCTAGGTTGCATCTCTCCTTGGTTAGTTTCCATCCATTATTTCTTGTCTTGCTTTTGGTGCTTTGGAAACTATTTTGAACCCTTCAAATATTGGAACACTGCTATTATGTATCCACTAGGCCTCGTCCTTCTCATTAAACTAAGACATAATTCCTGTAACTGTTCCTTGTATGTTTTAGCCTCTAGTCCCATAATCATTCTTGTTCTTCTCTGCAATCTGTCCACAGTCTCAACACCTTTTTTATCTTGTGGTAATCAGAACTAGATGTAGTATTCCAAATGTGGTTTTACTAAGACTTTGTAAAATGGTACTGGAAACATGTACATTGGTTGATTGACTAAAGTAACTTTTCTGTTGTGATATTTCAGTTTGTGTTACCAAAGAATATACATAAATTGATTGAAATTGTATCTTTTGCGATGATAAATGTTATTTCTATGTGTCTGATTCTTCCTGGACAAGACAGATGAACAATTTTAATAGTAATATGTTTTGTAGCTCTAACTTTAGTATTTTCAAATTATAATGTGTGTATGTGTATAACATTTTTAATTGATATTTTTCAGCACATTATTTCAGGTGCCTGATAGGTTGACAATACAATTTACATATTTAATTAATAAATCAGAAGTTGTAAGGTATTTTCATTTGCTGGAGCTCTATAGAAAAAAATGTGATGCATTTTCTGATTATAATGCTATGACTTCATAAATACATCATCTTACTATGTAGTAATTCTTGGCAAGAAAAACCAATAACTGCACTTTTACATGATCTAAATTATGCTTCACTGCAAACAGCTTATTTTCCTCCATATAAATATCCTCTTTAGGGAGAAGGCACTCCCTAAACACACTTTTAGCTGGTTTTCACCTTCTACTTAAGAAGCAGCTGGAAATGTTTTATTACTAAGTAAAATGCATCAAGTGAGCAAATCAGGAGTCTTTCTCTGACAGAATCATAGAGTTGAAAGTGCTGTTAGGACATCAAGTTTAACTCTTGCTTAGTTGTGGGATTCCAGTTAAAATAACCCCAATAGCCTCTGCCAGAACACTTTTAATGAAACTGAATCCACACATGCTTTTTCTGCTGTTCTACAGTATGCTAAGCATTGCACATCCAACTTATCTATTTTTAATGTTGATTGAGGTAATTTAAATTCCTTCTTATCCTACAAGGGAACACTCATAGAGCTAACTATCTCTGTAAAACACTATTCAGTAATCAGATGAACCAATCACCAGTTAGAAAATCCCAGGAAACAATAAAATATGTGCTCTGCTGTCCTAGTGTTTTTATTTCTGCTCTTCTCAACATTTCTGTCCAAACGTAAGGTAATTATGGCCTTAAAAATTCATAAGGAACATCAAATAAAAACTAGTGGAGAATATATGATGCCTTGTTTGACATGAGCTACAAAGCTGTAATTCTCAGGAACTGAATTACCAAATCCTATGAGCTGTAAGCATATAGTCACCAATAGTCAACAACTATCTAAACTATTTTAAGAGCAAAACTGGACTGTTGTCATAGCAACAGCCAATCCTTTTCATCTCATTTCCTACAGTGCCATCTTGGATAACACACTTTGGAGTCGTGTAGGCACTGGTAGGCTGGGTGAAAGGTAAGTCAGCTGTTTGATGAGAGACATTATCTCTTCACCTAATAGAAGAATAGTAATATATTACTACCATATATTATATATAAATGTATTTAATATATAATGCATTTTATTAGGACCCCCTGACCTTCCTGTCCACCTCTACATTTCATTTCACAGAATAGTAATATGTTACCATTCCACATAAGCAAATACAAAGGAGGACAGGGAAATCAAGCTCCTAATAAAATGACATAGAGATTGCAGACCAGGAAGGAATTTTCACTTTCAGTGGTTTAACCATAGAAACATCTGAAAGGCTTCCTTCATCTCTCCCTGACAGCTAAAATGGAGAGCGATTGGGAAGAAAACCAGTAGGGAATATATTTTCTTTTATGTGTACTTGGAGGGTTGCAAGTTTAATCATTCTGGCATATGACTCACAGGGTGTTGTACATAATTGGCTTGGTCCCTAGAGCCATACTTTTGCTTCTGGCTTCATTATTCTCTGCAAGCAATTGCTTTATAGCCAGCTCTGCTTGGGAAATCCCTGCTTCTCAGCAAAGCAAAACCAGAGCGGAACTAAAATGGCTTTTTCTTAGAACATTGCTGAGACGTTAATTTTGTCATTGTCCTTGAAAAATAAAAGGCAATTATAATCATATTGGTCAATAAGGGAAATGTCTGAGTGTTATTTGAATTAGAATCAACTGAAATGGCACATAAATATTCGGGTTCCGCAAGGTTCTTATCAGGCATGGCATTATGTACAAGGGGTTTTGGAAGATTTTATTTTTAATACTGAAGCCAGATAACTAAATTATGAGATGTACATTTAAAAAAAAAAATCTAGGAATTAATGGATTGAATGCAGGGTTCATTTGAGAAGGAGGTGTTTTCATATTCAGACATACCAAAAATGTTTCTCTCAGCCTTCAAACATTTTAATCCCATTCTACCTCTTGCCATATACACAAAAAATAAATGGTTGTTGGGTTGCCAACCCATAAAAACCAAATTTTACAAAAAAGGAAAGAAAGCTTCTCTATTGCCAGTAATAAAGACTAACTCTTGTAACAATATTTCCTGTCAACCCGATCATTAACTTAACCTATAACGTAACCTAAAACTAAACTTAACCTAAAGGCCCTGTCACACTGCCCAACGGATGCAAAACATTTGTAAAAAGGACACAGCGGACGAGAAAAATGTTCCATCCGTTGTTATCCACTCTCAAAAGGGGCGAAAATTTGCATAAACAGAGAAGATAACACGGAAAGGAACGGATGGGGTGAGGACGCAGGGCGGATGCAAAATGGATGCAGAGCAGAAGCCTCGCGGATGGAAGCGAATGGGAGCGGATGGCACATCCGCTAGGCTTCCGGGGGACCTCAGCAAAGCGGACGCGGAATGGATACAGCGGATGCAGAGCGGACGCCGAGCGGATGAAGCGGATGCACAGCGAATGCACAACGGATGAAGCGGATGCAGAGCGGAAGCCTAGCGGATGCACAGCTGAAGCCTAGCGGATGCCTGGCATTAATTGCGCATGCGGGGGGGGATTTATTGCATCAGCCCCGCGGATATAAAGGGAAGCAGCTCGGAAGCAGGTCACCATTCAGAGGAAAGACCTGCTGCCAGACACATTGAGTACCTTGCCTGCCTGCCTTGCTGCCTGCCTTGCTGCCAGCCTTGCTGCCTGCCTTGCTGCCTGCCATCCTGCCAGCCTTGGTGCCTGCCTCCCTGCCAGCCTTGCTGCCTGCCTTGGTGCCTGCCTGCCTGCCAGCCTTGCTGCCTGCCAGCCTTGCTGCCTGCCTGCCAGCCTTCCTGCCAGCCTCCCTGCCAGCCAGCAACCCCACAAACATGGGGAAAAAGAGGAAGCCTCAGCCATCTGCTGCCAGCCCTGGCAAGAGGGACAGGGCCACCCTCCCGCCCCCTGGCCCTCACTCTGCTTCTGCTGGGGCTTCTGTAGCACGGGCTCGCTCTTCTGCGGCTGGGGCTTCTGCTGCTTCTGCTTCTGGAGGAGCTGATGATGCTGTCTCTGGCGGTGGTGCTTCTGCTCGTGCTTACTCTGCTGAGGCTGCTTCTGGCGGTGGTGCTTCTGCTCGTGCTTACTCTGCTGAGGCTGCTCCTGGCGGTGGTGCTTCTGCTGGTGCTTACTCTGCTGAAGCTGCTCCTCGTCCTGCTGGTCCTGCTCGTCCTGCTCATGCTCCTGGACTTGCTCATACTGCTCGTCCTGCTCGTGCTCCTGGTCTTGCTCGTACTGCTGGTTCTGCTCGTGCTCCTGGTCCTGCTCGTGCTCCTGGTCCTGCTTGTGCTCCTGGTCCTGCTCGTGCTGGTGCTGCTGCTGCTGCTGATGATGATGATGATCCTGCTGCTGCTGCTGCTGATGATGATGATGATGCTGATGATGCTTATGATGCTGATTATGATCTTGCTGGTGATGCTGCTGCTGCTGCTGCTGGTGTGGAGGAGCTGCCCCTACAAACTGGAAGCCCCTCTGATGAGGGCCCATCTGGTCCTGGCAAAGGGAGGAAGAGGCATATGCGGGAACGGGAGAGGAGGCAATACTCCATTGAGGAGGAACACGAGGATGAAGTGCTGGAGTGGCTGAGAGAGAATGACTATCTGTGGCGGAAGGGACACCGGCTGTACAGGGACACCAAGCGGAAGCATGCTGCTTGGAGAGAGAAGGCGGAGAGTCTGGGCTACACATCGGAGGTGCTCCTTGGCTGGTGGAAACATATGCACATCTGGTACGGGAAGCTGCACCTCAAGAAATCTGGCCAGGCCACGGTTAAGCTGACGGACACAGAAACCTATGTCATGGCCAGGTGCAGCTTCCTAGAGGGTGAGATCCGCCACTGAGGAGCAGCAGCAGCAGCCCTTCTCACGACCCTCTCTCTCCAGAAGCCTGCTGAGAGCCAGTCCTCTTCTGGCCGAGAGTCAGTTCCTGTCTCCAGAAAGGTTTCTGTGGAGCGTGCCACGGCGGAGAACCCGTGGACAGGTGTTTTAACCATGGTGGAGCACGTGGAGGACTCCCTGGTGCAGTGGGAGAAAGGAGACGGCACTTCCACCACAGCCCTACCTGCATCCACCCACAGCTCCACCTCCACAGAAAGGCAGAGAGCCAGACAGGAGGGGCAGAGCCACACTGTCCTGCTGGAGATCAGGGACACCATCTGGATCAGCATAGATCTCCTCTCTCAGCTGGTCCACACCGACTCCTCATCCTCCAACCGCAAGCCCTTCCTCACCTATGTCAACCAGACCCTCACGGACATGGCGGAACCCCAGTACCAGGTGGTGAAGGACCAGATCACCGAGCTGCTTCACAACCCTCCAGACCCAGAGGCACCTGCTCCCACACAGTCCAGGTCTGCTCCTCCACCCCAGGTGATGTCCGTCCCATTCCAAGGCTTCCCACAGGCCCTCACCTACCAGGGCTACAGCTACCAGGAGGTCCAGCAGCATAGGCAGCAGTCCTTCCCAGTCCAGGCACAGAGTCATCAGGCAACACCGTTGCCACCGGTTCCACCAATGCCACCCACGCCAATGATGCCACCAACGACAGCGATGCCACCTACGCCACCGATGCCACCAACGCCAGTCCTCACTCAGTTGCAGACCAGACAGCCCCACTACACTGCTCCTTCCTCCACCCCATAGCCAAGCCCGGCCTCAGTACTGGGGCTGACACCACATGGCATGGAGGAAGGAGCTCTCAACATCATGGGGCTGAGCCAGCTGTCTGAGAGCTTCCTCAACACACCGTCACCTGTTGTCCTCTCGGGGCCAGGCACCCCAGTGGCGCTTCAGACCAGCACTCCAGCAGCAGCCACCTCCACAGCACCTGGACCCTTCACCTCTGAGACTGGGCACACCTCCGAGTGACCAAAAGGAGTGCCAGAGACTGGGTGGCTACCTGTAGTCTTTATTTGGACACTTGACTTGGGTCATTTTTCTTTTACAGCTTGTGATTAATAAAGTTTATCTTTGCTTCACACACTTGCTTCATTTATTTTTGTCAATAAAGTCTTGGTGGAAACTTTTAGAAATGGTTTAAGCCTTTGCATGCTTGTGGGATGGGTAAGGATAGCAGTGGGATGGGCAGGGATACCTTTAGGATGGGTAAGGATAGCAGTGGGATGGGCAGGGATACCTTTGGGATGGGTAATAGCTGTGGGATGGGCAGGGATACCTTTGGGATGGGTAATAGCTGTGGGATAGATAAACCTCCAGTGCAAGCATAGTGGGACTGTATGGTCCACCCTCCCAGGAGCCACACTTATGGCCCTTCATTATCAATACTAATGTAAGCATTGATCCACACATTTGAACATAAACACAACTCTTTATTAAATGCCCTGTTCATTGTAGGCCCACCCAACATACATGGCCCAATCTCATCAGTGTGATGAGACAGGCTGAAGGAAGCATCCATTAATCGTCTATCATCCTGTCTTGCCACTCCACTGCTCCAGCTGGGGAGTTGCACCAGTGTCTCAGGAGGTTGCGCTGCTTCTTCCCTTCACGTGAGGCTCTGTTGGGGCCTTGCACATCCTCAGTGTCTATCAGGTTTTGCCCTTGCCTCCATTCCCCAGGCTCCATGTCCCCATTGCCTTGCTGGAGGTCCACGAGCCTGTTCTGCAAGACTGGGTAGCAGCTGCGCATGAGATTGTGCAGGATGCAGCAAGCTTCCACGATCCTCCTCACGGTCTCTGGGCGATGCTGCATGGTGGTGAGAAGTACCTGGTACCTGTTGGCCAGGATGCCAAAGGCGTTCTCCACCACCCGCCTTGCCCTGGACAGCCTGTAGTTGAAGATCCTCTCTTCACGGGTGAGGAGTCTGGAAGTGTAGGGCTTCATGAGGTAGGTTCTGAGGGAGAAGGCGTCATCCCCCACGATGAAGTAGGGCACATCTTGCATGTCGTTGGGCAGGGGGTCTGAATCTGGGAAGCCCATGATGAGGTTGCCTTCCAGCCCCTCCTTGAGGTCACTGGCGTTGTATACCTGGGCATCTGAAGATGAGCCGTTGCCTGAAGCATCGATGTACATGAACTTGTAGTCAGCATCAACCATGGCAAAGAGGATGATGCTGAAGAAGCCCTTGTAGTTGTGATAAGTGGACCCTGACTTGGCTGGAGATTTGCAGGCCACGTGCTTGCCATCTATGGCTCCAACGGTGTGTGGGAAATTCCACTTCTGATACCACTGCTCTGCAACTTTCTTCCATCCTTCTTCAGTGGAGGGGCACTGGAGAAGCTCCTCCATGTATTCTTCGATGATGGCCTGCACCACTTCTCTGACCACAATGCTGATGGTGTTGTGTGGCACCCTCCATCCATACTGCATGCTCCTGTAGGTGGTCCCTGAGGCCAGGTGGCGCAGAGTGAGTGCCACCTTGAGCCCAGGTTCCAGGCTGGGCCGGAAGTTGATGTTTGCCTTGGTCAACCTGGGTGTCAGCCGCTGCACAACTTCGTCAAACATGGCTGGAGGCATCCTCATGAAGTTCTGGAATGCACGAGTGTCTTCGTTCCTGAGCTTTACCATCAACTTGTTGTACAGTCCATACTCTGCTCTTCTCCCGATCCATCTTCGGACCCAGACGCTTCTTGGCCGCCTCTTTTTCTTCCCGTAGTAGAGTTCACAGAGCCTGTAGATGGCTTCGCACTGTTGCAGAAGGATGGTGGCTACCAAAAGGAGTTTGTTATGATCCATGGTGGACATGACTGGATGCTGTGGAAGAGCAAGAGCCAGATGAAGGCTTCAGAGGTCTGCACAGCAGGGCTGCTGGTCTGAAAGTGAGATGCAGGTGAGTTGCTCCCCCTTTTTATAGGCAATAAACCCCTTCATTATCAATACTATGTGTCCTTTTGCATCCTCTAGGCATCCTCTGGACATCCTTAATATCCGAGATAGGTCCCCTCTGCGAACGTTTTTTCCGTTTTAAATGCTTTGTTTGCGAGCTGCATCCGCTTTCATCCTTTCTCCGTCCGTGCTACTAATGCTGCACGTAGGTTCCACTTCCTCCCTGTGTCCGAGCGGATTTGAGTTGCATGGATGCGCAGCGGATGCCTAGTGGATATAGCGGATACGTAACAGATGCAGAACGGATGTCCCCCGTATGCCTAGCGGATGCAGAACGGACGCATTGGATACATTTTCCGCTCAAAAGTTTTGAGCAGCTCAAAACCCTCTGAGCGGATGAAACGTCAATAGATGGATGCTGGACGGATAGAGAGGAAACAAAATGGAGGCAGTGAGTACAGAACGGAAGCATCGCGTTAACCAATGGATGGCAAGTGTTTTTCTCCGTTTTACATCCTCTTTCCATGCGTTGGTGCAGTGTGACAGGGGCTTAAGGTCTGATTGATTAATTTGTTGTTCATGTAAACATAGCTCTTGAATTTTTATTGTAAACAACATACTTGTGAAGCCCACTACTCAGAACTGGATTATGACTCTGGTTATTAGTATTTTAAATTAATCTGGCAGTTTTAGTAAAAATGTATTAAGATGTGACTGCTTGCTCTGAGTTGCAAGTGAGTACTTTAAGCCATGAATATGTGAAGCTGAAGAATTCCTGATGGGAGACTGGCCAAAGTATCTTCTAGACACATCACTAAATTTTCTACATGCATGCCTAAAAACTGGACCAAGTTTAATTTTATGGCTTCCTTGTACAGAACTGGATCATCCAACAGTAGTAATGTTAGCTCTGCCTTTAATGCCTCTAAGGGATGAAAAGAAACCGTATAATAGAAGATGAAAGAAATTAAGAGCCTTTTTATTATGAAAACCTGGCACACACACCAAGAGCCAAATATGTTCAAATCAGAGCCAATATGAATGATCACTGGTCAGTGTCAGATTTAGAGTAGAGTTGATGAAGATCAAATTCCTCACTTAGTGGAATCAAAAATCACTGTGTGACATTGGGACCTTTCCTTTTTTCACAGCATGAAGAATAAAAATGGGTTGGGGAAGAGGGGAAATAATCAGGCACGTTGACCTAAACTTCTTGAAGAATGGGTGACAATACATAGCAGACAAGAACAAGTCATAAGACCTGAACCTGCTCACAATATCTATAGGAGAGACTGGATCGGCATTAGAGAAGGTACACTATTATTCAATACTGCTGATTTGTCATTCCTTCCAGTGAGATTGTTGGTTAAAATAATCTTTTTGGAGATTTTAGTAGAAACATATTGTCCTGCAAATCCTTCAGTCGTTCAGAAAAAAATGACTCAAAGGGAGAAATTCAGTAATAACTGAATTGATCTATCATACTAAGCAGCAATAAAGCTTGTTTATTTTTGGTTAGCATGTGGACCCAGCAACATGGACTCAGGACAGTGTGTGAACCCAGGCAACCTAAATAAAGGCATGTTAGGACAGGCAGGCAGAGGGTGAATGCTACAAACTAAGGCTGAAAACATCTTGATTGGTGATGTAGGTCTGATTTTTTAATAATTTCAGTGGATAACATTGCTGCTATGGTAATTGAATGGCAGTTATTTGTCTTCATTTATCCATCCTATCCCTCTTGAAGCGGAGCTTAATAGCATGGTTCAGATTTCTGTCGCCACATCTCCATTACATAGCCAGGTGCATTTAGCAAAGCTGGCCAACCAGTCTCTTACCCCTCCATTATAGCTGGGTGCTTTTGACAAAAGTGCTTTTGCATAGGTAACCTTGACATTTGTGGCAGGGTAATGTTGCATGGCTTTAAAAGCAAAAGGTCTTAAGAGCTGGTTTATTATTGCATAATTTTCCAAAGGACACCCCTGAAATCCTTCGTCCCACTCTTATTCGATTCTGGGAATATGCTAAATGCTCTGTAGTGCATGTATTTAGAACATTAATCCTGACTAATTCTACATATTTTGGAACCTCAAATGAGTGAGAGATAATCTGGATAATCTCAGAAGCTCTTTATTCTTTTTCTTTTATGTTCTTTGCTGTCATTGGATGGCATTGACAACTTTGTCACTATCATTGCCATGTCATATCCCACTCTTTAAACAACCATTGCCATTACCATATCCCACTCTTTAACCAACAGCTTCCTTTCCATATCTGAAGTACATAATCTGACAAAAGGGGGTGGGGAATAAACCCTCATCTGCATATGGTCCAAATCAAATTTAAAATTTAAAATTTAAAATTCCAAAGAATTTTAAATCTTAAAAGCATTACACCAAACTGAAATATCTAATCAAACTCCTTTTAGACCAAGGGTGGGATCCGACCAGTGTAACTACCGATTCGGTGATTTTATGTTTTGCACTTAAACTGAAAGCTCTTTGATGTTTTCCAAATAGATCATGTTAGCTAGATTTTATGGAGAAACATTTTTAGCATTATTTTTTTCGTGAAAGCTAATGCCACCTATAAGTCACCACGAGATGACAATACTGGTATGCCAGAAACTTGCTCTTTAAAATCTATTCTTTCATTTCAGTTGGCAGAAGGTTCCTAGAGGAAAAAGTTGTGTCACCATTGTTTGTGAAATGGAAACTTGCTGAGAGTAGTCATTAGTGCACTTTTAGCAGCATTCTGCAACTGAATTTTTGGCTGCTGAAGGAGAGCTTCAAAGTGAAATTCACCACTAAATTCAGGTTGTGTTTGGTAGAGTGTGCTAATATGAGTACTATGTGTCACTAAGCCAGAAAATATTAAGAAGACCTGATTTGTGTGATGAAGAAAGAAGCAGACTCCCTGGGACAACAGCTGATGAGTTTCACATGAGATAAATTGAGGAACTGGTGAAGGACAATTGGCAGATCACTCAAAGGGGAAATTGCCATCAAGACTGGCATTCTCACACAGAAACATGTGGGCCAGATTGTTGACGTCCTTCACTATTGGAAGGTCTGTGTAAAATTGAGTCTTCACATACTGACAACAGGGATCAAAGATTCAAGAGTTGAAATTTGACAGCAATTGTCATAAAACAATTGTAATAAGAGCTGCGATGTCACCGTGGTTAGAATGCAGTACTGGAGGCTACTTCTGCTGTGTGCTGGCTGCCTGCAATTTGGCAATTGGAATCTCACCAGGCTCCAGGTTGACTCAGCCTTCCATCCTTCTGAGGTGGGTAAAATGAGGATCCAGATTGTTGGAGTCAATATGCTGACTCTGTAAACAACTTAGAGAGTGGCTATAAAGCAGTATAAAGTGGTATATATAATAAAGTCTATAAAAATGAAAATTCCTTCACAGCATCATGACAGCTGACAAAATGTGGGATCATTTTATCTTCAGGAAATGAAGTCCTGGTCCATGGGGTATCTTCACAAGGATTCACCTTTTTTAAAAAAATCAAAATCCAGGCTTCAGCATTCTTCATATTTATCCTTTTCATGCACATAGTGTTATTCCTTTGAATTTTCTTGAACCTGGCACCACAATTAACTTAGAGACTGCATTGAGATACTGGCTTTGAAACAACTGGGCAAACATCTGAAGCACAAGAGGGAAATTTTGCTACAACATAACAATATTAGGTCTCATACCTCACAAGCCAAGAGACAATTGTGTAGTTGGCTATTTAATGCTATTCCATTTGCCACAGAGTCCAGACTTGATGCCATGCAACTTCTATACTTAATATGGCAGCTCTGTCTTCAGAAAACTTCTCTCTACTACATTCTGCTAGAGAGAAGTCCCCTGAATCTTAGGGTTTGTCAAATTTTTCAACTTTCAATTTCCAAACATTAGGAGTGCTCAAAAAGTTGTGACATGCCTTGGGGATTGTAAATATATTTTGGTTATTTAATGTCATTTAGATGTGCTTGGTAAGTAACTACATAAATATCATAACTTTTTAACACTTTGTGTTTCATTTGGACTCCAGTATGAGTCTGAAAATTTGGAAGACAAAACCTCTGGTCTCTGCGACCGACCGAGATCGGATTCTGGAACATTAACCTAGGAACATACTGTACATTCATTGTCATGCCCCTATTAGAATCTGACTCCAAGGGAGAGGAGGAACAGCCGACAAGGAGTGGGAGTGTGGCTCCAGAGGTTGTGGAGGAAACTGGGGAAGGGCACAGGGCAGCTGGGCATTCAGAGGAAGACCCAGGCATATCCCCACTTCATCTTAGGGCACGCAGGGAGGAGTGGATAAGGGAGAAATGTGAATGGCATGGTCTACGGGGGAGGAAAGGGCCTTGATCCCCTTCACGGGCTGCAACTTTGAGGACTATTTAAAAGGACAAACTGCGCATGGGCCAGTGCTGGAAGCAAAGCATGAAAATATTTCTAGTTTGTCAATTCTTATCTGAGTTTTGGCATCCTTCCCAGTGTGTGTATTTTGATATCTGTGGATGTCTTCAAGCCCTTATCCTGCCTTGTCTTATTAATTGCTTCAGTGTGATTAGTATTGTTTTTTCCTATTTATAATTTATATGTATTTTGAATTTGAACGGAAGTTCTTACTTTTCGCAACTGTTTGGAGGGAGTTTTTTCTCCAGCCAATGATAATTGGACCTTTGAAGCCAAGTTGAAGGACCTGTTTTTGTGACTTTGCTGCTTTTGTATCCCACCCTGGATCATCACAATTCACCTTCATTTGTGATGCAGTACTCTAGGTGTGGTCTTACTAAGGCTTTATAGAGTGGTATTAGTACCTCACTTGATCTCAAGTGTATCCCTCTGTTAATGCAACTTAGGATTGCATTAGCTTTTTTGGCTGTTGCTGCACACTGCTGACTCATATTTAGCTGGTTGTCCACAAAGACTCCAAGATCCCTCTCACAGTTACTGCTATGGAGCCTGGTTTCACCCAGTCTATATGTGTACTTTGTTTTTTTCTTGCTTAAATCTGTATAAAATGATGAGTTTGTAATTGTATTATTCTCCCAATAAATTGCAGGAGGGGAATATTTTCTCTATGAACTGCTGCAAAAGTTTGGTTCATGACATGATGACTCAGAACTTACAGAGCATCTGTTGTTTATCCTCCATGAAAGAATAAAGAAGGAAAGTCATAAATACATGTGAAAAGAAATTAGAAGATGGATGAAAGATATCCATTGTTGAAGTTTTCACTACTCTTGAGATTAGTTTTCTTATCCTTTGGGTTGTGGTTATCCGGCAGCAGGTGCGGACGGCTGAGGAGAGCGAGGACTCAGATGAGGGACCAGGACCATTAGGGAATGGACTGCTGCCTTCAGAAATTGTGTGGAGCTGGCAGCAGCGATGAGTTCCCGAGGAGCTTGTGCCAAGTGCACGTGCACACAGGATTGCTAGCAGGAAAAAGCAACAGATGACTCGGGAGTAAGGCTGCAAGGTAATGGCCCCTCCTTCAAGAAGATAAAAGCCAATTGTGAAGCAAACATTCTTTGCAGAAAGCAAAGATGTTGTGAAACTCAGCCTCGTGCCATTACAGTATCTTAATTTAGTATCTGAAGACTCTTATGTTGTGAAATATTTCTTATCTGTGATTCTTGGCAGTCTCATACAGTTTTGGCAAGGTTTGTGCTTATCAAAGTTAATTAGTTTGCAGCAGCCTTTTAACCGGGGATTCATAAGACTCATTAAAAGGTTTCTGTTCCCTTTGGTTATTGTTTGTCTTATTGGAAAAGGGTTTGGGTCAGAACACTTTGGCAGTTTTCTTCCTTGCATCTGCCTAGCCCATGGCACATACCCTGGCACCATGTTTTTCCTCTGCCACATCCCCTCACTGTCACTTTCATCTTGCCACTAGCTCAGGAAGAAGAAAAGACTGGCTGTCCTTAGCTGTACCCGTGTTAAAATAGCACTCCCTCTTCCATTTTCCAATACTGTCCAAAAGCAACTGCCCTCAAGGTGTGTCAATCTGATAGGGAATGGCTTGATTGGCCATGACTGGGAACTGTTTCAAGTTTTTAAATGAGGGAAGTATTATACAAACTTTTAAATAGCTCATAGGATAAACAGGCAGGCACAGCTGAGGCAGGATGGGGATGAGCAATGGGGACAGCAATCTTTTTTTCTGCTAACTCAAGGATGGGTGGAGAGTATTGAAATTCAGCAGTGCAGGAAAGTCCTTTGTCTCAGAAAGCAATGGGGCAGCTGGTTTATTTATGGCTACCTGCACTACATGTGTGTCGTGGCTGGACGGAGCTAGTTTGAAGCTTACCCGGAAGCAGCTGCTGTGTAGAGTTAAGCTACTTGTCATGATCAAAACACAGAAGAGGGATTGAGGAGCGAGCCAAAATTCAGGACCTTAGGACAATTGAGAAATACAAAATAGGCCAGCAGGCTGAAGGGCCTTGTTCCTCAAGAGATGCTTCATTAGAATAGGAGGCTTCATTATGGTTTAGGAGTGCCAGTCACAAGATGGAAAATGGTTTCTTTATTCATCCCATTTTTTAGGCCACCTAACTCCAAAAATGATTCTGAGCAGCTTTACCAAATTAAAAATTGAATATATGTATTATAAACAATTTGTGCTGTTTCAATAGCTGAAACGCGCAATTCAAAAAATCAGCAGGGATGGTAGAAGAGTCATAGGCCACTTGGTAGCCACTAAATAGTTGAGCTGTATTTTGGCTGTTAACCAAACATCATGCCTTGAAGCTGACAGACTTCAATTTGAATTATACTTGAACCTGAATAAAGTTCTGGTGACACAATTCTAATTTTTAAAGTCCTTATACTGCAGAAACCCAGTGGCGGTGATTAGTAAGACTCGTATTCTATTTAACCCAAAGTTCATTTCTTGCCTCTTTTTCACCCATTTCCCTATAGAAGAAGCCATGTGAAATATTACTTTAACAAACTGATTTGGTCTTGAGTCCACTCCAGCCTTCACATAAACTAAAGCATTTTTGAGAAAAGGCAGAATATGGAAAGAATTGACCCAGTTCTATTTGCAGAAGAAAAGCAACAACCTCACAATTTACAATAGTTTCTGACATAAAGATTCTTTCTTTGTTTCAGGTTTTGAAGTTATTTCAACAGGTGACAGCATCTTGTCAACTTTGCTTAGAAGTTAGATGGAGTGAGGTCTGTTTCATATTTGGATGGGAATCCAGCAGAGGACTATAACTTAAGCCCATGTCACACTGGCCAACGGATGCAAAAAGGACACAGCGGACGAGCAAAATGTTCCATCCGTTGTTATCCGCTCTCAAAAGGGGCAAAAATTTGCATAACTGGAGCAGATAACAAGGACGCGGGGAGGACGCAGGGCGGATGCAAAGCGGATGCGGAACGGAAGCCTAGCGGATGGAAGCGGATGGGAGCGGATGGCGCAACCGCAGGACTTCCGGGGGGGCTCAGCAAAGCGGACGCGGAACGGATACAGCGGATTCAGAACGGACACCGAACGGATGAAGCGGATGCACAGCGGATGCACAGCGGAAGCCTAGTGGATGCCTGGCGTTAATTGCACATGCGGGGAGGATGCATTGCATCAGCCCCGCGGATATAACGGAAGCAGCTCCGAAGCAGGTCGCCATTCAGAGGAAAGACCTGCTGCCGGACGGATTGGCTGCCTTGCCAGCCCTGCCAGCATGTCTGCCTGCAAGCCTTGCTGCCAGCCTTGCTGCCAGCCTTGCTGTCTGCCTGCCTGCCAGCCTGCCTGCCAGCCTCCCTGCAAGCTAGTCTGCCTGCCAGCCTTCCTGCCAGTCTTGGTGCCTGCCTGCCTGCCAGCCTTCCTGCCAGCCTTCCTGCCAGCCTTGGTTCCTGCCAGCCTCCCTGCCAGCCAGCAACCCCACAACCATGCGGAAGCACAGCAAGCCTCAGCCATCTGCTGCCAGCCCTGGCAAGAGGGACAGAGCTACCATCCCGCCCCCTGGCCCTCACTCTGGTTCTGCTGGGGCTTCTGCAGCACGGGCTCGCTCTTCTGGGGCTGGCGCTTCTGCTGCTTCTGCTTCTGGAGGAGCTGATGACAAGCACTCCAGCACCAGCCACCTCCACAGCACCTGGACCCTTAACCCCTGAGACTGAGCAACCAAGAGGAGTGTCAGAGACTCATTTTTGTTTTATAGCTTCTTGTTAATAAAGTCAATTTATGATTCACACACTTGCTTCATTTCTTTTTTTTAAATAAAGTCTTGGTGGAAACTTTTAGAAATTGTTTAAGCCTTTGCACGCTTGTGGGATGGGTAAGGATAGCTTTGGGATGGGTTAGGATACCTGTGGGATGGGTAATAGCTGTGGGATGGGTTAGGATAGCAGTGGGATAGATAAACCTCCAGTGCAAGCATAGTGGGACTGTATGGTCCACCCTCACAGGTGCCACACCTATGGCCCTTTATTATCAATAATAATGTAATAATTATCCACGCATGTCAACACAAACACAACTCTTTATTAAACGCCCTGTTCATTGTAGGCCAACCAAACATACATGGCACAATCTCATCAATGTGATGAGACAGGCTGAAGGAAGCATCCATTAAGCATCTACCATCCTGTCTTGCCACTCCACTGCTCCAGCTGGGGAGTTGCACCAGTGTTTCAGGAGGTTGCGCTGCTTCTTCGCTTCATGTGAGGCTCTGTTGCGGCCTCAATGTCAATCAGGTTTCGCCCTTGCCTCCATTCCCCAGGCTCCATATCCCCGTTGCCTTGCTGGAGGTCCACAAGCCTGTTCTGCAAGACTGGGTAGCAGGTGCACATGAGATTGTGCAGGATGCAGCAAGCTTCCACGATCCTCCTCACGGTCTCTGGGCAATGCTGCATGGTGGTGAGAAGTACCTGGAACCTGTTGGCCAGGATGCCAAAGGCGTTCTCCACCATCCGCCTTGCCCTGGACAGCCTGTAGTTGAAGATCCTCTCTTCACGGGTGAGGAGTCTGGAAGTGTAGGGCTTCATGAGGTAGGTTGTGAGGGAGAAGGCGTCATCCCCCACGATGAAGTAGGGCACATCTTGCGTGTCGTTGGGCAGGGGGTCCGGATCTAGGAAACCCACGATGAGGTTACGTTCCAGCTCCTCCTTGAGGTGACTGGCGTTGTATACCTGGGCATCTGAAGATGAGCCGTTGCCTGAAGCATCGATGTACATGAACTTGTAGTCAGCATCGACCATGGCAAAGAGGATGATGCTGAAGAAGCCCTTGTAGTTGTGATAAGTGGACCCCGACTTGGCTGGCGCTTTGCAGGCCATGTGCTTCCCACCTATGGCTCCAACGGTGTGTGGGAAGTTCCACCTCTGATACCACTGCTCTGCAACTTTCTTCCATCCTTCTTCAGTGGAGGGGCACTGGGGGAGCTCCTCCTTGTATTCTTCGATGATGGCCTGCACCACTTCTCTGACCACAATGCTGATGGTGTTGGATAGCACCCTCCAGCCGTACTGCATGCTCCTGTAGGAGGTCCCTGAGGCCAGGTGGTGCAGAGTGAATGCCACCTTGAGCCCAGGTTCCAGGCTGGGCCGGAAGTTGATGTTTGCCTTGGTCAACCTGGGTGTCAGCCGCTGCACAACTTCGTCAAACATGGATGGAGGCATCCTCATGAAGTTCGGGAATGCACAAGAGTCTTCGTTCCTGAGCTCCATCATCAGCTTGTTGTACAGTCCGTCCTCTGCTCTTCTGGCGAACCATCTTTGGATCCAGACTCTTTTTGGGTGGCTCCTTTTCTTCTCGCAGTAGATTTCACAGAGCTTGCAGATGGCTTCGCACTGTTGCAGAATGATGGTGGCTGCCGAAAGGACTTTGTTACAATCCACGGTGGACATGACTGGATGCTGTGGAAGAGCAAGAGGCAGATGAAGGCTGCAGAGGTCTGCACCACTGGGCTGCTGTTCTGAAAGTGAGATGCAGACGAGTTGCTCCCCCTTTTTATAGGCAATATAGGTTTTCCACTAGGCATCCTCTAGGCATCCTGTAGGCATCCTGTAGACATCCTTAATATCCGAGATAGGTCCCCTCTGCGAACGTTTTTTCCGTTTTAAACGCTTTGTTTCCATTGTGCATCCGCTAGGCATCCGTTCTGCATCTGTTCCGCGTCCGTTCCGCTTCCTCCCTGCGTCCGAGCGGATGCGAGTTGCGCGGATGTGTAGCGGACACCTAGCGGATATAGCGGATGCATAACGGATGCGTAGCGGATGCAGAACGGACAAACTGGATACATTTTCCATGCAAAAGTTTTGGGCAGCCTAAAACTTTTGGAGCGGATGAAACGTCAATAAACGGATGCTGGACGGATAGAGAGGAAGCAAAACGGAGGCAGTGAGTACATCGCGTTTTCGAATGGATGGCAAGGTTTTTTGTCCATTTTACTTCCTCTTTTCATCCGTTGGTTCAGTGTGACATGGGCTTTAGATTGGAAAGTTGAAAAACATCCTGAAAAAAGCTGTGGCAAACCACTTCCAAGTTGCTGCAAAGCCAACATCATGCATTTGTTCATGAAACCATGTCAATTCAAGGCCATTTATACCTTTATCTTCTAAACTATCATCTTGCAACATTTGAACATATTTATTGTTGAGCTGAAAATGCCATTCAGAAAGGGCCCAATATCTATCCACTTACTTTTGTACATTCACTGCTAAATTGACATAAAATCAGGATTCAGGAGGAACAATAACATTAGAGTCATGCAACCATATGCTCAAGGACCAAGCAAATAAATCATTTGAGAGGAGGGAGACATCACAGAGAACATATCATGGGATGTATATATTGGAGTAAATAACAAAGTAGTTAGGTACAAAGTTCCAAGCCAAAGTGAAGTAGGAGAATTAAGCCAACCTGTTTCCACAATATGATTTTGAGCATGAACCACAATTTTTAAGGAGAACATTGGGAATTACTTTGAAATCTTTTAACTTCTTTGACAGAGAAGCAGAGGAACCATGAAATGAAATAAAAGATTATTGACAATGATAAACAGAAGAAAGCAAGCTGTGGAATTTCCTTATGAAAGTAGGAATCATAGGACATCCTACTGTCTCCATGTAAAATCTATACACAGGATGAGAAGCCACAGGCCAGACAGACCATGGTGAAACAGACTGGCAAGTGAGTAAGACAAGGTTGTATACTGTTTCTTTAGATATGAAACCTATCGGCTGAAAATATATTCAGGGAAGCTGAAGTTGAAGGAGACAAGCACTAAAACTGGAGGACGATCAGAGGTGGTATTCAGCAAGTTCTGACCAGTTCTGGAGAACTGGTAGTGGAAATTTTGAATAGTTGAGCAAATACCACCTCCGACTGGCCCCATCCTCGTCTATTCTCTGCCGCTTGAGTCCCAGCTGGGTCTTCTATTGTTGCCTTGCACAGAAGAATGGAATTGGAACGCAGGTTAGTGGGATGGGGAGGGAATGGGATTTTGCAGTAACATCTCCCCAGGAGTGGGGAAAGAATGGAGATTTTACACTGTCCATCCCCTGCCACACCCACCAAGCCATGCCCACAGAACCAGTAGTAAAAAAAATTGAAGCCCACCATGGAGAAAAATACATTAAGAAATTTTGCCATGTTGATGTTAGTACTCTGATTGTACTGTTAGTATTCTATTCAAAATTGAAACAATCTGCAAGCTCTAGTAATGAAAATCAAGTACCAGTTGGTGGTTTTAAATGGTGTCTCTTATAAATTGAGCAAAATCTTGATTGTATAATCAATTTGACAAAGGACTGTCTATTTAATGGAATGTTGGTTAAAACTGGATTTACATAACGCAGTAATGTAATTTACATGAAATATATAAAAGTATGAAAACGTATGAATTTACATAAAATTAAATAAAACATTATCCAGGCAGATTTGCAAACAAAATGTCCTATGTCTGGCAAAGTTATTCCAAATTTGGATTTTGTCTGTTGTATTTGAAATCTGCTGAACAATGAGCACACTTAGCTGGATTCACACAACAGTCTAAAAATATGGTGGCTAGTTTGGGGTCCAATATGTTGTAGGAATAAAACCTAATCTTCACATAGTGTATTGCAATAAAACACATAGCTTATAAACCACATGATGTATGAACTAAGATAGTATTAGTTATTTATATATAATAGAAAACCACAGTTGAAATATAGTCAATTTTTGTTACCTATGATCAAAAATATATAAATATACATAAATATCTTATTGGAAATTGTAATTTTGCTGACTTTACTATTTAAAAAAAAAACAATGCACCATTTCATCTATTTTTTGCTGTCACTTGGAGTTTCATCCAAGCCCAAAGACATAAATGTTGCAAAAGATTTATTGCTGCCTTTACCTGGGGGTTTAAAAAAGAAAGGAAGATCATTTCAACCACACAATGTAATAATGTAATAAATGAATAAATCAGAGAAAGAAAAGTAATAATTGTATAAAAGTGATATTTTTCCCCCCAAGATTCAGGCCAGACACCTTTAGAATGTGAAGCAAACATATAACCACAGTGTTACTGCAGCATTAATATAGCAATAGCTTCAGCTAAATTGTTGTTAGTTACGAAGTCATGTCTGACCCATCGTGACCCTAGAGACAGCCGTCCTGTCCTCTACCATCCCCCTGAGTCCATTTAAGCTCATGCCTACTGCTTCAGTCACTCCATCCAGCCATCTCATTCTCTGTTGTTCCCTTCTCCTATTGCCTTCAATCTTTCCCAGCACGAGGCTCTTCTCCAGTGAGTCCTTCCTTCTCATTAGGTGGCCAAAGTATTTGAGTTTCAGAGCAAAAGTTGTGACACTGAAAGGACAGCACTTGTATTTTAAACCTGGTTCCTATGTGGGCATGTATATGCATTTTCATCCTTTTAATTAAAATTAATTTTAATTGAATTAAATCACATTTTTGGGAATGTGTGTGTGTGTGCAATAAAAGTGAAGGGCTATTTTGGCAATATGTTATTAAAAACATAGATAAGCTATATTTATAATACATAAGTAAACAGGTCAGTTGGAGATCTAGTGAATTATGTTAATTTGTCCCCTTTGGGGAAGGAAGCTAATGGTTCAGTAGTTTAGTGGGAAAGTTCCTACAGAGTGAAACATTTGGTTTAGCAACCCAAGAAAAAATGGTTAAAGAGGGCAATGACCATTGACTCTAATGGGGGGGGGTTTCCTACAGAGGATTTGGATGAAGGATAGGGACTTCCCTGGAAGGAAGTACAGCACAGAAGGCAAATCAGAAAGCAAAAATTGAATTGGTGCAAGCCAGACACAAATTTTGATGAGGAATGGGAAGACACATGTGAAAACTTGTGTTTGAAGATAGGTTGGAGTGAGTTGGAGATGGAATCTTCTGTTTCTACCTTCCAGAAATGGTGGGTGGCTGGTATTCATGATGGAGCAATCTGGCAATGTAACTATGCCCTTATCTGCTCAGCAATATATAGCTTGCTCCATCTGTTTCCTGTTGTTATTCCTACCTTGCTTTTATTTCTGCTCAGCAGACAGGCTGTTTCTTACTGCTTTTTTCTTACCCACAATAATATTCCTATTACAATTCACCTTCAGTTCTACAATATTCAAGGGAACACATGATAGACACAAGAAAAATAATATGATGTTGAAAGGGCAAATGCTTTGACAGAGAAGATAACAAGATGTGAAAGGAGATGGGATAGTTAGCAGAATGAGTATGAAACACTTTAATGCACATTATACATCTTTATCAAGCCCAGTACGGCAGCAAATTATGTACAGATAATTGTTGCAGGATCCAATCTGGGTCATTCACCGGGATTTGTTTTCTGAACTTTCAGACTTGTGCTGGAGCCCATCTTCTGGAAACTTCTCTCTAGCAGAGAGATGGGCTCCTGTACAAGTCCAAAACCGTGGAAGACAAAACTCTGGTCCCAATATATTTGCCTTCATTCCTGAGAGATAATTGTCTCCAAAATTTGTAACACTAGCATTCATTTAGACTGCTGACAATATGTTTTATTTCAAACTGCATCCATCATACCAAGATCATACTTCTGCAAATGAAAGTGTTACAATTGAGATGTTTTGCTTTTTTCATGAAATCCTATGCCATACCATATTTGGTATACTTTCTTTGTATTTCTGAATGTCCCTCTTTAGTTTCTTAACTGTCTGCAATGTCCAGAAATAGGATTCCAATGACAGGAAGACAAAAAAAATTTGATTTGACCCCTGGATTTCCCCTTTGATTGGCAGAGATCTACAGAATAAGCATTGTGCAATGTGGTGCTAAATTAAGCTGAAAAGGATGGATAGGGGATTTTTATTTTCCATTTCCAAAGCCCTCAGATGACATGAGAAACTCATAACAAATGTGTGTGTTTAACATCGCTGGTTTAGAACAGTTTGTAATCAATCAAGAGAGGGAAGAATGAGCAATAGTGCCTTACATCTATGTGAGAGATGGCGTGATAAACTACAGTGAAAATTCCAGACAATTCAGGGGGTGGGAGAGTGGAGAGAAGAAGCAGCACAGCCAGGAGACAGTAGGAGATAGAAGAAGAGGGTGAGGATAGCCACTCCCTAAAATCTCACAGGATATATCAGTTAAGGTACGAATAGTAAGGGTTTAATCTGGCAAGATTCTGTCTATTGTGTACAAGCAAACAAAGAACTGGACTTGGGCAGAATTGTTCTCTCTTGTTCTTGGACTGAGCCTGACAATCTGGGTCTCTAAACAAGATCCTATCAGGATACTCACTAAAAGTCATGCAGTTAAGGTAGTATTTGTTTCATTTTTATTCAACTTGTAACCCACCTTTCCATTCAAATGCAAACACAAGGCAACTATTGATGATAATAATAAATCAGACAAACCTGGTTTCTAACTTATTTAAACCATTTATGTTTAAACCAAATACTAAAATGAAAGAACAGCTGAAATCCTGGAAAACTTTTATACTCCCTCAAACAAGAGAGAGTGGAAGCCAAAGACAACTCCGGAAGGAGCATATTTCACAGTCTGGGAAATCTGTCTCTTTCATAAAAGATAAGCAAGTCTCTGGCAGTAGGTATGTAAATACTATATTGTTCACTGCTTCTGCCTATCAATTATTTTTGCATTAACCACATCTACATCCATTTAGACCCACCAGTTCTTGAATCTGACATTTAGCCTGTCACCTAAGATGAATGGCCAAAAAAAAGTTGCCTATCTCATCTTATCTGTGTTGCAAATTTTCTCTGGTTTCCTTATCCACAAACCTCCAAAATTTCAACCTATATTTGTCATGAAATAAGATGGGACTTTAGAAAGCTGTAGATTCCAGCAGCTGCCTACTCTGCCAGTTTCTGATGTCTTAAATGTACATCAGTGGCAAATCCAAGTTGACTGTCATAAAATATACAACGTACCATCACTCTTTATTACATGCCATAGTCTCTTCTCTCAACACTGCCAGCTATAAAATATTATGTGAAAATCTTGGTTTTAAAACCAAGAAAGTCCTTAATTTGGACTTTTAACATTTCCCTTCTGCTGTAAGCTTGTTAAACTAAGAAAGTCTCCAATGCCTGAGCCTCTCCTTCAGCCATAACCACAACCCCCATCTCAGTTAATTGTCAACCTTTGTGGGATTTGCATTAATTCAAAATCTTCTGGAACAGGGGTTTTCTGTTCTGGCTGGGGAATTCTGGGAGTTCAAGTCCTCCAGGCTTAAAGTGGCCAAGGTTGGAGACCCCTGTTCTGGAAGACATTAAATATATTCTGTATTATTAATGGGCACCATATTAATAACTTAGTTTAAACTGAAGAATTTATGGATACAAATAGTATTCATTTAGTACAATTAGTACATTGTACTAGAATTTAGTACAATTCTAAAATTATGGCTTAGGGACAAAAGGATCCTGAGGTATTTTAAAATCTAACAAATTGATTTTTTAATGTTATTTTTAAATCTTATGATTACATTTTGAAGAGGAACTCCATATTATTTGTTTGCTTATTTTATTTCTTTTTAACCTTGCAGTTGAATATCTTTTTAGAATCCTATTGAACTTGTTCCTGACACTGAGCCAAAACTAGACCAAATTCTCAGAAGCAACCAGTTTCCCTATCAGAGCATACCATCTGGAAACATAATGACAAAACCTTTGGTAAATTATATATAAGTTCAGAGCTTGAGATCTGGACTATTCTTTTTTGTCACTTCTGATTAGTACTTTCCAACAATGGCTTTTAGTAGTGCCTAATATAGAAGAAGAACAAATCCAATTTGATTATGTGCTAGTTAGATTTCAGTCTTGATGTTCATATTCTTCCAATTTTCTGAATAGCTTATCTAGTATTGCTAAAGAGAACATCATCAAAACAAAATGCAGGGAAGGATGCAATGTTCTTGAATAGGTATAAAACAGATTGGGGATGATGGAGAAATAGCTTTGATATGGGTTGAAACCATGAACTTAATTCACACTTTTAAAACTCAGTGAACCAACATGAAGTTATGGTGTCGTTGTGTGTTATTTATTCTTACTTGGATATGAAAGCATAACTCATAGATCTCCATAAAGTACAAAATATGTATCAGATAGCTGTCACTGATTCCTTAAAATTAGTTGAAGAATGAAAAATATACAAAAAGATTCAAGAAATCCATATTCTTTTCCTTACTTCTGGGACTTTCTCTTCTCCCAACCCATGTTCTTCAGGAATATTTTTCAAGTGACATCAGACAGAGACGCTTCTATTAGTTCAAACAGAACTTTTAATTCTTCAAAACTGAGGATTGTATACACTGAATTGTATCAATAAACTGAAGTCAGGGTTTCTACAACACATTGAACCATAAGCTTAGCCAGCCATTTTCTCTCTCTAGAATATTGTGCAATCTGACCAAAGTTTATTTAGTCCCTAGTGCTCTCTGAGCTTGGTTAAAAGTCTGTAGAGATCCTCCATCATCCAGGTCGTAGTTGTCCCAAAGTATTTTTTTCAGGAGGCAACTGGACTTTCTTGTTTTTTCGTTTGAAGACGTTTCATTTCTCATCCAAGAAGCTTCTTCAGCTCTGCCAGGATAGTGGGGAATGGAAGGATTTATATTCCTTGCGGACAGCTGGAAAGGTGAGTCAGGCCTTTCGCCCCAATTCCCACCCGGTCTACTGGGTTCGGTCAAGTTGTTGGCTCCTTTGTTCCCGGCCGGTCTTTCCGGGCTGGTTGAGCTGGCTTGACTGTTCCATCCAGGCGAGGTTCCGAGTGGGTCATCTTCCTCTGGTACCCTTCGGCTGTCTTCATTTTCTGGTGAGCAGTGTTGGTTTCTTCTTTTATTTAGTGGTGTTTGTATTTCTGGTTCGGTTTGCATTGGTTGGGCCCATTTGGTTTGTCGTTGTCTTGTAGTCGTATTTTCTCTTTCTTTTTGATGATTGTGTGGGATTCCCCCTCCTCTAGTTTTTTTATTAGAGTCTGTTTACGAGTTTTGTGTGTTTTCAGTGCTGTTTAAAATTATTCTTGATCGTATTTGGTCGACATTCCATTTCAAGTTTCTTCCGTCCTCTGTTTCCAGCCGGTACGACCGGAGGCCTGTTACTTGGGTTATTGTAGTGGGTACCCATAGTGGGTCCCCTGAAATTTTTTTAGCGTAGATCATGTCTCCTGGATTAAATGACCGGCTGGATGAGTCTGGTGATTTTTCTGGATTGTAAGTCGGGTGAAGTCTGTCTAGATGGGATCGGAGTTTTCTTCCCATCAGGAGTTCTGCCGGGCTTTTATTGTTTTTGGCACTTGGTGTTATGTGTTGTATTATTAATAGTTTATTTATTTTGTCGTGTATATTACTAGTGTCCATCTTTTCGAAAGCGTCTTTGGTGTATCTGACCATTCGTTCCACCTGCCCATTCGCCACTGGATGAATGGATGCTATCAATGCGTGTCGGATTCCCCATTCTGCGAGGAATTGCTCGAATGCCAATGCTGTAAATTGTGGCCCGTTGTCAGATACTATCAGGTAGGCCGTGGGTGGTGAAAAGTCTGTTTAGTTGTTTTGTGACCGCCTCCGTCGTGGTAGATTGCATTAGGCTTACCTCCAACTAGTTGGAGTAAGCGTCTATTGCAATCAAGAAAGTGTGCCCTTTTGTGGGTCCCACAAAGTCTATATGGACCCTCGACCATGGTACCCTTGGTGTTTCCCACTGGAGGTTTGGTGCTTCGCGCGGGTTTGGTCTGGATTGCTGACATTTGTCAAATGTAGCCACCCAGGTTTCAATGGTTTTGTCTATCCCTGGCCACCATATATAGCTTCTGGCTAGGGATTTCATTTTCACAATGCCCGGGTGTCCCTCATGCAACATGTGTAATATTTTTTTTTGTAAGCTATCTGGAACTACCATTCTATCGCCCCATAGTATACATCCCTTTTGGGAGGTTAATTCAGTTTGCCAGTTTCGGAAGAGTTTAAACTGGTCACTGCTTTCTGTTTCCGGCCACCCTTTTACCACCCAGTTCAAAACTCATGCCAGTTTGCCGTCTTTGCTCATCTCTCTCGCAATGTCTGACACAGTTGTTGGTAGGTTGGGCAATGTCTCTATTTGCAGGGTGGATGTGGTGGGTGTAGGGTCATCTTTGTAATCTGTTAAGGGGCAATGGCTTAGTGTGTCGGCATGTGAGATGCATTTCCCTGGGCGATGTATTAGTTGGTAGTTATAGATGGCAAGGAATTCAACCTTTTCAGTGCATAACTGGCACTTTTCTTTTTTGACTTTAAGTCCTGCGTTTTTAAATTTTTGTGGGACTTCTCTGAGTCAGCTTCTCAATTGTGTTTTGTCTTTGGCCACTACCAACACGTCATCAAAATATGGCATGACTCCCTTAATTCCTTGGAGTAACCGTTCCATGAGACTCTGGAACACCCCTGGTGCCACACTGACTCCGAATTGGAGCCTTTTGCACCGGAAAGCCTCCCTGTGGGTCACGATAGTTTGCACTTCCGCAGTCTCAGCATCAACGGGTAGATGTTGATATGCTTGCACCAAGTCGAGCTTCGCAAAGACTTTCCCTCCCCCGAGTGAGTGTAGGAGGTGCTGTACCACCGGGACTGGATATGCACTTTGTTGCAGTGCATTGTTAAGTATCGCTTTATAGTCCCCACAAATTCTCACGGACCCATCTGGTTTGATTGGGGTGACTATTGGGGTCTCCCAGTGTGCATGATCTATTGGTTCCAGGACCCCTTGTGCGATGAGCTTGTCTAATTGTTCATCTATTTTTGGTTTGAGGGCGAATGGAACTTGCCCTCAAACTCTAGGTTTGAGCCGGATTGGGACAATATTGGGGTTCAAGGTAAATGATATTAGGGACCCCCGGTACTTGCCTAATTGTCCGTCAAACACTTCTTGGAATTCCTTCATCAGCTCCTCTTCCCAGTCTGTTTCCTCGACATGGTTGATGCCCGTCACCTCGATCCCTAATGACGCGAACAATTCCAGACCCAGCAGGCTTGGGCACTATTGTCGACAATAGTGAGTGGAAGTACTTTTCCATGCCTTTTGAAGGTTACATGGAAGTGTCCAATTCCTATTACGGGGATTCTGTTCCCCTGATAGTCTTTAATGGTGAGTCTCTGGTTCTCCAGCTCTTGTTTCTGTAAGCTGGGCACTAACCTCTTAATTGTGTCCCAGGACACCATGGAGAAGTATGATCCGGAGTCCACCTCCATTCTGCACAGCCTCCCTTCGATGCTGACCTGCACATGTACTTTTCTCGCATCTGAGTTGTCTGAATGGCCGATTGTGACCATTTGATGGGTTTCTTCCATCAGTTGTCTGGTCTCGCTGAGCCGCTTGCTTCGGTTTTTGTGGTTCCATCAGTTCTCTGTGAATCTGTCTCGGTTTCTGGGAGGCATTTTGTCGCGTCATCTTGGGCTGGAGTTCCATTTGTTTCAGCAGACCTTGGCGATATGCCCCCGTTTTTCACAGTACCAGCAAATGGCGTCTAAAAACAGGCACTCAGAATGGGGGTGGTTGCCGCTGCAACCGGCGCACTGGATGCCCGACTTACGACTTCTCCGCCGGTCTCGCTCAGCTTGCAATCAGTGGATCTCCTCTTCCTCATCGTCGGTGTTGGGTGATAGATCGACGTCCTTGTTGTGCACCGTTGTTGCTTTGTGACCAGTTTCAGTTCGTTTTTCGGGGGATGTGTTGGCCTCTGAGGTTGTCGGCCAGTCCCTTGCGTTCATTAGTCGCATCTTGGCCACTGATTTCTTCGTGGCTTCAGCTGCGGTGGCTTCAGCAATGGCTTCAGTAACTGTAATGTCTGCTCGAGCCATTAGCCTGCTCTGGAGCACGGGGTCTCTGAGACTGAGAACCATGCGGTCCCTCAGAGCCTCATCCATGTCTGAAAAGCCACACGCACCTCCAATGTTCCTCAGTGCTGTCACGAAATCCCTGATGCTCTCTCTGTTCTTTTGATCCCAATGGTAGAATTCGTGTCGCCGGATCAGGTTTGGCACGACTGGGGCATAGTGGTTCCAAAGTAATCGATCTAGATCTGGCCAAGTCATCTCCTTCACATCTTCTGGTTTGGCCAGCACTTTGGCCATCTTGAATATGGCTGATCCGCAATGGGTCAGGAACACAGCTCTCTTTCGGTGGTCGTTTGCATCCTTGAGATTGTTGCTCTCGAGGAACATGAGGAATCTATCGATGTAAGATTCCCAGTCCTCGGTTGCCTGGTCGAATGGTGCGGGTGGCGAGTTGCTGCTGGCCATCTCGCCAGTTGTTCAGCTTGGTTGCCACGTGCCCGACTGGTCTCTTTGTCTCAGTATCTCACCTTCGTCGCCAGTGTAGAAGCTCAGGAAATCAGGAAACAGGAGACCAGTGTAACTTTAGCTCTTTATTCAAGGTATAGATCTGTGTAGCCTTCAGCAAGCTGCGGCAGCTCTTCTTATAAAGCTAGCCGGAGTCTCTCATCCAATGACAGCTTTCTGAATCTCCCGCGATCGGTTTGTCCAATCACGGAAGATTCCTTACTAACCAATCACCATCATGCGTCTCGGCCAATCACAGTGCAGTTTGTTTCAGCCAATCAGGTTAGGGTATTACAAGTATGTTAATATGTAACAAATACCCTTTGAATGGTATGGGAACAGGAACGGACCTTCAGAGGGAAAATTGCAGACACTGATAATGTTACCTAGTTTGGATAATGAAATGTCTGCAAGAAAACAACCAAGTTCAGAGACCCCTCATTTCAATCCTACAAATAGTCTTCTTTATTGTGTTCAGCAAACCAAAATTAATGCAATGTCATTAGGACCAAATATATATGAGAAAAGTATGCAAAAGACTTCAAGTCTGAGCATCACTTTGATAAATTATAAATAGCATGCAGAATCCTGGTTTGGATCTGAACCACATAATAAGTGAGGTTTAAATTGTCTTCCATCTGCAAGATGGATTCATACAGCACACAAGACTGGCCAGGTTTGGCTGGCTTCTTTATTGTTTGGTTGTAAAGCCCAGACACTGAGAAACTTAGATAACAAGAAAATAAGTAGCATAGTGCTTGACTCTACATGCCCTGTGTTTTCTGAATGGCTGCAGACTCAAGGCTTGTGTAACATATTCATGTTGTGTAAACTGTTCAGCCCAGAATTTACATCGCTAAGTGAAAAATTTGTAAAGTCAGTTATGCCCTATTTTACCACTTTTCTTGCCCCATTTCTTAAGTGAATCGCTGCAGTTGTTAAAGGAGTAACATGGTTGTTAAGTGAATCTGGTTTCCCCATTGACTTTGCTTGTCAGAAAGTCTCAAAAGATGATCACATCACCCCGGGACACTGCAACCGTCATAAATAGGTACCAGTTGTCAAGCATCTGGTTGTAAATCATGTGATCATGGGGATGCTGCAACAGTCATAAGTGTGAAAAATGGTAATAAGTCATCTTTTCCAGTGCCGCTGTAACTTTGAACAGTCACTAAATGAACTGTTGTAAACCAAGGACTACCTGTATGTTTTATCAACCCTATCCACTTAGTTTATAGTTCAGTATGTTGTGTGGGACTACAAACCCTGGAGTTAATTGTATCTTAGTGCAAAAGCTGGGAACAAGTACTCTCATATCTTACAATTCAAATTTAAAGAAAAACAGAGTTGGAAGGGACCTTGAAGGTCTTCTAGTCCAACCCCCTGCTTAGGCAGGAAATCCTACACTGCTTCAGACAAATGGTTGTCCAACATCTTTTTAAAAACGTCCAGTGTTGGAGCATTTCTGGAGGCAAGTTGTTCCACTGATTAATTGCACCAGCTGTCAGGAAATTTATCCTTAGTTCTAAGTTGCTTCTCTCCTTGATTAGTTTCCACCCATTGCTTCTTGTCTTGCCCTCAGGTGCTTTGGAGAATAGCTTGACTCCTTCTTCTTTGTGGCAGTCCCTGGGATATTGGAAGATTGCTATCTTGTCTCCCCTAATCCTTCTTTTCATCAGACTAGACATACCTAGTTCCTGCAGCTGTTCTTCATATGTTTTAGCCTCCAGTCCCCTAATCATCTTTGTTACTCTTCTCTGCATTCTTTCTAGAATCTCAGCATCTTTTATAAATCGTGGTGACTAAAACTGAATGCAGTATTCCAAGTGTGCCTTTACCAAGGCATTATACTGTAAAGTGGATTTAAAAAACATGTGATTTTGATTCTATCTCTCTGTTTATGCAGCCTATCTCTGTATTTCTCTGTATATTCTCCAGGCTTCTCTCCCAAGAAGTAACTTACCACATTGCATAGATGGAGACAGTCCTGGATAAGAGTTGGAATTCTTTATATATAAACTCCAGAGTATGCCTGTTTTGTAGTTGCAATATTATTTAAATTTCTCATTGCTTACACATGGAGTTTTAACAGATGAAGAAACTATGGCTCCAGTTAGAGATTTTTTTCATGCCTCTGCTTTGTCTTTTGATGATTTCTTAGCCTCTGGCTAAAATAAAATTTAATTCAGAGAGGCCCCACCGTGGCAGTAACTTCTGTAATAACATTCTATTTGCTTTTTGAATAAAACAATGTTTATCTGAAAGAGAAGCAAACCATCCCAAACGGAGTTCTCTCGTGTCTCTGGAGTTGCAACCCCAGCTTTTAAACACAGGATAACCATGGAGCAGCTTTTGCGGCAGAAAGGGTTAAATGAAATCCAACTCTCCTTTTCCTGTGCTGTGAAGAATTAGTAATCAAACAGAAGCTGAAGGCAAGACAGACTGTCAGAGCCACTGACGGAGCTCCAATCCGAGAGAAGCCTTGGACTTGGTCTTCTCACCTTCCAGAAGTGGCATCAGTGAACGCTTTGCCCCTGACTGACAAGCAGATCCAGCATCAGGTAAGGAGGGAGGGCTTTGGATTACAGACTAAATCTTGGTGCCTCTAGCTGTCCACTCCTGGTTTAATCAGTTTGATCAAGTTACAAAAGTTAGACGGGAAAGAGTGTCATGCAAAAGGGAGAACATTTAGGGATAGATAACATGATTTGGCAGGCGAAGAAGAAGGGATGTTTACATGTGAAATTAACTTACAGTTAACTCGTTCAGAGCCCCGTTTCTTTTAACATAGCCCAAAGCTGTGATACATCAATGGGGAGCAGGTAGCTTGTTTGCTTCGTATGAGATGTCCTCCTACCAATCTTCAACAGCCTGTTTGTACATTCAGTTCATACATTTAGTAGAATTTGCGTGTGCAAGTTAAGATTGAGAGCACTTAAGTGGGTTGCTTGATTCTCGCCCCCCCCCCGCCCCGCACCTGCTTTGTCTCCATTCTGTGTATTTTGGAAAAGGGAAGCCGCCACAGGAATAACCAGATGTTCCCGTGAAAGCCAGAAGCCAAGCCAACTTAGTTCGCAGCAAGGCAAGCAGCTGTGGGTGACACCAATTGTGGTGATTGCCATCGGCCAATGAAAGAATCATGTTGCTACAGGCTCACGTAGTTGTGGGAACAATTCCACAGATTATCTGGAGTGGAGCAGCGTATGTGTGTGCTTGATCCTGTCAACAGATTTGGAATTTTGTTCTTCTCTTTCTCATTTCTTTCTGTATTTGAATGGGTGAAGGAAATTAAAAGTGCCGGCAGGCTTTTCAAGATCAGGATTTGCAGGCATGGGTTCTTTATACAGGTAGTCCTCAACTTACAACAGTTCATTTAGTGATGTTTGAAGTTACAAAGGCACTGAAAATAGTGACCTGTGACCATTTTTTCACACTTATGACCATTGTAGCATCCCCATGGTCACGTGATCAAAATTCAGACACTTGGCAACTGGCATGGATTTATGACAATTGCAGTGTCCTTGGGCCATCTCTGATCTTCTTTTGTGACCTCCTTGACAAACAAACTCAATGAAGAAGCCAGATTCATTTAATATCTGTCTTACTAACTTAACAACTGCAGTGGTTCACTTAACAACTGTGGACAGAAATTAAAGTAGGCAGAATTCACTTAACAAATGTCCCACTTAGCAGCAGAACTTTTGGGCTCAATTGTGGATGTAAGTCGAGGACTACTGGTATAGCAAAGCAAGGAAAGAGGCCTATGTTACTTGCTATCTCAAGGACCTGGAGAGGAACTGCTGGTCAGTAGAGAGCAGCCTTGTTTTAACTGGTGTTCTCCAAATCTATTGGACCTTAGCTTTCACAATTTGCATGCTACCAGTCTGTGATAGGAGTTCGAACCTGTCATCTATAAAGAGCGCTAAAAGCTGATTCACTAACTGAGGTAAATGGGATGATAATTTTACCAGGCACAAGCCTGCTTCTAACGGTTCCATGAAATGTCAAGCATTCCAGTTATGTTCATTAAAGTTAGATTATAAAGTTGCCTGTTCTGCCAAAGGCTGCCATGAGTATGATAAGCTAGACCAAACATTGCAAAAATAATATAAACAGAAATATAGCGAGGAGGAGAAGCTCGATGTTTAAACCTACAGCAAGTTAATGCAACAATCTTCAGCTTGTAGGTGTCAGAAGTTGCAGGAAATCTCTTCCACTCTCCTTAGCAGTGGCAAAGCCGTAGCCTGCAGTGGATTGCTCAGGGAAATAAGGGTGCAAGATAACAACACCTTGTTGCTTCACCTTTCCTTTCTGAACCAAAGATTGTGAGAAATAAGGGCACAAGATAACAACAAAACTCATGGATTTGTTAAGCAGTATGACTTAGCTTGAATGGGTGTGTGTTTGTTAAAATAACCCCAATCTCCAAGATGATGACCAGCACAATTCCCTAGAAGTATGTTTTGATGGTGTGAACATTGTCCTTCAAAGCCATGTTGATTTGGACCACAAAAAATTCTGGCTGTTTCTAAGTGGGCACTCAGACTTTCTCTATCAGGCCTCCAGGCCAGTTTAGTCCCTGAATTAACTGGAATAGCAGCAGATCAAAGAAGAGGATGACAGGGTTGTACCATGAAACAAGAGAGAAAGAGAGGTGATTTTCATGGTGCAAAAGTCCCCAGGAATTCTATATATTGAATTTTTGAACACTAATGCTTAATAACAGCTCACAGGTGCAGAGAAGGCATATAAACTGGTTCCCTCTCTCACATCATGCACAATGTCCATGCTCCTAGCATTCTTAAACAGAGATTTAGTTCCAATGGAAAGAGTTGCTAAACCAGTGTTTAAAACTAAGCTGCCTGCCAGCTGACTCTGAGAGATGAGAAGAGAAATGGAAAGCACTCTCCTGCATTGTGCAAACCTATAGTTGGGTTGCTTTTAAAAGGGGAACTGTATTAAATGTTGTTTGAAAAGCATTATGTCAAATCCATATTTCAAAATAGCTGATTTAATTACTGGCACTTCACCATGCATCCCCCTCCCCCTGATACACACCTGTCATTTGGAAATCAAACAAAACCTGGACCAAATTTTGACAGATGGCTAAAAGCAATGGACTGGCTATCTGTCAAAATTCCTCCCTGCCCTTATTCCATGTTAAGCACTATCCACCAATCATTAAATTGTTATAACTATGCCAGCATAGAATTTGATGCCCCCTTAGTAATTCCTCTACCAGATAGTTAGTTAAGCAGATTTTATATCGATGACAGAAAAAAGGAAGCATTTAAGGAAATACATTAAAAAGATGGACAGCTAGCACTTAACGATCTACCAAGAAGACAATTAATTTCTTAGGAAGTTCAAAAGCTCTCTTTGTGTTCGTACCTACAGTCTCTTCTTGTTATCTACTCAATGAAATATATTTGGTCATATCAGCAGCATGATCTTCCTGTGCAAAACCTTATCTGCTTTTAAAGACATTTTACCAAACAGGATGCCCCCTAAGAAATTTTGTCAGACAATCACTTCATGATTAATAATGAGTTGGGTCACATTGAATTCTAAACCACAAACTGATGTATAGACATCAAATGGCTAGTTTCATACATGCCACATTAAAACCAAATAAATATGAATGTAGTACAATATGTGAACTTTGCTAATATTTTCTCTTACATTTGGACTTGGATTTATTGTATCCCCAATTTTATGAAAATGTTCATATAAATGGGAATGTAGAACTGGTATCTGATATGATTATCAGTTATAAAAGTGGCTTAATAACACAGAATGATTTTAGGGATCCAATTGGGTCACCTCTTCCATGATGTTTGTATGCTGTTTTGAAAATCATGGTTACTTAGACATTTGCTTGTTTGAATGGGTTAGGGTTAGTGCAATCAATGTACTGCAGCATGTACAAATATAAAAATGTATACAAACACACACATTGTGACGGTGATGTCTACATGTGGTAGAAGCTACATAGATGGCTTTTCAATTAACTTCTGTGTTTCTCATATAATAAGGCCGGGTCTTATTTTTTTTTTGAGCCCTGAAAAAATGGCTAGGCCATCTTTCGGGGGTGACTTAATTCCCCCCCTTGCATCTTCGGGCGGGTGGGCAGCGACGGCTTGGATGTTGACCTTGGCATTGGTGGGCACTTCGTATCGGGGTCAATGCAGGCAGCCATATGCAACCCATATCCGCGTGTGCAACAAAAGTACTTCCTAATGGCAAGCCCCCCCCCCCCCATTCCCTCCAATTTCACATGTTTTAATATAGGCCTTAATTTGGGGGAGGGGCTTAATTTCACTTCATGCCTATAAAACATGCTGGGACTTCCTATTGGGGAGGCCGTATTGTTGGAGAAACAGGGTTGATTTTAATCAATTCACCTACCTCTTTGAAAGGAGATTTGTATCACTAAAGGCAAGATTTCTTCTGTATACGCATAACAGCAAGAAAAGAGTGCATTTTTCATGGAAATTATAAAGTTCCTGATTCAACCCCAAGTATCTTACCTGCAGGGTTGGGGCATGCTACTTGCCTTCATAAATGAACCAGATGTCTGGCTGAGTACAAGGCAACTTCCCCAGTTCAGCACAAAATAATGAAGTTCAATTATACCTCACGTTATAATGTACTGAATAGATATTATAATTAAACTGATTGCTAATCTAGAATTTTTATGAGTGCAGGGATATAGTGTTTTTATTGTGCATAGGTGGCAATGCATTCAGTCCAACTTTGGTGAAACACAGTAAATGGAGCAAAGAATAATGTTTTTCCTCTGATCCGTTCTTTTAATTCAGATTGGACAAACAAATACCTTGGGGAGAAATTCACACTTATCTCCAGTTCCTTGGGATGTGGTTCTTAATGATGATCCATAAGAACATTGATCTACCAATAAGTCATAATTACACAGAAAATGACACTTGGTCATTTTTAAAAAATCATTTGGTATATTATGATTACACTTTAGCATTTTTTTACAAAAGGCACAAGGTAATGACAAAACTGTGATTCACTTATGACAGCAAAGAATTTCATGGTAGCCTACACTTCTAAAATGTGAACATCTTTTTCACTTAACAAATTTATTCTTTTGGGATGCTTTACCTGCATTTATTGGTTGAATTCATATAGGCAAATCCCAATAGTTAACAAACTCTGGAAATAAACATAGACTGCAATGTGCCATTTCACCATTCAAGACAATCCTATACTTTGAATTTTGTGTATACATCCTATACATAAAACTCAATGTAGAAAATTATTTTCTGTACTTATGTTTCCAAAAACTTCACTGGGGCAGGAGGGAACCACTTTAAAAGATTTATACCCAATTTACATGATAATGTTATCAAAATATAAATCCAATGTATGTGATAACTGTCATTTGATTACTAAACACACCCTCTCAATTTGTGTTTCCCACATATTGACATTTCTTGTTTGGACAAGGATTCATCTGGTCAAGTTCTGGTTTAGAAACAGATAAAGTTACCTTACTAGAAATAGGTAAATGGTTTTTTAAATGGTGTGTTTTACTTGGTGCCATATCTGAAAGGAACATTATGTAATTTATGAGGACTTATATCAGATATTGCCATTCTCTTTTCTTAATTTAAAAAAACTTTCACTTATCTTCTCCTAACTGCCCCAGTTGAAGAATGTGGGCCATAAGACACCTTTGGTGTCTCTTGTTCTTTTTCTTACACATATAGGAAAAGAAGCATGTTTCTTTTTTTATATATATAGTTCACTTTTTGAACTAAAAGATCCAGTCACTCATTCATTCATACTTTACAACTCAGTCTAGCTGGCCAAGCAGGTTTGCATTCTAGAAGAATTGAGCTAGAATATCCACCATGCATAATACCTCATTCTATATAATGGCTACCAACGATTATAGTTCCCATATATTCTTATAACTTTCAGCAAGCTTGGTCAGTCCTACTTTAGGACTTTGCTCATATCTCCTTGGACCTCACCAAAATACTATTGTCTTATTAGTTCACATGCAAACTATATATTATTCTAAAAGCCATCTTATATGGGGATAAACATATCTAGTGTACACATCTAGTTACACAGGTATGCATATATAACATATTCCAATAGCTGATTCTTTTCTATCAGGATTCTATAATGTTACCAAGTATATTTCTCAAGTATTTACTTGATCAAGCCTATCCTATCATCTCTGGCCTTTGGTGGAATATATCATAGTACTTCATCATTAAATGCCCTCCAGATAAGTTGGATGATAAATTTCATTTTTCCCAGCTGACAATGGATAATGAGAATAGTATTCCAATGTATCTCTAGGGCATCAGGCTGAGAAAGTTGTATAGCATTTAATTGCTTAATTCTACCCTGTTTATAATTCCTTATTTAATGAGTTAATTGTAAGGAAAGAGCAATATTTTAATTTTGAAGGGGAAAAGAAACTTGTGAATAAATACAATAATGACTTTAAAAGTCAGACGTGAAATTATGCCATGCTATATTACAGAATCAGGATTCTTGAGAGACAGAGAAACTTCAGAAAAGCAGACAATAAGACAGACCACAAATACTGCAGAACTAATACTGTGCTATGCCAGTGCACGTGTTTTTATATAAAAATGTAAAGTTTTTTATTTAACTTTATAAACAACACCATCGTAATACATACTTGGCAATGCTATGCAGGATCATTATTCCTCCCATTCAAATTTGAGTTATCCTGCATGAAAAAATGTTGCCATAACACTGATCGTTTATTTCTGCACGTCTTCTTTAAATAGTTTAATCCTGTTTTGAATGTTTTATGATGATTCTTCATAGAACAAATAGGCTTCATTTCTTACAGCACAGTTAGATTTTGTCAGTCAGTCAACCCGTCTCTCACATAATTCTGTGTTTGTTCCAGATTCCAGAGCCAAAAAATAAGTAAATGCAGACTCCCCAGATTGTATGCATTAGCATCTAAGGAACAATGTCCAAACTTGCAGGTTTCTTTGGGCTTCTCCAATGAAATGATTAAATTTTAAAAGTGTATGAATTGTTAAATAAAGATCAATTTTCAGATTAGACCAGAGTTTCTCAACCTTACCTATTTTAAGATTAGTAAACTTCAGCTCTCAGAATTCCCCAGCCAGCATCCTGGCTAGGGAATTCTGGGAGTTAAATTCCACAGAGATTACTAATATATCTCATGGGATTAGACAGAAACGATGATATTCTTTTATCTTGATTTATTATTCATAAATTATATTATACTGATGATAGTTATTAGTTATTGAATGATGTTTCTATTTTAATATTGAATTAAGGTTTAAAATTTATATAGGAGATACTAATTTGTAGGACTGAACCAATCTTAATTCTCTTTAGGTTAGGATTATCATTTCCTTAGTGAAGACAGAACTGAGATATCTTGCTAACCCTTTTTTTGTTCTATTCTAAAGTTTGATATTTCAGAATGGTTGAACATGTGCTATATTCTTCTTTAGGGTAGATTGTACATTAGTCCCTCGTGCTGATCCAGATGTTAAAGGATAAAATTTAGAAAGGAGGTAGAATTAATTACTATTGACTAGGGGAAAACTCTATGTGAAGAAATGAAAAGTGAATATTTCCTGAGAATCTTTCAGACTAAAAATTTGACAGAAAATAGAGAAGGTTTAAAACATTTTTAAACATATGAAAATAAATGTCAACAAAATAAGTCTGCATTAATTCAGACATAAAGTATCATGCAGTCATTTGCAGATTACAAAATCCTATGCAAGTTGTGATCTAGTGTGCACCATCAGAACCCAAGTAGAAATCAGAATATTTTCCCCTATTCAGCATAAATCCTCCCCAGATGCAAGCAATGGCTTAATACCAAATAACCAGGGACATATCACAACAGCTGTACAATCCAGACTTGGAGAGATACTGGCACCATCCCAAAGACAGATTTTGGACCAGAGAGTCCTAGTTTACAGTTCCTTCGCCTTTCAGTTTACTATCTGGCTTGATAATTGTTCATAGACATCCCTTTCCATTACAGTATACTAAATGTATTAGCCAACTACTGAAACTGATCTCTTGCTAATTTTCAATCACTTGATATTTTCAAATATCAGCCAATAATAAACTATACGTTTTAACATACATGATATAGTGATAATTTTATTGAACTACACCCTACCCCCCAAATGTGGTAGTTCTTGAATACTGCAAATTCCTGATTGTTATCTTTAGCAGCAAGACTACTGCAACCAAGCTTTATTGGTTTGAAAATGCTTTTTATGTTACATCTCAAATAAATATCCATGGTTCTAAAAATATATTCTGGGTTCTGGGATTGTCCAGATGACACAATACCCCATATCCAAACCTTTCTGATTTCAATACAAAGCTCATTCCATGTTATTCTAGAGATAGTTCAGATCTTATAGATCAGGGGTGTCAGACTCACATCGTCACGAAGTCATCACGTGCTGTATTGGGATTTTCTTCCCTTCGCTAAACCGGGCAGGGGTGGGGCCAGCATGTGATGCATCCAACCTGCGGGCCATGAGTTTGATACCCCTATTATAGATTAAGGATGTATAGGTAAGGACTGCTGGGCAGGGAAATAACATTTTGGGTCTTTTATCCTACTCCTCACTAGGGGCTTCAGAAAAGAGAGAGAGCACAAACATTTTCCTTTTCCTTTCCCAGCACAAGGAGAGAAGCCGAAAAGAAGCAGGATTTCTGTCAGAACTTCCTTAATAACCTTTATTTGTCCTTTTGGAATGTAAGCAACTGTCTTAAGATACTTTTAATGGGCTTGGCTCTATTCATATAAATATCCTCTACTAAATATGGACATTGATGAATGAATTAGAAAATTCCTTTCAGGGTTACTTCAACATTTCCCCTACAAGGAAAAGCATGTGTAAATTCTAGAACCAATCAACACCACTCATTTTTACCCAATGGTCAAATACAAAGAATTGCCAGCCAATCATAAATAGAATAGAATAGAATAGAATAGCATAGCATAGCATAGCATAGCATAGCATAGAATAGAATAGAATAGAATAGAATAGAATAGAATAGAATAGAATAGAAAACAGAGTTGGAAGGGACCTTGGAGGTCTTCTAGTCCAACCCTCTGCTTAGGCAGGGAACCCTGTACCATTTCAGACAAATGGCTGTCTCTTCTTTAAAACTTCCAGTGTTGGAGCATTCACAACTTCTGGAGGCAAGTTGTTCCACTGCTTAATTGTTCTGTCAAGAAATTTCTCCTTAGTTCCAAGTTGCTTCTCTCTTTGATTAGTTTCCACCCATTGCTTCTTGTCCTGCCCTCAGGTGTTTTGGAGAATAGCTTGACTCCCTCTTCTTTGTGGCAGTCCCTGAGATATCGGAACACTGCTATCATGTCACCCCTAGTCCTCCTTTTCATGAAAAGTCCTTCTTTTCATTTTCATTGTTTGGCTGCCAGCTACTTATTTGCAGTAAGGAGTAGTCCTTAATGGGTCTAAGTCTACATGGAAGGAAGGAAGCAGTGGGGTGCCACAAGGTTCTGTCTTAGGCCCAGTACTCAATATCTTTATTAATGACTTAAATGAGGGAATAGAAGGGGAACTTCCTAAATTTGCAGATAATACTAAGCTGGCAGGAATAGCTAACACCCAAGAAGATAAGCTCAAGATCCAGATGGATCTTGGCAGACTAGAACATGGGCCATATCTAACAAAATGAAATTCAATGGAGAGAAAAGTAAAGTCCTACACTTAGGCAAGAAAAACCAAAAGTACATAAAGACTGGGTGAAACCAGGCTCAATAGCAGCAACTGTGAGAGGGATCACAGTTCCACAGATTTAGTGGACAACCAGCTAAATATGAGCCACCAGTATGCAGCAGCAGCCAAAAAAGCTAATGCAATCCTAAATTGTATTAACAGAGGGATACAATCAAGATCAAGAGAAGTACTAATACCATTCTATAAAGCCTTAGTAAGACCACACCTAGAGTACTGCATCCAGTTTTGTTCACCACATTATAAAAAAGATGTTGAGACTCAAGAAAAAGTACACAGAAGAGCAACCAGGATGACTAGGGGACAGGAGACTAAAACGTATGAATAATGGTTATAGGAACTGGGCTTGGCTAGTCTAGTAAAGAGAAGGACCAAGGGAGACATGATAGCGGTCTTCCAATATTTGAGGACACAGGGAGGAAGGGGTCAAGCTATTTTCTAAGGCACCTGTAGGCCAGACCAGGAATAATGGATGGAAACTGAACAAGGAGAGATTTAACCTGGAAATAAGGAGAAACTTTCTGACAGTGAGAACAATCAACCATTGGAACAGAAGTTGCCCTTGGAAGTTGTGGGAGCGCCATCACTTGAGACTTTCAAGAATAGATTGGACTGCCATCTGTCAGAAATGGTGTAGGGCGGCTACTGAAATTTAGTTTACTTTGATGATGATGATTGTATAGTTTACTATTTCTTATCCTTGTAAAATTCAATGAAAATATTGAAAATTATATGAGGTATACTTTTTAATAAAACTATTCTTTTTATAAAGGGAGGGGCCCTATGAAAGCAAAATTAGCTAGGGCCCACAAAAGTGACTCTGATCCTACCCTCCCCAGATCTGTACCAGGAATATTTAACTACCTTTGAAGAAATAAAAGCAAAATAAGTAAGCTGGTACTATTTCCTGTGGTTGCACCTGTCCCATGTAAAGATGGCTACACTTGGCTCTTTTGCCCAGTAAAACTAAGGTACTTCTAAGGCAGGGAAATCAGAGCTGGAAAGCTTGTTTCCTGGAACTCCCTTAAGGAAAGCACAAGTGCTTCATTCACAGTCAAGTAATGAGCTCCTGGAAAATTATAACCTCTATGACATTTATAAAACCATTCATTTCTATTTTACTCTTTTATCCCTTTTATGATCTTTGTCTTTATTCACACACACACACACACACACACACACACACACACACAGATATATATATATATATATATATATATATATATATATATATATATATA
>BLBF01000005.1:48591522-48629663 GCA_015471245.1 Laticauda colubrina | reverse complement strand
TATATATATATATATATATATATATATATATATATATATATATATATTCTATTTTTTAAAAAAATATAATTTAGATTGTTTGTAAATAATCCTTGCTACTGTTGTTGAATTCAGAAACATCACTTGTTAGAGGATGTGCTTTTGAACATAAGCAGAGTGTCAGAGAACACTGGATAGCTTACAGAATGTCCCATTATATGGAAAATGCATTCACAGCTACTATTCATAATATGACATTATTATGAATAATGAATTACTTATAATATGAAATTATTAGAATACAGAGTAATGACTTAGTCCAAGTACCAATAAATGTTAGCAGACATTCTCTCTGAAGAGAAGATAGACCTAGTAATACATGAAGATTTTTATTACTAAAGAAGATCATTATTGAAAAATAACTCTCAAATACATTTTGAAGAGGGGAAAGCAGATAACAGAGAGAAATAGAGAAACAGAAACAGAGAAAGAAGCAAACTGATCGATGACAGAGATCAACCAAGTCAAGACAGAGACATGGGAGAGGAAAACTCCCTTTGTTTTTTAAAACAGTTTCTCATTTTGAGATTGATTGTTTTCTTCTTATCATTTGCAGGACACAATGATATTCTTAATCCTACTGCTTACGCTGACAGTGATGTCTCCATCGACATTGGCAGTAAGTATAGGTCTGACTTTCAGAACTAGAACCAAATAAAGGAGTAAAAATATGGCCCAGATGTTTGCAAAGGATGTGGAATACTAAAATAAAAATCAAGGGTCTTCAAACTTGGCAAGTTTAATGTCAGAGTCCTGACATTTAAGACTTGTGGACTTTAACTCCCGGAATTCCTGAGCTAACATGACTGGAAGAGGAATTCTGGAAGTTGAAGTCCACAAGTCTTAAACTTGCCAAGTTTGAAGACCCCTGCTTTATGGTATTCATCCCCGTTCTCCAGCCTGAAACTTCCTTCCCCGTACACAAGTATTACGTTGTGGAAAGAGTTAATTCTTAAAAGTAAAAGAACAGTCCTGCTAGGCCATACCAAGATCTATTTAGGGGACATCTTGTTTCCCATTCTGGCCAAATTTATATATACCTTTGGAAAGGATGCAAGGAAGAGATGAGCTTTCATATTCAGATGTATGCTGCTTCTTGTCTTAATAGGCAGTATAGGAAAACTTGGCCTCTAAACCAAGTTCATAGAGCAGAGGTCTCCAAACTTGGCAACTTTAAGACTTGTGGACTTCAACTCCCAGAATTCTCCAGCCAGCTATGTTTGGGGACCCCTGCCATAAAGTCTGCCAGTTAATGTAGCCTCTCAATTATTGCTTTTATAAACTACAATGCGCTGTAAATTTGTATGAATATTCAATGATGTTGGTTGTTCTGTCTGGAAAGAAGCACTTGAGACTGGGTTCCAAACAACAACTCTTATTTAATTCACTAGGCAAAAGATACGGAACATAGCCCAAGCCGCGGCAGCCCTTTATATAGCGGCTTGCTTGCCGGCTTGTGGCCAATGACACTTGTTTAATTCTTCCCGCCGCTTGGTGGCTTCCCGGATTGGTTCCTAGTGAACCAATCCGTAAGTGACCTTTTCGGCCAATCAGAATGAGGGACTTGGAACCTACCAAGTTCCATACAGAACACCCCTCCCCCTTTAGTTCAGTCCAACATGGGTGACGTAGTCACGCAGGTAGGTGGGGCTTTTTCTCGTTCTAGTTGACCTGCACGGCTCAGTCATGTTTTGGTCTGCAAGAGGTTCAGACGGGATCGCTGCTTCTCTCGACCTTTTCCATGGAACCTCCTGGAAGGGTGAGTCAGCCATGCCACTCCTGCCTGAGTCTCTTGACGGCTCCGCTGCTCCCTCCTGGTTTGACCAGGTTGGTTGAGCTGGCCTGGCTGCCACCTTCCAGGAAGGCCTTGCTTCACTCTCCTGCTCCCGGACTTCTTTCTTGGGGTTCATCTAACCATGAGTGCTCTTTTTGTTTGGTTAGATTGTCATTTTGCAGAGTTTGTTGTCTTGTTATGGGAGGTTTGTTTCTCCCTTCTTTAGTTATTTGTACTCCCCACCCCCCTTTGGTTGTTTTATAGTCGGAATTTATTATTTTTGGTTCTGCAGTGGTTTTTCGTTCGAGTTTAAGGGAACGAAGCTGGTCTATGTGCTGCTTCCATTCCCTTCCATCGTCTAAAGTTAGTCGGTAGGACCGGGGGCCTGTGATTTGTGTGATGGTGGCTGGCAGCCATAGAGTGTCCCCGGTAAGGTTCTTGGCATAGATAAGATCGCTGTTTTCGAAGGTACGGTATTTGCTGGAGGAGTCAGGGGGTTTGTCCCAGGTGTAAGTGGGGTGTAACCTGTCCAGGTAGGACCGTAGTTTCCTACCCATTAAAAGTTCAGCCAGGCTTTTATTTGTAGTGCTACTAGGCGTAATATGTTGCAAGGTTAGTAGTTGGTTTAGTTTGTCCTGCACGTCCCCCTTGTCCATTCTCTCTAGGCCCTCTTTGGTATACCGAACCATGCGTTTGGCCCTGCCATTCGTAGCCGGATGGGCCGGCGCAGTTAAGGTGTGACGGATACCCTGGGCAGCCAGATATTGTTTGAATTGCAAGGTGGTAAACTGAGGCCCATTGTCTGAAACCAGTACATCAGGTATGCGTTGCAACCATGCGTTACAAACAGTTTGTCGAGCTGTTTCATAACAGCCTCGGTGGTTGTGGAAGCCATGAGGATGACTTCCAACCAGTTCGAATATGCATCAACCACAATCAAAAAAGTGTTCCCCTTCGTTGGCCCAGCGAAGTCAATATGCACTCTGGACCATGGACCCCGGGGAGTTTCCCAATCTCTTATTGGTGCCTGTGGGGGGGTAGGTCTCGCTTTCTGACAGTCATGGCATGTTGGAACCCAGCGTTCAATGTCTTTGTCCAGCCCTGGCCACCAGACGTAACTCCTGGCCAGGGCTTTCATTTTGACTATGCCCAGGTGACCCTCGTGCAACATGCCCAGGACGTCTTCTTCGAGGCTGCTCGGAATTACCACCCTGTCACCCCATAAGATGCACCCCTTTTCAATAGACAGTTTGGTCTGTCTGGCACAGAAAGGTTTAAAAGTCTCAGTTTTGTTTTCCTCCAGCCAGCCTTTACCTACCCAGTTCAGTATGCGCGCTGTCAACGGGTCTTTGACTGTGGCTCTCGCGACGTCAGCTGCAGTCAGCGGTAGCTCTGGGCAGGTCTCAAGCTGAAATGTGGAGGTAGTTGGAGCAGGGTTGTCCTCTGTGATGGGCAATGGGGAACAGCTCAGGGCGTCGGCTTGTGAGATGGCTTTGCCAGGTCGGTGGAACAGCATGTAGGAATAGGCAGCAAGGAATTCAGACCATCTTGTCATTCTAGGTGACAGAATGTTTGGGGTTGGCTTGTTGCCCACTAGGATTCCCAGAAGAGGCTTGTGATTGGTTACGATAGAAAAGGGTCTTCCGTAAAGGTACTCATGGAATCGTTTGACTCCGGCCACGATTGCAAGGGCTTCCTGATCAAGTTGGCTGGAATTGCGTTCCAACTTGGAGAGTGTCTTTGAGTAAAAGGCAACCAGTGCCTCTCTGTCGTCTGGAAGTTGGTGACTCAGGATGGCGCCAACCCCAAAAGGCGAGGCATCCCAGGTGACCATCAGAGGCAGGGTATTGCTAAACTGGATGAGAACGGTTATTAACTGACGATAATAGGTCTTTGATACCTTGGAAGGCTTTCTGTTCCCGGTGGCCCCATGTCCAAGCAGTTTTTTATTTAATAAAAGGGGTTTTATGTAGGGGTTCTGCTATTGTTGCCTTATGGAGCAGGAACATGTTGTAAAAATTTATGAGGCCTAGGAACGCCTGGAGATCGGTTTTGTTTTTGGGTCTGGGAGCATCTTTAATAGCCTTCACCTTTTTTTCGGTGGGGTGAATGCCTTGCTCATCGATTAAATAGCCCAAGAATTCGACCCGGTTACTGGCCAGTTCACATTTTTCCCTCTTTACTTTGAGGCCTGATTTCCTAAATCGTATTAAGACTTCTCTTTACCTGGTCTCTAGCTGGTTGGCATTTTTTGCTGAGACCAGTACATCGTCAAAATATGGGACGACACCTTTGATTCTGTTTAGGAGGTGTCCCATGAGGCTTTGGAACATGTCTGGGGCAACACTAACACTGAATTGGAGGCTGTTACATTTGAATGCCCCTCTATGTGTTACTATAGTATGTGCCTCTGCTGTTATGGGATCAACGTAGCTGATGATAGGCCTGAGCTAGGTCGAGTTTTGCAAATATATTTCCTCCCCCTAGCAAGTGCAGTAAATGTTGCACTATGTTGCTACTGGGTATGCACTTTGTTGAAGCGCATGGTTCAAGGTTGCCTTATAGTCCCCGCAGATGCACACTGACCCATCTGTCTTCACTGGTGTGACGATAGGGGTTTCCCACCTGATGTAGTTGATTGGTTCTAAAACCCCTTGTGCTATTAACTTATTCAGTTGCTCGGCATTTTTTGGTTTTAGCGCAAATGGGACGTGTCTGGCCTTTAAACGGATGGGGGCTATTTTCGGGTCTAGGCTAAATGAAATTGGGGTCCCCTGGTACTTGCCTAGAGTCCCGTCGAATACATCTTGGAATTCTTAGAGTAGGTTCTCCTCCCAGTTGGTTGTAGCGATGCAGTTGATCCCGGTCATCCCGATTCCCAGAGGCACGAACCATTTGATCCCTAACAGGACTAGGGCAGTCGCGGTCGACGATAGTCAGAGGCAAGACTTCGGCGTGGTGTTTAAATTCAACTAGAAAATGTCTAAGGCCTACTACTGGGATTCGATTTCCCTGATAGTCTTTTAACACTAGTTTTTGTTTCTGTAGTTCTCTCTGTTTAATGTTCGGAATTAGGCGCTGCATGGTATTCCAGGATACCATTGATAGGAATGACCCTGAGTCGACTTACATCTTGCAGGGTCTCCCATCGATGCTCACCTCTATCTGAACCTTCTTTCCGCTTTCCGCCCTGGCATTGCCGATGGTGACTGTCTGATGCGTTTCTTCCCTGTCACCGGTTCTCTTATTGCGGTTCCATCTGTTGCCGGCTTGTCTGTCATCGTGCCTGGGGGGTGGGGGTGCTGCCGCATCTTTTTGGACTATAACTCTTTTTATTGCAGCAGACCCTTTCGATGTGCCCCCTTTTATTACAAGCCCGGCATATTGCATTGAGGAACCTGCATTCAGACCGTGGGTGATTGCCTCCACAGCCTGCACATTGAAATTCCCGCCGATTCCTCTTTTCACGCCATTTTCTATCTGAATAGAGTTTATGGACATCTTCATCGTCATCTTCGGTGTCACTCTGGGTTTTGATGTCCTTGTGGTGGGTTGTCGCTGTGGGCTGTTTCTTTCCTCCCTCTGCTTCTTCTCCCTGGTTTGGGTTGGCAGGTCTGGAACTGCGTTCATTTGCCGCATAGTGGCTGGTGACATCTTTGCTGCTTCGGCGGCGGTTGCCTCTGCAATAGGCTTCGGCCACGGTTATGTTCGGCCTATTCAGTAGATTGCTCTGAAGGGTAGAGTCTTTTAGGCCGAAGACTACGTGGTCTCTCATTGCCTCGTCCATGTTTTGGAACTCACAGGCTCCTCCGATGTGTCTCAAGGCTGTCACAAAATCTGCTATGGTTTCATCCTCCTTCTGGTCCCTTTTGTAAAATTTGTGTCTTTTGATTAAATTTGAGACCACCAGTGCATAGTGTGCTCGGAGCATTTGGTTCAGGTCAGACCAGGTCATCCGTTTGACATCTCTGGGTTTTGCCAGCACCTTCACCATTTTGAATACGGCCGGTCTGCAGTGTGTAAGGAAGACAGCCCTCTTCCTTTGGTCTGAGATTTCTTCCATCTCGTTGCTTTCTAAGAACATAAGAAAGCGATCGATATACGATTCCCAATCCTCCTCATCAGGATTGAAGGGTGCAGGCAGCACATTGTTACCAGCCATCTCTCTCACTTGGTTCAGATCGCCGCATGCTTCGGTCTCTGCTTCTACAACAATCCCATCCTCGTCGCCAGTGTTCCGTCCAGAAAGAAGTACGTGAGACTGGGTTCCAAACAACAACTCTTTTATTTAACTTGCTAGGCAAAAGATACGGAACATAACCCAAGCCACGTCAGCCCTTTATATAGCGGCTTGCCTGCTGGCTTGTGGCCAATGACACTTGTTTAATTCTTCCTGCCGCTTGGTGGCTTCCCGGATTGGTTCCTAGTGAACCAATCTGTAAGTGGCCTTTTCGGCCAATCAGAACGAGGGACTTGGAACCTACCAAGTTCTATATAGAACAGTGACTACATTATGGGACTGAAGGAAGAGAAATATAGAAATATGCAGAACATTCTTCCAATGACACCTGCCTTGAAATGAATTTGCTACAGTATTTGCCTATGTGCTTTGAGCAGATGTATTCAAAGTGGCACTTTCGTTTCCAAGTTAGGAGCAGGCTGACTTGAAAATTATAAAGCATGTAATTGTAATGTAATATAAGAAATAAAAATGGGTGTGCCTTATACACCAGCATGTTTAGACACATGTTCATTAAAAATATGCATTTATTTGATGTTTGTATCAACCATCCTTCAACAGTGTGTGGAGGTCTCCCCATTCTGCTTCCAGGCTACTTTCTAAATCAGCAAATGATAGAATGTGTTAGTTTTGGCGGTGGCATGATTTCTTTATGTACATTTTGTAATTATAAGCAAGAAGTAGTTGGTGTTATAATGTACATATATTTTACAAAGTACAGTTGTTTATCATTTTTCAGGAAGCAGTAGACATGAACTTGCTAAAGTTTGACCTGTCAATTTAAAAATTCCATTTTAAAACAGGGATAGAATCAAGATCACATGAAGTGTTAATATCACTTTATAACGCCTTGGTAAGGCCACACTTGGAATACTGCATTCAGTTTTGGTCGCCACAATGTAGAAAAGATGTTGAGTCTAGAAAGAGTGAAGAGAAGAGCAGCAAAGTGATTAGGGGACTGGAGGCTAAAACATATGAAGAACGGTTGCAGATCCTGGGCATGTCTAGTTTAATGAAAAGAAGGACTAGGGTTGACATGATAGCAGTTTTCCAATATCACAGGGCCTGCCAAGCTATTCTCCAAAGCACCTGAAGGCAGGACAAGAAGCAATGGGTGGATATTAATCAAGGAGAGAAGCAACTTAGAACTAAGGAGAAATTTCCTGACAGTTAGAACAATTAATCAATGGAACTACTTACCTCCAGAAGTTGTGAATGCTCCAACACTGGAAGTTTTTAAGAAGAGATTGGACAACCATTTGTCTGAAGTGGTGTAGGGTTTCCTGTCTAAGCAGGAGATTGGACTAGAAGATCTCCAAGGTCCCTTCCAAACTGTTATTCTATTCTATTTAAATTCTGAAGTACTTAGCTTGTGACCTGTGGGACCGATTAACAAATACAGGTCCTTTCCAGCAAGGTGCCTTCTGTATGAGTTTAATCCCTGTCCATTCTGAGGTTATTTGATGTTATAGTTCAACACTTCTAGAGATGTCAAGTTGGGAAAGATGCTTCTGACCAAACCTTGGATTGTACATGCTCTTTTTAAAACATGGGTGGCAAAAGAGTGGCAGTACAGGCAGGAAAGGACCATAGCTAGCAGCACCCAGAAGTACCTTATGGTTTAAATAGCAACATTAAAAAGTATGTCCATGCCAATCACTTCTTGGCAGGAGCAGTAGAAACCCCATAATACTTATAGGTGATCGAAGCAATAATGTACACCTGGCTGCATTTTCTCAGTTGAAACTAATCTTCCATGAAGCACAGGACTAGTGCTCTCTGAAATGAATATTAGTCCTGTTGTTAAGATATGGATATACTGTTCTTTTAAAGGAATGCTAAATCTGAGCTTAAAAGACAAGTCTTGTGCTCTTTCAAAAGAACACAGCACATGGTTATGTGAGAAGAAAAATCAGGTCCAAGCTGGGAATAAAATGGAGGCTGCTTAAGAAAGGTTTATTGATGAGCACATCCAACAACAGCATGCAGTTCTGGGACAGCTGACAAAATGGAGTTGGGTTAGAGATATATATTGGGGGGGGGGGGTTGTGTTTGAGATGTTTCAGGAAGTTGTGCAATGTAGTGAGCTTTGTGTCTTTTACTATTCTAATGCTGGTGATAAATCCTTTGATCATTTCCTAAAGGCCTTGGGGGAATATAAATTCTTAATCCCACCAACTTGGAAGGAGCTGGACGGAAGGCCTTTTTCCTTGTGTGCCCAATCACACTTGGCCAATAAAGAATTCTGTTCTATTCCATCTATGAATAATCTGGCCTGGATTTCATAATAGGCACAACATATCCATCTCTAAAGACTTGAGGTTTCTGTTTGAAGTTTGAAGGGCTGTTTTCTGCTTTGTGAAGATTTTTCTCCATTTTTCCTTTGGGAAAATATAATATTTACCTCTTTTAATATTACCCAAAATATTTCATTCTTGGGGGGGAGGGGCTTCCCACAGTTACATCATGTAAAACCTGACAAGAACTTTGGACAGATTCCTTTATGGAAGTTAGTTATCTGGTTTCTCATGGAAAATCTAGCCACTCATCCATTTAAGGAATATCAGTTTCATATCTGTACCAAATTCCTGAGGTATATGGATACCGAGAGCTATAATTCAGTTCGCAATATGTAATATAGATAAAATGAGGTTTTTTCACATACGGACAGATGAGACTCATTAAATCTCATCTTTTGGGGAATATTAAATGTACAATACTCAAAATGAGTATTATTCCCAGTTCAATTTGAATATTATTCCCATGAATAATATGAATTCCTCTCTGAATATAAATTAATAAATTATTTGTTTAGAATTTGTTTTATAAGGTTCTTCAATTCCAAGAATATATTTACAGAAAATGCAGTTGCTAGTTAATGGGGAAGGATTCGGTTTTCTGAATATCAATTGTGAGAGGACAGGCTGCCTGCAAAATGGTCAGCACTTGGGCTGCTGGTGTCCTGCTGGTGTCCTGTCCCTTTAAGAACTCCCCTAGTCAGCCCAGCAGCTGTAAAAGCTGAGCAGACTGGCAGCTGGTTGGTAGTGGCTTTGTTGGAGTGAGAGAGAAGGTAGCTTGTGTTTTTTGGGGGAAACTAAACTGACTGGAAGCAGCCCATGGCAAATAAAAGAGTTACTCTTTTCCAGAAGTAGGACTCACAAAGAGTCGTGGAGGAACAGGAACAGAAGTGGTCTTCAGCAGGTTCTGACCAGTTCTGGAGAACCAGTAGCAGACATTTTGAGTAGTTCAGAGAAGTGGTAAATACCACCTCTGACTGGAGATTTTACAGTATTCTTCCCCTGCCATGCCCACCAAGCCACGCCCACAGAACCAGTAGTAAAAAAAATTGAACCCCACCATTGAACAGGAGTTCAGTGGAGTGAACAGGAGTTGTAGCAGAATTGGAAAGAGTGATATAGTAAACAGGGTGTATCAGCCTTTGAAACCTTGTGGATATTGCCAAGACTCTAGAGGCCAGGTGGGGTTTTTTTGGCTTTCTGGGGTTTTGGAGTCCACTGACCTGGGTACATAGAAAAGGACCTGTGACATGGAGCTATATTATCAAACTGTGTATATATATATATATATATATATATATATATATATATATATATATATATATATATAATATGTTTTCTTAGGCTTTCGCGGGTACTTACATGTGTGCTGTTTAGCTTCCTTCGGGTATTATCCCATGTCATTGTAGTTCTGTTAAAGTTGTAGCAACGTTTCAGCAGAATCTCAGTCTGCTGAATTGACAGTCTGCTGGAATCATTTGGAAGCCTGCACTCTCAAATAGAAAGATCTCCACACCACAAACCAGGCAAATACCTGAGCACAAACAGACTCCCTCTGATGCCTCCAACTCGAATACAACCTCCCCCACCAGGCACCCAGGTGAAACCTGGCTTCCTAATGAATAGCAGCCGTCCTTTCACACGAAGCCAAGCTGCACTGAAAGCCTCCAACACAGGAACAGAGTGTTGCCAGCCAATCAAAGCCACAAAACAGACAGAAGAAACCAGAAACACCAATCAATCAAACTCCAAGTCCAGTGAACACAGACCAAAACTCCCAGCCAATCAGAATTTGATCTGCATTCCCATGCTAAACTGACTTGATGGGAAAATCCAACATTTTTTTAAAATGAAAAAAAATAATATGGATAAATTGAATGAAAGCTGGGACATTGACTTTGTACCAATTGATAGATGATGAATATGAGTTTTTAACATATGCTGTGCTGAGAGACAAATATCTATCAAGTGTAACTCAGTGGCAATGTTTACAGCTACAACACTTGTAAATATTGTCAGCATTTTCAGCAGACATATTAGAACAACTGATTAAATCTTTCAAAATTAAAAAACAATTCTTTTTATAGAAATTTATTAATAAATCATTTAACATGCAAAACTGGAGAAAGGAGTAGAATAAAGAATGAGATACTCCTATTTTATCTAGACAGTGGGAAAGTATTCTTCTGTAAGCAAGAGTGTCAAATGACCTTAATTTACATGTTATACAAGAAAAAAATAATAATATAGAGAGTTTAGGAAGTTTTCCTGGAAAGGAAAGGCCTCAGTACTCATCAATAATTGGTTCTAGGAGGTGTGATGGGTACCAAAACTGATGAGTACCAAATAATTTTTCCCATAAGAAATAATATACAAGGCACCAGACACTGACAAGTTCTAGAGTAGGCACTGAGTACCAAACAAATGAATCCTGGGACAAAATTTTCATGGCAGGATGTGTTGAGAACCAAATTCAACAAGTTTCAAAGCAGTTGAGTACCAAGGTACCACTGTGTCTGGTTTCTCCTGCAGCCACATCCAAATGACCATGGGGACAGTAACCAAGTAGGGGGCACATGTCTGATGGAGTTGATACGACCTGAGCCAACCCAACCCCTGAGTATTTCATCAAGCGCATCATCATTGAAGCTTCTTAAATCAAACCTGTGGCAAAATCTGTGTTGAGAGAACAGAGAAAGCTGTATTTTAAATCTCAGATAGTTGAGGCTGACTTTAAGTTACATCCCTTGTGGACTTTGAAGGCAAACTCATAAGGATATCTCATAACAGTTTGTGGGGCATGTTTGTATTGTCACAGTTGGAAAGGCATAAGGATAAGGCCTAAAGCTTGTCCTATCAATGAGCTATGAAGTAGATGGAGACAACATTGTATAAAGAAGAGGATAAACTGTTGTTTTCAAGAAAGTGATGGAATAGCTAAGTGCAAATGGGAATGCACTCTCAGTGAAAATGACATAATTAACAGACACTTTTTTGTTGTGAAACTACAGGTAAATTAAGAAGGCTAGGATTAGATGACTCATTCTTATTTTTTCCTCCAGACAGAAGGAGAAGACATCAATCCCCCAGACAGGAGTAGATATCAGTGTAAAACAACAAAAGTGCTTCTCTAAGAAGACACAGACTTTTGCTTTCTATTAAGATAAAGCTGGGATCACTCGCCTTATTACATAGTGCTTTGTTTGGTTTTGGCTAAGCACAGTGCATGAATCCAACAACTGTGAGTTACAAACTATTGTCTATGCTTTAGTATTTTGTCTGAACCAGCTCATTGTTCCACTCTTTATGGATTAAATAAGCATTGATTTAACATAGTATTGAATCAGTCTGGTTCACTCTTCTTAAGACTTCATTTGAGACTATATGTTTGGAATGGTTAGGAATTGTGTATGCCTTCAGATATGCTTAACTGTCTTTAAAAACAAAAAGCAGGCATTACAAAATGGTATAACACCACTTTCTGACTTAAGTCATGCTTTACTGCATCCTTGAAAGAACCAAGCCAAATATTGAATACCCAAGCAACTGATCCAATTGATACGTGTTTACCATATTAATCTTAAATAAGGGATACTTCTACATGGAACTAAAATGGAAAATCTCACATTTAAAATGAACAGTTTCAAAGCACTTCCACACAAGGGCTTTGCACTGGTCCAAAACCACTCTGGATCATTCACATGATGCTGGCTGGTTTGGTAATTTGGCTCTGCTGCAATTGATTAAAAACTGATTGGATTTGTCTGGCTCACCAGAAAGACCAAGCCAATAATGAACTCCATAGGAAAGCTATAGCTATCTTTATTGAGATTGGTATAATAACAAACTCTGGCAAGTCTGATTGTGCTGTGCTACCTCCTTTCCTAATTTATTATACCCATGTGAATTAAATGTCCCTCTGAGCTGCTTTAACCTCTTTTTTATTATTTTGAAATTAAGTCTTGTTTTTCTCATCACATTGGTAACAGATCTAGCCTAGTCAAGGTCATCTTCTTTATGCTCTGCAGGACCAAAGCTTATTATATGGGGGCTGGGGCTGTTTTATTTTGATGACAATATTGTGATTCTTTGGAGGAGTGGTGCAGTGGCCTAGAAGTGGCGATCTTGCTGAACAAAACTCCACATTGATGACAGGAAGGGCATCCAGCCATTAAAACACTGTTAGCACCATTCAGTTGCTGCTGTGGCTGGCCAGTGGCCAGAGGAACTGGCGGCAGAATTGGACAGTGAGGAGGTTGGGGAGGATCCTGAGCCAGTCCTGGAATGTGGGAAAGGTTCTGATGAGTGTTCTGTGTCAGAGGCAGAGATGGGGCCAGGGCTATCCGACAGTTATCATCTGCCTTCTGAGTCAAAGATCAATGAGGCAGAAGAACAGCTGGAGCCTATTCCCTTTGTGCACATGTGCAGAGCTGCCAGGAGAAGGGAACAGTTAAGGAACAAGGGCTGACTCAGGAATAAAGGCACAGGTGGAGAGTAAATGGCCCCTCCCAGAGGAAATAAAGAAGAGCAAAAGGGGAATGGGATTTTTCAGGAGACAATTAGTTTAATTAATGTGAAAATTTGTTCATGATTCTCAAAAGCCTGATAAAGTCCATGACACCCTGCAAGGGATTATGGGGTTGTTCAATGAAGATGATGATTACTGTGATTCTTTGGAATTTGTGGGTAGCCTGTCTTTCTCCACAGGTGAAACACTTAGCTTATCTTCAAGTCCTGGATTTCTTATCACTTCAATTACCTTAGAAGATCTTGTTTGTGCTGCTTCCTTTCCAGTGCAGTGCACATGTATGAAACTGATAGTATCCTATCAATTGCTCATCACAACTCACAGGAGAAATGTACATGTAACAAGGATTGGATTATTTTTATTTTTCTTCCCTAGCAGATTGAATTGTTTTGCTCACACACATACAACATTGGAAGAACTTGATCATGCTGATCTCTCCATGTTCTCTGTGTTTTGAGGTTAAGCAGAAGTTAGGACAATAGCAGAACAACTTCCTGACAGTTTGAAGTAATTGAAAGTGGAAACAGCAATGATAGAACAATGCTGGTAGGAATAAGGTCACATGATTTTAATGTTCCTCCATAAAAAAAAGGTTTTTTTCCCAACAAAAGAGGTTCTTCCCAAATTCAACTTTTTTTTCCCTTTATTCAAGCAGAACAAAGCCTTAGCTTTATCTTGACATCCGCTTATAGAAAATTCAATTATGACAGTGGGTGGATTGTCCATGAAGACCTGAAGACTTCCTGGCTTGTCTATAGACCTCTATGAGGTGGAGGAGCAAGCAGAACCTGATAGAGCAGGGGTCGCCAATCTTTTGCACCTCAGAGACCACCAAACTCATAATTTGAAATCCCATGGACCACTAATATGAATTTTGATTGATGGTGGCTTGCTGACGTTGGTGGGAAAGTCAGTCCCATATTCCAGAGCTGCAGTAGTTACAAGACTGGCCCTTTGGTCATCCCAGAGCAGCTCATCCATGGCAGGCACCCAGGTGGAGGAGCTGCTCCGGGATGACTAAAGGGTCAGTCCTGTGACTATTGCAGCTCTGGAATATGGGACCGACTTTCCCACCAACATCAGCAAGCCACCCCGGGGCGGATTTTCCTCCCCCGCCATTGGTCTTATCTTCCAGTTCCAGCTTGCGTGGCTCTACTCAAGGTAAGAAGGGTGGGGGCCAATGGGTGGGCGGGCCATCTGGGTGATGCAGCCTTGTGTTCCCACGCAGCCTGGATTAATTGCTTTGGGGGGTGCTTTGGGGGGAAATTTCTCTGGGAACTACCAAAATTTTCTCATGGACCACCAGTGGTCCGCAGCCCACAGCTGGTGACCACTGTGTTAGATAATTTGTTGCATGCAGTCCTGACAGTTGACTACTTTGGATTATTGTAACTTTCTAGGCACTAGCTAGTCTACACTTGACCTATGAAAATTAATTTATTGTTATGTAGTATGCTGCTCTTTTTCTGCCCCATCATCTCTTTCAACCTTCACTTTCATCATTTTATTGACTTTTCCTTGCCCAGCAGATTCCTGTTTTGTGCAAGTACCTTCCCATAACTGCTTGATAACTCATGGAGTTATTTTGCATTTTACATATGCTTGCTGTCCTTCATCTAAAAAGCTTTTAACAAACCAGCTGCTGTCAGTAAATCAGTAGTTACAGAAATGATGGATTTCTTTACAATTGAAATGCTTTGAGCATTGTCTATACACATTTATTGACTTCATTTTAAGCATCTTCTGTTTCATCCCTCACTTTCATGATTTTATTGACCTTCCCTTACCCATTAGATTCCTGTTTTGGGCAAGTGCATTTTCATAACCACTTGATAACTCATGGAGTTATTGTGCATTTTACATATATCTTTCATATTGAAAGCTTTTGACAAAAAGTGAATCAGTACTTACAGAAAGTGACTATAAGAAATGGGTTTCTTTACAATTGAAATGCTTTGAACATTGTCTATACACATTTATGGATTCCATTTTAAGCTCATGGCAAATAAGTGAATGTTATAACTTTATATAAAGATTGGATGTGGTCCTTTACTGGGTACCTAATCAACCTTTTTACAGAAACTCCCATATTTCTTTGTGGCAAGACTTTTATGGTCTTAGCCCAAATCATAGTCAAAATGCAATCCAGGTCTATTTGGTGTCTGAAGAAACCTTTTACAAAATTCATTTTTTTTCTGAGGTTTTTTTTTTCCCTCAGCTAACAAAATATACTTTACATTTCACATCCTAAAATTCTACCATGGATGTCCATGTTTGGAAAATAAAGTTCTTTTCAGTGCTGCTGATAATATAATCATAGTGCAGCTTAAAGTGGCTTTTAAAAGAAATAAATAGAAGATGCCCCATTAGCCATACTTGCTAAATAGACGTTCAAGTTACATTCAGAAATCAGAGCCACTGAATACCCCCCAAAAATGATATCAAATGATGAGGTAGGCTATTACATTTGTATCCTATTGATAGGAATTTGATAGGCATTCTCTCACCACTGATGGCAATGGGCTTTGGGACAAAAATATACTATATGTAGCCCTTCTGGTGTTAACTTTTTATGTTCTTAAGAAAAAATATTTTCCTGTGAGTTTAAACATGCTCAAGGGTGAAGTAGAAACAATATTATTTATTATCATTTTACCTATGTCTGATATCCTAAAAATAATCACCAAACAAGGTGTTGGCCATAAGCACATACTTCTGTTATTTTCCATGTAGCAGCCATGAGGAAGCGTGAACAGATTCAGGGCCTTGAGAAAATTTAGCCTTTTCTTTCTCTGCCAAAGTTTCAACAGAATGCCTCTTGAAATATGTTATTTGTATTTCGAGGGAAGATCATATCAGTGCCAGTGAGGGATTTCTTTGAACTTTATAATCTTTTTGAATTGTAGCACCTGCTGTTTGGAACAATCTTTCCCCAGATCCCAAAATTCTTCAGGAAAGCTTTAAAAAACATGGTTTCTCCCTTTCCCTGCATTGGATCAGGATGCTAGATAACGTCATCTTTTCTATTGTTGGTTTTAAGGCTAAATTTGCCTCCTACTTGTGAGTTGGACTAAAACTTCTAAAACTGTAGGATTAGAATACCTGCCAGTCAAGTCAAAGGGAATTAAACTGTTTTGAAATCTACATCTTCTTGGCAGTTTTTAGGATCCTGCACCTGGGTCAACAGATTAAGATTCAAGCCAGGCTTCCTAAACTTTTACCAGCTATTCCGCTTGTACCAGAACAAAATAGGCTGGTTTGGTCACTTCAGATCTGCTCGTTCTTTTGACATAATGTTTCAAAACCTTGAATAAAATCATGGTTAACACAGTCCAGTAAATGGTGCCTTTCCTATACAACATGCAAGATCACCTTCATAAAATTTACCTAATATGGCTTTACAGTGAGAACAAAAAAATGAATAAGTTCTTTATAGGTAAACAGAAATAACTTTTTCTTAAAAGGATTAAAAGAGAGCATGCACATATACCCATTATCATAATATTCCTTTCCAGGATAAGATAATTATGGAAGGCTTAGGAAAGGAATAGTAAGCTCAAGAAATAAAATTTGGTGAGGGAAAAATGGAAATCTGGCCACATTTAGTTAATATCAACATCTTTCACTACTCTTCTCAATACTTATTTGTCCTTGCAAACTCCTCCTGCTTCCACCTTCATTCATTTCCCAATGATCTCTTGAAAAACAAAGATTTGTTCTGCATCCTGCTATCCAGTGGTGGGATTCAAAATCTTTTGCTACTGGTTCTGTGGGGGTGGCTTGGTAGGCGTGGCAGGGGAAGACTACTGTAAAATCTCCAGTCAGAGGTGGTATTTGTTGGTTCTCTGAACTACTCAAAATTTCTGCTACCAGTTCTTCAGAACTGGTCCAAACCTACTGAATACCATCTCTGCTGCTATCTTTGCTCAAGCCGCACTGGATTTTCTATAGTAATTCATTCTTATCTTCATTGCCATCAGAATTCTGCCAGACACCTTCACAGGCACACTTGAAAAATTAATCCCTCTCTGCTTTTTGCATTCCACAGGATACCACAGTCGCCTTCTTCCAATTGTTGGGCACAAAAACTGTCTTTACCCACACAATTAAACAAATAGTGCAGCCACTGCACTTCATAAAAATGCGATAAGCAAGTTTTCATGTTTCTCCAGTTACATCATCCGCACCTGTAGCTTTACCATTTTTCATTAATCTGACAGCACTTACAGCTTTTTTTTCATCCATTATTTCTTGGACACTAAGCTGCCATCATCCCTTCAGTTCTGTTGTATTGCACTTCATTTTGTTATTTTTAAGCCATTCATTCCTTTTTACCTGTTTCCAGGCCAATTTTTTACTATTGTTAAACTGTTCTGTGTTTTCTCTGCTTGTTTCAATCTTATCCAATCCTTGCTCTTTGAACACATTTTTGCAAATATTTTCTGTATTTATATGCATTATACTAGGTATTTCTTCATTGTTTACCGCTGTCACTCCTATAGCTTCATGCTTGTCTCATATACAGACTCTTTCACTTCTTCATTCCTCTGAAATATATTTTTCATACTTCCCATTGGAGTAATTCCAAATCCTCCTGTGATTCCTGTAATTTATTATTTTTCACTCTCTTATAAGTATTCTCATTTTTCCACTTCTTATACTCACTTTCTATCTATTTTATGGGTAGATAAAAGATTTATTTTCCATAAAGAAATCTTACTTTCTGGTTTTTTTGTTGCACTGTTTTAGTACTTTTTTCACTTCTTTCATTTTATTTCTTCCATTTCCCCCACTATTCACCAAATATTAACATCACCATAAATAATGTGTTCCTCATTTGGTAGCAAGCATCATTCTTGGATCTTTAATTCTGCCAAAACTTTAACATGCAAAATAAAATGAAGCATACTTATATATCCATTGCCTTGCGATAGATATGCATGAACAGACATAGTTTCAAGTCACATATTCAAAATGAACACACTTTTGTCTAAGCATATTTTCCACACATCATTTTCACTCATTCTTGGGTGTCTGAAAGGCCCAATAATATTTCCCATATTATCATCTTGTCCTTAATCATCCATTTATGTCATTTAGCAGATGTCGTAGTTATCATCTGATAGGCCCATTGATATTTATTGCTACCTCCCATCATTTCCTACTTATAATGGGGACAGTGTTAGTCTATTCTGGCAAAATTGGAAATATTGCAAGCACAACCAAAGCCCAGTTTTATCATAAACATGTGGTGGTATTCGACCAGTTCTGCCCGGTTTGGGAGAGCCAGTAGGAGTGATGAGCAGTGGAGACCAAACCGGTTATCTCTGCTGCTTTAATGGCTCTGTTGTTGTGTCCACCTGCCCGCCCGGCCTCCCATACTCACCTTTATCTGCTGAATTTGAAGCACAGCTGCTTTGCACGGCACAGAATAGTGCCGCGTGTCAGCTGCTAAAGCGACCAGGAGATCGTGCAGGCTTGCAGGAGAAGAGGTAGAATGCCTCTTCGCCCGCGCAAACATCTCTGCACATACGCAAAGTGCACATTTGGCACACACAAAGTGTGTGTATGCGCTCAAAGCACACCCACCGAACTGATGGCAACAATATTTGAATGCCACCACTGGTTTACTCTATTATATGCAAATTAGGATCTTTAATCTAGAAACTGCAGAATGATTAGGAAATACAGTTGTATATTCCCACACTTCAGAATGTATTAGGCAAAATACTTACAGTGCTTTTTTTAAAAAAAATCCAGGCTGGGAGTTTCAATTTGTTAAACTAAAATTTAACAAGTTTCAGTTTCTGTATGCACATATAGACAACAGTTTGGAATGGAATTTGATTTTTACACTTTTTGTCTGTTTGAGATTTGGAATTCTTAAATTAAATCTTATTCGTATACAGTTTGAAATGTGCAGGATTACATAAAATGAATGAAAGGCCAGAAATATATCGTGGTTGGTTCAAAGGCACCTATAGAATATGATTGTTGTTATGTTGCAATGCAAGCCCCTTACTTGCAACGTCACAACACACATACAAAATGGGTGGAGCTTGCAACATCACAACAGTGTAGAGCTTATGTCATCAGATCTGCTGGAATGAAGTGTGGTGTTGTAGGAGAGAAGGGGGCTCTTTCCAGAGAGAAAAGAAACATTGGAGTTTGGAATCTGTGGTGTGCGGGAAAAGACATTTCACAGGGTGTACCTAATATGCAGATAGTAACTTTAGTCTGGCAACATTTCTGTCTATAGAAGAACCATAAAGAACTACCCAGAAGTAATTTCATATGTCATTCTTGATGTCAGCCTTGGAAGCCATATTTTACTTGGAAGCTTCTAGGCTGCCACATTTGGATGATCTTAACTGGAACACTGACACATATGCCCCACACTTGTCCTCCTCCCCCAAGGACCCTTCTGAGTTAGTCTTAATTATAGCCAAGAGGTTATTTGGCCAGGACCCAGTGTTTTTCTGGGATTTCTCAAAATAAAGAGGAAACATGGGTCATCATTATTATTGCAGTTATTATAAAAGTAAAGGCAAAGGTTTCCCCTGTCCAGTTGTGTCCAACTCTAGGGGGTGGGGTGATGCTCATCTCTGTTTCTTAGCAGAGGGAGCCAACGTTGTTCAAAGATATCCCTGTGGTCTTGTGGCCAGCATTACTATATGCTGAGATGCACTGTTATATTCCCACCAAATTGGTACCTATTTGTCTACTCTCATTTGCATGCTTTTGAACTGCTAGGTTAGCAGGAGCTGGGGCATGATTTCATCCTCGGCTATTGACTTTCCGGTTGGCAAGCTCAGCATCTTTAACCTCTGAGCCATCGCACCCCATTTCAGTTATTATATTAACCATGAATTGAAGAGCTCTTTCTAGATGAATGTGCTCAATCATTCATCCCTTATTACTCTCCTTATTACTTGAGTATCCTTGGACATGTCAAAGGAGAAAATATCCACCATGGACTTCATAAAATGAAAAGAGAAGGATTTATTTATGAATGCTGGCAACATAAACCAGGTTTTTAAAAAATGACTGGATTTCAAATGTAATTTTCGATAAGTTGCCATATAAATACTTTGTAAATGTAATGAGCAAGAGAAATAACCTTAAGGAACAGGAGGAAAAGTTGCAACCAAGACAAGGATCAGATAAAAAGAAATCAAAGTCCAGGTCAGAAATGTAATTTGAGAAAATGTCTCAGACATGTCCCTCCCTTGTTCTCATGAAGAAAAAGGGGAAATGGAGGGAAACACATTCAGACTTGCAAGATTCTATTGCTATAAGCTTTCACTAAAAGTGGTATCAGCTTGCAGATCTTCAGTTTCTAATTTTGTTTACCTTGGAAGGCTGACAAAAACTATGTCAAAAAGAACTTTAGAAGATAATCTGGTATAGACAGCTCACTCTTTTAATTGTTTTTTGGATTCCCAGAAAAACCCATACAACTTGCAAAAGTAATCAAAAATAGATGATTCACTGAATTCTGTGCCTTTCTTCAACTATTCATTGGTAGATAGATAACTCTTTTTTGAACTGAAACAAGATAAATCTTTTATCTTCTCCCTATCCTATATGTATGTTTGTGTGGATGGAAAGGTGTACAGGACAAATTGATTCTCACTTATAAGATTGTGAGTTGCAGCATACTATTTCTTGAGCATGGATAGAAGTACTTAGACAAACCATCTCAAAAGTGCATACCACTGAGAGGCAAAAGTAGGGGTGAGACAAATAGTGTTGTCATTGTCCTTCAACCATATCGTATTGTTGAAAAGTATGTTTATGATTCCAAAATGTTGACCCTCTTGCTGTCTGATGAATTGTTCTTACAGGCTCGAAAAGCAAAGAGACAAAATGACTTCTGGGGAAGTTGGGGAGAATGGGGTGAATGCAGCCGGAGTTGTGGGGGAGGCATCAGTCTTCGGCAGAGGCCCTGCTACTCACAGAGGTAATAACTGTTTCCTTTACAATTTAGTTTTCCTACTCCTTAAGCTGTATCATTTACAAGAAAGGATAGAACAGATCTTGTATGGAAAATTAAGAATTATAAAACATTAGGCAGATTTCCAAGGCCAAAAGTTGCTTATCTATTTAATGGGAGATGTTTTTGTCTTGTTTAGTTCCTAATGGTGCTTGTTTGGATTATATTTAAATATATTGGGGATCTGGGTGACTGCAAGAAGTGGCAACATATGGGAATGAAAAACATGAACTGGAGGATGTAACCATCATATACCAACTTAGTGCTAATGACTATCACATGGCATACTGGTTATGTTTTCTTGATCAATAACTTTTTTGGATAACTAAATCAATTTGTAATTTGATTTATCCTCTGCTCCAAGATATTAGACCCCTTTAGGCAAGCTGTCGTCTTTCTCCTCCCATTAGTAGTTTGAAAAGAAACATCAGTGTTGGTTTTGTTGAAAGGATTAAAATTACAATGCTCTGAATAATCAGCATTACACAAATACTCAAAGGAAATAGCAGCAAAACTTATTATAGGATGCGACCTTTTATTTTGATTCTGGCCACAAGGGGCAGAAATAGACTTGAAATAAACTATATTTCCACAGTTTTAGGGTGCAAAGTACCTCTGAGTTTTGCTCAGGATTGGCAATTTTGACGTCAGCAAAATCCTGGAAGGCTCAAAGATTTTGCGCAGATGTTACCTTTCTGTTAAAAGAAGAAAGGTAGAGAGATGGAGGAGAAAAACTGATTATTTGGGAAGAAAGCACAAAAACATTTATTCCCCCCCCCCCAATAATTTGCATTTGATGGCTTCCCAGGTCAATGCCCATGTGAGGTTTGAAAGAGTTTCCCACTCATTATGATGCTAGACTTTTTCATGTTTTCCTTCTTTGATTTATTCCACACCAAACTTTCCAAGAATGATGATTGTGATCATTGCCTAAGAATTCTAATTTAATTAACTAAAATTTATTTTTAAATTGTTTATACCATTGTACATTGTAAATTTGCCTTGTAGTCTCATGTAGTGGAAAATCAACTTATGGCTCTTCCAGGTATAAATATCTTTATAATAACCAGATCTAAACCCTGAAAGAGTCTCTTGACCGTTTACCAAGCTGAAATTCTGAGTTAGAGCTGCTTTGTTTGTCGGCATAGTAGAGACATTGTAAGCATGGCATTTGGCAGATACTAAAAAAAGCCTAGAATGTTACATCTATATAGTAATAAAAATGCCTGAGCCTTGCGTGCTAGGGCAAGCAGAGCTGCACCCATTAGTTGCAATGTTCTGGAGGATATGTACTAATTTTGTATAAACAAGGCCAGACATTAAAAGTGTTGAATGCTAACATAACAAATGTTTGTTAAAAATCAGTTTGTCCTAAGGTATTGCGAAATCACTAGATATGCTTTCTAGATGAAGATCTCTGCCATCAACTCTCTCTCTCCTTTTTTTTTTAATCTTTAAATTTGCACACACAGAGGATTTAAAACCAGGACCCTCAATCATAACATGTCTGAAGATTTCATTGCTTTATTTTTGTAAATGTTGCTAGAAAGATCTGGTTTTGGAGGAGGAGGGGCTTGCTATTTGTTTTAACCAGGGAGTGTCCCCTTCTTTTCATTTTTTTGAAATCAGGGAGAAGTATGTGTGCTTACCTATAGAAAGAAAAAGAGCTTAAATTACTTCCATTACAATCATGGAATCATAGGATTGGGAAGGACCTTGGAGGTCTCCTAGTCCAACCTTCTGCCCAAGGCAGGAATCCTTATTCCATCCAGGACAAATTATTGTCCAATCTTTTCTTTAAAACCACTGGCAATGAAGCACCCACAACTCTGGGAAGCAAGCTGTTTCACTGACTAATTGTTCTCAATGTCAGGAATTTTTCTTTAGTTCCAGGTTGGATCTTTCTCTAACCAGCTTCCACCCACTGCTTCTTATCCTGCCTTCAGGTGCTTTGAAGAACAAATCAATCCCCTCTTTCCTGTGACAGTCCTTCAAGTATTTAAAGATGTCTATCATGTCACCCCTTAAGTCTTTTCTTTGTTAGGCTAAACATATCTACCTCCCTTAGCTATTTATCATATGGTTTAGCCTCCAAACCTCTTATTATATTTGTTGTTCTCTGCATTCTGTCTAGGACAGAGGTTGCCAACCTTTTGGACTTCAGGGACCACCAAACTCATAATTTTAAATCCTGCAGACCAGATACCCTGGGAAAATCCCCAAAAAAAGTCTGCAGGAAAATTCCCCACCCCGTTTTCCTACCGATCAATCATTCTTTATTTGGGATCACAGGATACCGTCTCCAGCTCTGTTCTTGGGGAGAGAGAGAGAGAGAGAGAGACTTTTGGCTTCGTGCAAGGAAAGTAGAAGAAGCAGCATATGTCTTTCTTTCTCTCCCCAAACTCTGCCAGAAATGAGTCTTTGTCGCAGCAGTGCAGCGTCTTGGAGCAGGATATGTTGCAGGGTCTCAAAGACTCATTTCTGGCAGAGTTTGGGGGAGAGAAAGAAAGACTTTTGCTGCTTTCCTTGCATGCAGCCAAAAGCAGAAGAAAGAAGTGGAAAGAAGCAGCCTGGTGGCCAGGCCAGGCGCATGGGGCAAGTGGGGCAAGTTCTCCCCTCTGCCCTTTCCCCCTCCCCTCACTACCTTGTGTTGTTCACAATGCAAGTGACACAAGCCTTGTGTTTCCACACAGCTAGATTAATTGCTTTGGGGGGGGGGTGCTCTGGGAGTGACATTTCTCTGTGGACCACCAAAATTTTCTCATGGACCACCAGTGGTCCCTGGCCCACTGGCTGATGATCACTGGTCTAGGACCTTAGCATCTTTTTTGTATTGTGACCAGACCTGGACAGATTATTTCAAGTGTGGCCTTACTAGTGCTGTGTTAAGCGATACTATCTCTTCTCATGTTCTTGATGTTCATGTTCTCATGTTCATACAGCCTAGCATATGCATTGTCTTTTTTGGCAGCTGCACATACTGCTGACTCCTACTGAAGCAATGGTCCACCAGGACACCTAAATCTCTCTCACAGCTTCACTGTTGAGCCAGGTGTTGTCTAATCTGTACCTGTGCATTTGGTTTTCCTACCTAAGTGCAAAACCTTACTTTTCTCACCACTGAATTGCATCTTGTTGGATAGGGCCCAATGCTCAAAGTCAGGGGTGTCAAACCTGCATCGTCACGACATCATCACGTGATGTATCATGACTTTTTCCCTTTTGCTAAACCGGCCATGGCCAGCACGTGACACATGTGGTCCACGGACTGCGAGTTTGGCAGCCCTGCTCAAGACTATCAAGATTCTTCTGACTCTTGAGTCTATCTTCCAAAATGTTAGCAATTGCACCCAGTTTGGCTTCATCTTCAAATTTGATGAATGTTTTTTCAATCCCTTCATGTAGGTCTAGACAAAGATGCTGCAGAACATTGAGCCCAAGACGGAATGTTGAGATACACTGAATACTTCCCTGAATATAGATGTAGTTCCACTGAGGACCACACTCTGGATGTGCTTAGTCAGTCAACTGCAAATCCACCTGGTGGTGGCAATCAAAGTTATAAATTTGGTTTAATCAGGTCTGTGAAGAGTGTGCTCCCCTCCCCACATATATATGGTATTTCTGTGAGAAGAATCTCTTGTCAGAAATACTAAAGAGATTACGAGCATTTCCCTATTCTGATAATTGAACAGTAAATTCCTAAATACATTTAGAAAAACAATTTTAAAATTCACCTCTTTTTAAAAAAATATAGAGGAATGCTGGGTCAATTTTTTCCTTGTCTTTCAGCAAACAAAGATGTACTAGATGTTTGCATAATTTTGACCTTCCAATTCAGAAAAATATTCTTTATATAACTCAAAAGCTTATATTCACTGTTTAGCCCATCGAAAAGTATTATTTTTCTTATTATTATTGGACCAATATTTGAGTGATGCCATTACAATTCACCAATACTGTAGGCAATCTCTTAACTGAAAAACAAATCCATTTTTCCATAGAAGAAGTGATGCCTGCAGGAAAGTCCTTTGAATCCTGTCCAATAAGTAACCACTATGACCTTATGATAAAACTTGGATCAACCTTCCTCAGACTGGGGAAAGGATTACAAATACATTGGAATAGCAAAGAACTCCCAGTTGTGTGACCAAAGAAAGAAAGCTCATGGTATCAAGAAAAGTTCATAGATTTGAGAGAGTATGTTCCAAAAGTGTGGCTCTACATTCTCCTTTCTTGCCATCAGTGTCGCTGACTTCAGTAGGATTTGCACATGCAGGAATCATACAAACCTGAATTCTTTCCACTGTGTTCACCTGTTTTTCAGCCAAAATTGGCATCAGAGGAAATTACACCATCCCTTCCCTGAAGCAAACTGTGTACTTCCCACTGCAGTGAATTTACACGATGGCAACCACATTTAGAAATTGTTCACTTTGCACAACATGCTTTTATGAAGCAGGATTCTATTATGATCCATATCCTATTGTGCCCAGAGGTTTGTTCACTAATGAATTTTGTCAGGAAAAAAATAGGAACTCTACCCAGCCTGCCACATATAGATTTACAGTCCTGATATCTTTTAAGCTTCTGTCGTGAGTCAAGGTACTTGCAGATTAAAAACTTTACTTGGCAGCATCTTCTGCTTAAAGTTGAATAGGAGTGCAATTTCACTAGCCATTCCCAAATGGCTGGGCTGGAGATTAAATTGCTCAGATCTTATGGGTGGGAATGAATTATGCAGCATTTCTTTATGGTTAATATGTTAGTGAGATCACTGTACCACTCCTTTGAGTTATTTAAATGTTACCCAAGGCTTCCAGAATAAAATCCTTGTGTGGCCAAGGTCACATCTTAAAATGTTTGACAATTAAATCACACCTTATCTGTCAGTTTGGTGCTCTGAGAAGGAGTTGCTACTCTTTCCAAAAAAGTGAAAAAAGGGGTCCTTGGTGCTCTCTGAGCTTGCTTGTTTTCTTGCAAACACCATCAGTGCTAGTGAGGAGTGCTGTTTGTTGTCAATTTATATTCTGATGACTTGCCTATCTGTATGGATAGGGATGGGATTCTTTGGTTGGGCTGTTTACTGACGGCTCTTTGGCCATTTCTTGATTGGGGTATTGTTTACTTGATTGTTGGTCTGAAGTTAACCTATGCTGATCTGGGAACTGATTACTGGTGGAGAGGTGCTGGAGTCTTTTTGTTCTCTTTTGGGCTGGTTGATTATCTCTTTTGCAGAGTCTATAGATAAAGAGAAAGAAACCTGAATGCTGTCCCAAAGACTGAAGAAGCTTCTTGGATGAAAAGCAAAATATCTTCAAAGAAAAACCAGAAAGTCCAGTTGCCTCTTGAAAAAGCATATTTGGGACAACCATGACCTGGATAACTGAGAATGTCTATAGACATGGAGAAAAAGAAAGTTTCTTGGCAACTACTGTCTAGTTAGAAATATTAAAAATGATCTGGCAAAGTATAGTTTGGGCATCACTAATCATTTACAAGCTTTTGTTGATTGTTATTGTGTATTTCAGGACAGACGGTGGATCTAGTTGCATAGGACCAGCCCAAAGTTATCGCTCATGCAACATTCAGGTAATATATTGGTTTGTTTCTTAAAATATTGATAACTGTCCCTTTATCATAAGCATGTAATGGATGGAAATTGAAAATCTGAATAATTTTGGTCATTTTATGTGTGAGGTGGAAGCAGATAAAAAAACCACCAAAAGATTCGTTGATCCAAGGAAAACGAGGTTTTATTCACGTGTCTGCAGAGACGGGTTCCCTCAGGCATTGAAGGAACCCAGAGCAAAATTCAGGCAGCATTTTTATACCCTAACTGTCCGCCCCCTCGTACGAGGGCTTGGCTCACATTCTTTCTGTTTTCAAACTGACACATATATTTCGAAGGTTCCTACTAGCTCCCTATCTAGCAAAAGTAGTTACACGGTTTCTGACATCGCAGCACTTTATTACAGTTCCCCATTGTTCTAGCTTTATCTTGTTTTTTCTCTTGTGCACAAACTGGAACAATTTCTTATTTAGCAGAACTACTGAGTTTGAGACACACTTCCTTATTTAATTCAATGGGCCATCCAACATGACTTCGGTTCTGCTCACAATTCCCCCTTTTTCTTTTTCCACTCTTGTCTCAAACTCAAAGAGCAGATCCTCTGCTTCTTTCAGAGTGATTTATCTCTGATACATCATTAAAAGTTCTGCTTCCTGCTTCTTCTCAAATCTTGAACCCAAGGATTTCCCTATCTTCCCACATGTTATTGCACCAGGGAGACACTGAATACAACAACACAACAATACACAGCATAGAATAATCAATATAATTCCCATTATGGTAGATCTAAACCAAGTGGAACTGGGAAGCCAAGACCATAGTGGTCCCCACACGTCTGGCAATGAGGAGTCACCTCTTTGTGATAATGGATTAGAGCGAATATGTTCTTCCATTATTTTTACTGTCTTTGTAATATTGGGTTGGAAATCATGGATGTATACACAGCAATGTGAATGAATCAGAGCACACACACACCCTTTTGTAATTAATACAATGTCTAAAGCATACCTATTTTGTAGAGCAACCTGTCTTACTTCAGAAAGCTTGGTGTTAATTATTTTAATATTCTTTATTGTATCATTGAACATTGTTACCGTGAAGTTATTTAGAATATGTATATCTCGGTAGTTCATGGCTACTCCCAATGGTATTATTATATCACGGGAGATTTGGGTCCAGAGTCTTTGGGTAAGGCCAGATTCTGAGTCTCTTTTATTACGTATCCGGCCTTGGGGAAGGCCATCAAGTTTATATATCACTGGTATCACATACCCGAGTGTACATGTGCCACTCCAGTAAGGTGGCATCTCCCTGTATGCATATTTCCCACACAATACCCACCTAAAATTTTCTATAGCATAGGTCTGTTGTGATGTTCGGGTCCAAATGCATACACATCTGATACTGATCTTGATTAAAATAATCTAATTTATGATAACTCTTGGTATAGCTATGGTTACTACAGGATGATGGCATATCAAAAGTCTTATTACATTTTTCCCAATCTCTTAAATGGAGCCCTCTAGTTTCATTTCTCCTAAAACACACATACGCCGTTTCCCTTAAATGTGCATGCATAACCAGCAATTGGTGATGTTCAAGGAATGTGAGACCTTCTTGAGATCCTTTATGAACACATTGTCATCCCACAAGTCTGTTCCCAAGTCACCTGCAGGTCCAACATTTTGTGAACTTCTTTGATGTATTAATGTAAATATAGTTGCAACAAATAGTCCTCTCCAGAGTTCAGTCGATATCTCCATGGTGGTTTCTGCTGGCTATTTCTTCAAGATTACCTTTAACGGCTGACCGTCCACTGGGATTGCCTTTCAAGGTTTTTCTGGTTCCGGTGCTTTCTTGACTCTGCTGTGATGCGTCCAGCCTCCTTCCCGAGTATGGACTGCAGATTCAGTCGTCAGTAGCACCTGGTACGGACCTTCCCAGCTAGGTTGCAGTTTTTCACTTCTCCAAGTCTTTATCAGGACCCAGTCTCCAGCCTCATGTGGGTGTTGGCTACCAGCCAAAGGTGATCATTGCACCAACAGTCCCTGTTTGTGAAGAGAAAGCAAAGACCGAGACAGTGCCAGCAAATATTTCCGAAGGACCAAGTCCCTGAACTCTGGTATGGGATTGCCTAGTTTGGCCAAATAGGGTCTCCCCATCAGCATTTCAAAAGGAGAAACCCCTGTGTCTTTCCTTGGACAAGTTCTGATCCTGAGCAGAGCTAAGGGAAGATTCTTTGTCCATGGCAAGCCATTTTCAAGTTGTAGTTTGGTCAAGTGTTTCTTCAGTTCCGCGTTTGCTTTTTCAATTTTTCCACTGGATTCAGGATGCCATGGCGTGTGTATTTCCCATTTTACCCCCACCACCTCCATTACCCTTTGCAGAACCTTTGGGGTGAAATGAGTTCCTCTTTCTGAATCTATTGCTTCCATCATTCCATATCGTGGGATAATCTGTTCTAGTAAGATCTTGGTTACTGTAGGAGCTGTGGCTCTTCTAGTGGGATAAGCCTCTACCCACCCCGTTAGTTGATCTTTGATCACAAGCAGGTATTTCCAACCCCCCTTTTCTGGCAACTCAGTGAAATCAATTTGTGCTCTCTGAAAAGGCCAACCCACTAAGGGTCGCCCTCCCATCTCTTTCTTGCGTGCCGCTTTCTTATTTACTTTCAAACAAATCAAACATTTCCACCAGATACTCTGAGCTACTGATCACATCCTCAGACTCCAATAGTGAGGTTTAACGGACATGACCAAGGCCTCCGTTCCCCAATGTCCTCCTTCATGAACTTTCTCCAATATTCCCCTCATGACAATGGGTGACACCACCTTGACTCCCTCTGACGTCTTCCATCCCTCTGGGGTTTTGACACATCCCTCTTTCTCCAACTCCAACTTTTCCTTTTTCTCTGGCTCCCATTCCTCCCTCTCGTCCTCCTTTTCCAGTATTGGTATAGATACCATTACCAACTCTATCTCCCCTGCAGCTTCCTTCACCCATTTGTCCACCCATAGGTTTCCCACAACCTCCGGTGTGTTCCCCTTCTGATGTGCGCTCACATGGACGATTGATACTTGGCTGGGGAGTTGCAATGCCTCTAAGGCTTGTTCTACTAACTGCACTTGCTCTATTTGCTTCCCATCTGCCTTGATATACCCACTTTCTTTCCAGATTTTCCCAAACATGTGCACCACCCCCCATGCATACTTGGAATCAGTCCAAATCGTTACTTCCATCCCCTCAGCCAATTCCAAGGCTCTGGTCAGGGTAAACAATTCACATTTCTGAGCTGACCAAGCAGCTGGGAGTGACCCTTTCTCTATTACCTCACCTTCCCTGGTTACTATTGCAAACCCAGATTTTCGCTTTCCATTTTCCACCCTGCTAGATCCATCTATAAACCACCTCTCTCCCTTCTCCAAAGGAGTCTCTTCCAAGTCCTCTCTAACCTTCGTCATGAGATCCACTTGCAATAGACAATCATGGTCTTCCGGTTCCCATGCCTGCCTTCTCCCCTCCAAGAATTCTGCTGGATTTAGATTCTTGTCTGTCCCTATTACCACATCAGGACTGGTTCTCAAAATTGTTTCATACTTCAATATCCTCCCTTCGGTCATCCAAGTGGTAGCCAGCTGGCTCAACACTGAGTTGACCTGATGAGGCGAATGCACCACCAAAGCTCCCCCAAAGGTTAACCTTTTGCTCTCCACCACCAACATCGCTGTTGCTGCCACAGCCTGAACACAAACTGGCCATCCTTTCACAACTGGCTCCAAACCCTTGATTAGGAAGGCTACCGGCTGGTACTTTCCCCCCCCTCTTTTGGACAAGGACTCCAACTGCTGTTCCCTGAGCCACCGCCACATACAAATGAAACGGTAATTTCAGGTTTGGCAAGGCTAAAACCAGAGCGGTTGACAAAGCCTTCTTCAGCTCTTCCCACCTTTCACTATCTCCCTCCTCCCATTCTATGTGCTCTCCCTTTCCAGGCAGCTTTCTATGCAAAAATTGTGCCAACACTGTGAATTGGTCTACCCAGATTCTACAATACCCCAATAATCCCAACGCTTTCCGCACCTCTGTCTTGTTCCTGGGAGGAGCCAAGCTCATGATCCCCTTCACCCTTTCAGGGTCCAAGAACCTAACCCCCTGCTGAATGTAATGTCCCAAGTATTTCACCTTTTTTTCAACAAACGGAAGCTTCTCTTTTGAGACTTTCAGCCCCTGCTCCTTCAGCCAATTCAACAGACTCACAGAAGCCGCTCTCACTTCCTTCTCTTTCTCCCCAGTTAACAACAAGTCATCCACGTACTGAATTAGGGTGATTCCTTTCTCTCTCTCAAACGACACCAATTTTTCATCCAACGCCTGTCCAAACAACAAAGGGCTCTCGGTATATCCCTGAGGAAGTACTGTCCACCTCAACTGCTGTTTCTTTCCACTCTCAGGATCATTCCAATCAAAGGCAAACAAGTATTTCCTCCTCTCCTCCAAAGGGCACGCCCAAAAGGCATCTTTCAGATCTATCACAGTAAACCATTTGTCTTTGGGGGGGATCCGCCCCAAGATGGTATAGGGATCAGGAACCACTGGGAATCTAGGAACCACTATCTCATTGATCCTCCTCAAATCATTAACCAATCTATACTTCCCATCCTTTTTTATTACTGCTAAAACCGGTGAATTGAATGGTGACATAGTAGGCTCCAACAGTCCCTGTTTCAATAATCTGTCAATCACTGGTTTCAACCCTTCCCTACCTCTCTTACTCAGAGAATATTGTGGAGTCCACAGTTTAGTTATCCCTGGTTGTATCTTGATCTGAATGGGCTGTATTGCCATCCTACTAACCCCTTCACCTCCTGCCCACACATCTGATGATATCTTCTCCTCATCTTCCGTTGTTAGCATACACGTGCGAACTTCCTTCCTTCTATCCCACAATTCTATTCCAAAAACATCCAACAAATCTCTTCCTAGCAAGTTCACCCCTGAATCCAGAATATACAATATTTTGGTTTCAGTAACCACATCATTCAATTCCAATCTCACCTCTTCCAAAATCTTGACCTCTTGGGATTTCCCACTCACCCCAACCACCTTTAAAGTCTGCTTTGACCTGCATGCTCCCTCTACCAGATCGCATACAGATGTCTGGCTCGCGCCGGTGTCGATCAGGAACAGCCGTTCCTGATGGACAGGACCCACTAACACATTTACCAATGGCTCACCGCGGGTCCCTCTTGGGGAGCCGGAACTTCCCTAATCATATAGGGCATAGCTTCATTCCTCTGGGGTTTTGGGACATTCGCGGGCAAAATGTCCCTCTTTCCCACATCTGAAGCAAGTTCTACTCTGGGACGGCCATTGGAATCGACCACCTCGATTGCCCCCTGGACCTCCTCGCCTAACCGGGGGTCTCCACTCCCTGCTGGGAGATCTTTCATCTCTCCACCTTGGCCTCGGATCTGACATCTGGGTCTCCCTGTTTTTCCTAACTTCATTCTTGGCTGTCATTTGCACAGCAGCTACCATCATCTGAGACTTCTGTTTGGTTTTAACTGAGTCTCGGTTCACAAAAACTTGTTGAGCTGCTCTCATCAAATCTGTCATGCCAAAATCAGTCCATCCCTCTGTCTTCTGGATCTTTTTCTGGATATCTGGCCATGCTTTGGTGATGAATTACATCTTCAGGAGAGTCTCGAAGGCAGGGGTTTCTGGATCCACTCCGGAGTACTTGGTTAACCCTTCACAGAGCCGAACACAGAAATCCCCCGGGGACTCATCCTTTCCTTGTGTTATTTCAAATGCTTTGGTCAAGTTTTTCCCTTGAGGGATGGCCAATTTAATTCCTTCAATGATCATGTGTTTCATATCTCTCATGTGCTCCCTATGAGCGTTGTCATTGATGTTCCAATTTGGATCGGCTATGGGGAACTTTGTGTCTGCAGCCACTGCTCCCTGTTGCCCTGCATGTCTCCTACCCCAGGCAGCTATTGCTGCCCTCCTAATGAGGTTCCTCTCTTCGGGGGTGAAAAGGTGTCCAAGAATATACATCAGTTCTTGGTATGTGTATTCATTGGGCCCCAGAAACAATTCCAACTGTTCCGCCACTTCATGAGCATTCTCATGGAGTTTCGGAAGGGTCTTTTTCAGATCCCGTAACTCAGCAGATTTTATGGGGACAGCCACGAAAACGGTGACTGGATTCCCCTGCGCATTCATGCCATTTGGGACTTCTCTGACTGGGAAAGCCAACATGGGATTGGCCAACCTTCCTCCTAGAGGCAAATTCTCTAGGTCCTTGTTTAATTGAGCCAGTTTCCTTCTGAGTCCTGGATATGCAGGTGGAGGTGGAGCCTGGGCAACTGGAGCTGGCAGGGGCAGTGGTGCTGGGACTGCCGGAGGCGATGCCGGTGGACTCCCCATCCAGTCCTCAGTTTCATTTTCCTCCACCTTGCTGACAAACTGTCCTACTTCTGTTTCTGATGGAACTGGACCTTCAAAGTGAGCATGATACCATACCTCCACATAGGGTATTTGCTCCTTCATCCGGTGTTTTACTATATACTCTTTCAACTGAGTTATCCAGTACGTGCTGGTATTCCCTTCGGGATCCCAGTGGTAAGGAAACTAGGGTCTACTAGGGGATACTTCGGCCACCTATATTGGCATAGGTAGATCATTTTCTTTTTCTCTAGACTCCAAGTGTAAGTCCTCAGATGGGGCAATGACCATTGTTGTAGTAGTTGACCCAATGGGGAGTCAGTCGGAATCAGCCTTCTCTGGGTCTTTTCTATCTCAATACCCGTTCCCTCTTGGAACGTCTCACACTTGCTTTGTCCCTTTCCCATTCTCCATGCTGCCCGCCAACAATCTCCCAGAGATTCCCAACTCATGGATTTACACTGTCCTCCAGCAGTCGCTGGATTCCCAGAGTTTAAGGACAGTATATCCCTTCTTCTACCCCAAAGGCAACAAACTCACCTGATACACCCCTGGTCTCCCAGAGATGAAAGGAGTGTGGGCGTCCCCACTTCAGGTGATCAACAACACTCCCAGAGCGTCAGGCCGGCTTCTCTCTCTCTTGTTTCCAAGGATCATCTGCTGAATGCAGTTACCCCGGGATCCAACTGAGACAAGGGAGGGGCCCTTCTACAATGGGAGGCAGTGGCGCCACACTTACCCAGTCCCTTTTCTCCAGTCGAAATTCGAAATTCCGTTGGGGCCCACGTTGAGCACCAAATTGTGAGGTGGAAGCAGATAAAAAAACCACCAAAAGATTTGTTGATCCAAGGAAAACAAGGTTTTATTCATGTGTCTGCAGAGACGGGTTCCCTCAGGCATTGAAGGAACACAGAGCAAAATTCAGGCAGCATTTTTATCCCCTCGTACGAGGGCTTGGCTCACATTCTTTCTGTTTTCAAATTGACACATATATTTCGAAGGTTCCTACTAGCTCCCTATCTAGCAAAAACAGTTACACGGTTTCTGACATCACAGCACTTTATTACAGTTCCCTATTGTTCTAGCCTTATCTTGTTTTTTCTCTTGTGCACAAACTGGAACAATTTCTTATTTAGCAGAACTACTGAGTTTGAGACACACTTCCTTATTCAATTCAATGGGCCATCCAACATGACTTCAGTTCTGCTCACATATGGAACTAGATGATTAGGCCAAAGTTATCCAAACAGCTTAATAATGGAAAATAAATATGAACCCAAACATCTTTGATTCAAAAATGTATTTATTACTCTCTCCTAGTTTTAATGGCATGCTGGTGATATTTTTTTTAATTATTTGTTTGTTAAGCTTGTATGCTGTCTGACTTACAACAACAGCTCATAACAATCAAAGAAATGTATTTATCAAATTTGTATAGCTGCCCATCTCACTTTAAACATGACTCTGAGCAGTGTGCGTTAAAATAAACAGTTGAAAACAAATTCAGAACAACCATTCAAAAACCATTAAACAAAAATAAATAAGACAGTGATAGAATGGACCAACATCCACCCAGTGTAACTGTTTTGCAGCTCCCCATTTCTACAGGACTGCTGAAAAAAACAATGGTTTAAGAGATAGCAAGTAGAATCAAGGCTAAATTACAATAACTCAAAAAAACATTTTTAAAAAGATAAGAGAAGGCAGCATATAAGCAGGGATCCTAACTTGGAGGAAAATACAGAAATGAAATTCTGAAATGAGTATTCTTTGAAATCAGTTGCTTTTTTGCTTCAACATCTCCTCTATTTTAGATTTTTTTTTTTTTCCTATAGGACTGTCCTGATGGCTCCAGAGATTTTCGAGCAGAACAGTGTGCTGAGTTTGATGGGACAGAATTTCAAGGGAAGAAGTACAAGTGGCTCCCTTACTATGGAGGTACTTTATTGATTCCTATTGCTGATTCTTCACAGAAGGTGACAGAAAATCTGGGGGAAAGGGGAGGAAATATTTGTTGAGATTTCTTGTCTGGGAACATTTATTTAAATTATTTAGCCTGTCCTTCAGTTTAATAACGAAAAGCAACAAATTTTTACAAATTTCAGTAATTTAATGTTTACAAATATCAATTTAATTTTTACAAATTACATTAAAAATTAAATTGTAAAAATCATAAAAATGTAATTTTTAAAAAATCTGCTGTTAGAATGAAAGATACACTCAGAGAAAGGAAGAGCAGAGTAGAGAAATGGCGAAGGGAAAAATATGATCTTATTCTAATTCTTAAAATTCCTGAGATACATCTGATCAGTGAAGAAATTTTGAAACATAAAGGTATCACTCAATTTGGTTTTGCTCATTTGGAATCCAGTTAGGTTTCAATTAATGAATCCCACAAAATAGTTGCATTATTCAAATTTGCACTATTGCAAGTAATATTTAGAACATAGAACATAGAATAACAAGGTTAGAAGTAACCTTGGTGGTCTTCTATTCCAACCCTGTGATGACCCGGAGTGTGTCACAAAAATAATACAGTCACAAAAGTAGAATAAATTCCTTTTAATGCCTCCAACCTTGGCCCCAATGTCCAATTATTCTCGACTTGATATCAAACTCTTCCAAAAACAGTCTATGATTAGAGTAAATGCAGTCCAAACCAAAAGTAAAAATAAGTAGAAATTAAAAAAAACCAACACAAACCACACTGGAGTCATTAACACAGCAGGCCAGGATGATAAATTGCAGACTTCCACAAGATAACACAACAACCACAGTTGGGAAGATGCCAAAACCCAGATAAACCTCGACCAAGATATACTGTAGAAATCAGGTAATTGGTTCCAGCTTTATGAAAGTATGCAATGAAAATACTTAATCATTTTTTATTTGTTTATTTATGAAATATTACAATAAAGGTTAAAAGGAATGTAAATTTATGGTTAGCAAAATCACAAAATAGCTATGGAAAGCAAAATAGAAACAAAAATTTCTACGTATCATTCTTAAAGGTAAGCTTACTCGATTTTTAAATTGATCAACCCTTGCATTAAATGATTCTTCTACTTCATTGCTTTTTTCTTTTGCTTCCTAAATATAAAGCTTTTATCTTAGTCTGCTCTGCTAAGAGGAATATTGCTTTTGATTGCAATCCTCAGTCTTTATAGATGTTCTGTTTCTATCACTGAAACACTTCTACTCCCTGTAGCTGTTTACAAACCACACACACACAAAAACGCAACCCACCCCACAACTTTACATTTCTATTTCCCCTGCATACCATTGATTCAGGCATTCCAAAATCTCATCATACTTTAGAGTTGTATGACTGTTATTCAATCACACCAAGTTTTTGCTGTAATGTAATAATGAGCCTCTTTTTTTGAGCATGAAGTGTTTTTATTGAAACAAATCTTTCTTTTATCCATTTTGTGCACCAATATAAACAAGCAGCAGTGTCTAAAATCCAGTAACCGTGACTGTACTTCGCATAACTAAGTGCTGGCTCAATACTTTGTATCACTTTATGATTGCACTAATTCTAATATTGCATTATTCAAGGCCACTTGAATCACAACCTATATTCACTGACGCGGAGTGTATATTCATTGACGTGGAGAACACAAGCCAATTAAGACGCTGAACTTTCTACAGCCGTTTTTCCTCTAAATTTCATCATATTTAAAAAAAAAATTATATGGTAATCTGAAAATAATTTGAAGTCTAACTTTTTTTTGTATGTGATTGTGACTTATTTGGCTGTTTCCCTTTGCAAATGTGTTCTCCTCTGACAAAGTTCATAGTGGACAATAATATTTAGCTCTGTGTTCAAGATGAATAGCAGACTAATTATGAGTCAAAAGAAAAGAACATGGCTTCATGGCCAATATAATAGAATATGATCATTAGGGGAGAAATGCTAAGTGTAACTTTTTAATATAAATTGATCTTCTCCCATGCCAATCATAGACAAATACAATCCATGGTCCTTCAGTATTCTTTTCTGATATTGCAGAAAAATGAGTTAAAGTTGGCTAGAAAATCTTCATGGTCATCCTTATCTGCCACTAAAGGCCCGGTCACACTGGCCGACGGATGCAAAACGTATGCATAAAGGACACAGCGGATGAGAAAAATTTTGGGGGTGGCTCCATCCGTTGTCATCCGCTCCAAAAAGTGGTGAAAATTTGCATAAACAGAACGGAAAAGAATGGACGTGGGTAGTATGTAGTGGGGATGTTAAACGGATGTTCATAGGAAGCCTAGCAGATGGAAGCAGATGACACCTCCGAAGGGGTTCCGGGGGAGAATTTCAAAGTGGACGCATAGCGGAAGGGGCGAATGCACAGTGGATGAAGCGGACGCATCATGGACCCCTATAGGAAACAAAGGGGATGCCGCGCAGATGTATATTGGATGCAAAATGTTCACTGCGCATGCGGGGAGTATGAATTGCGTCAGCTCCGTGGATATAAAAGGATGCAGCACACACTCAGTCACCATACAGGGGAAAGACGTGCTGCCACATACATCTTGCAGGAACACCATGGTTCGTCAGTCAGGCAAGAAGAGGAAGCTCATGCCTACTTGTTCAAGCCCTGGCAAGGTGAAGAAGGCCAGAACCAGCATCCCACCCCCTGGCACTGACTCTGAAGCTCTTGCTGCTGCCGCTGCTGCTGCTGCTGCTGCTGTGGTGGACCAGCCCCAAGGCCCTCAAAGCCCTGCTCAAGCCCCTGAAGGCCCTGATGAAACCCCTGCCAGAGGGAGGAAGAGGCAAGGGATGCAGAAGGGAGAGAGGAAACAGTAGACCGTTTCCAAGGAGCATGAGGATGAAGTGCTGGAATGGCTGAGGGAGAATGAGTACCTCTGGAGAAAGGGCCACAGACTGTATCGGGACACCAAGAAGAAGCAGGCAGCTTGGAGAGACAAGGCAGAGAGCCTGGGATACACTGCAGAAGTACTCCTAGTATGGTGGAAGCACATGCACACCTGATATGGCAAGCTACACCTCAAGAAATCCGGGCAGGCTGCTGTCAATCTCACTGACTGGGAGATGTACATCATGGCCAAGTGCAGTTTCCTGGAGGGTGAGATTCGCCACCGAGGAGCAGCCCCTCTGACACCCCTCTCCCTCAGATAGCCCACAGACAGCCAGTCCTCTTCCAGCCAGGAGTCAGCTACCCTGTCCAGGCAGGTGTCTTCAGAGGGCCCATGGCAGAAACACCCCCCCCCCCCCCCCCCCCCC
>BLBF01000005.1:48566675-48591422 GCA_015471245.1 Laticauda colubrina | reverse complement strand
CCAGCTCCAGAGGATTCAGGCAGAGAGGCAGACTGGAGGGCCAGGACCACAGTGTGCTGTTGGAGATCAGGGACACAATGAAGACCAGCACAGAACTTGTCTCTCAGCTGGTCCACTTGGACAGAGTATCCTCGGGCCGGAACACCTTCATCACCTACGTGAGCCAGACCCTGAGGGACCTGCCCGAGGCCCAGTACCAGGTGATGAAGGAGAAGATCACAGCACTTCTGCACAACCTTCAAGGCCCAGCTGAAGCTGCTCCTACCCAGTCCAGGTCTGCTTCTCCACTCCAGGCGATGTCACAGCCCTTTCACGGCTTTCAACAGCCCCTCACCTACCAAGGCTACAACTACCAGGACTTCCCACAGCAGAAGCAGAACTTCCCAGTCCAGACCCAGATTCATCAGACGCCACAGACGCGACTCCTCACCCAGCTGCAGACCAGACAGACCCACTACACTCCTCCTTCCTCCACCCCACAGCCAAGCCCATCAACAGACAATCTGTCATTAGTATTGGGCCTGACATCACAAGTCCTTGATGAAGGGCCTCTCAACCTCACGGGACTGAGTCAGCTCTCGGATAGCTTCCTGAACACACCATCCCCTGTTGTACCCTCGGGGCCAAGCACCCCAATGGTGCCTCAGACCAGCACTCAAGCCGCAGCCACCTCCACAGTCCCTGCCTGCTTAACAGCTGAGACCATGGACATGACTCAGAGTGACTGAGAATAGTGTCAGAGACTGAGTTGTTTACTTGTTAAGTTTATCTTTGCTTAAGATACTTTACTTGGTTCATTTTGCTTATTTAATAAAGTCATAAAGTTTACCTAAGAAAGTTAATAAAGGTTATCTTTGCTTAAGACACTTAATACAGTTTACTTGGTTCATTTTGCTTATTTAATAAAGGCACAAAGTTTACCTAAAGAAGTTAATAAATGTTATTTTTGCTTAAGACACTTAGTTTACTTGGTACATTTTTTTATTTCATAAATGTTGGTGAAAACTTTGAAAAAATGGTTAAGCCTTTGCATGCTTGTGGGATAGATAAGGATAGTTGTGGGATAGATAAACCTCCAGTGCAAGCATAGTGGGACTGTATGGTCCACCTTCCCAGCTGCCACACATATGGATCTTTATTATCAATAACAATTTATTCATTGATCAACACACTTTAAAATAAACAAAGCTCTGTATTAAATGCCCTATTCATTGTAGGACCACTCAATATACATGGCACAATCTCATCAGTGTTATGCGACAGCTTCAAAGAAGCATCCATTAATCATCTATCATTCTGTCTTGCCACTCCACTGCTCCAGCTGGGGAGTTGCACCAGTGTCTCAGTAGGTTGCGCTGCTTCTTCCCTTCACATGAAGCTCTGTTGGGGCCTTGTATATCCACAGTGTCTATCAGGTTTCGTCATTGCCTCCATTCACCAGGTTCCATGTCCCCATTCCCTTGTTGACAGTCAACAAGTCTGTTCTGCAACACTGGGTAGCGGGTGCGAATGAGATTGTGCAGGATGCAGCAAGCTTCCACGATGCTCCTCACAGTCTGTGGCTCATGCTGCATGGTGGTGAGAAGTATCTGGAACCTGTTGGCCAGGATGCCAAAGGCATTCTCCACCACCTGTCTTGCCCTGGACAGCCTGTAGTTGAAGATCCTCTCTTCACAGGTGAGGTGTCTTGAACTGTACGGTTTCATGAGGTAGGTTCTGAGGGAGAATGCGTCATCACCAACTATGAAGTAGGGCACATCTTTTGTGTCATTGGGTAGGGGGTCTGGACCTGGAAAACCCATGATGAGGTTGCATTCCATCCCATCCTTGAGGTCACTAGCATTGTATACCTGGCCATTTGAAGCTGACCCGTTGCCTGACGCATAGATGTCGATGAACTTGTAGTCAGCATCAACCATGGCAAAGAGGATGATACTGAAGAAGCCCTTGTAACTGTAATAAGTGGACCCTGAGTTGGCTGGAGCTTTGCAGGCCACGTGCTTCCCATCTATGGCTCCAATAGTGTGGGGAAAGTTCCACCTCTGATACCACTCTTCTGCAACTTTCCTCCAGCCTTGTTCAGTGGTGGGACACTTGAGGAGCTCCTCCACATATTCTTCAATGATGGCCTGTACCACTTCTCTGACCACTTTGCTGATGCTGTTGTGTGGCACCCTCCATGCATACTGCATGTTTCTGTATGTGGTCCCAGAGGCCAGGTGACGCAGAGTCAGTGCCACCTTCAGTCCAGAGTCCAGGTTGGGACGGAAGTTGGTGCTAGACTTGGTCAACCTCGGTCTCAGACGCTCTACAAGTTTGTCAAACATGGTTGGTGGCATCCTCATGAAGTGATGGAATGCACGAGGGTCTTCATTCCTCAGCTCCACCATCAACTGGTCATACAGTCCAAACTCCATTCTTCTCACGATCCATTCTCGGACCCACACAGCTCTTGGACGTCTCCTTCTTCTCCTTCTGTGTAAAACTTGAAACAGTCTGAACAGGTTTTGGTTCTGGTGATGAATGAGTGCAGCTATCATATGGACTGTGTCATCATCCATGGTGGAGAACAATTGATGATGTTGAAGACCAATACCAAGGGTGAAGAGGTCTGTACACCACGGCTGCTGGACTCATACTGAGATCCAGATGATTTTCTCCCCCTTTTTATAGAAAATATTGGTTGTCCATTAGGTGTCCTTCTACATACTCTGGACATACTGAAGACATCCTAAATATAGGAGATACATCCCAGATACAAACAATTTGTCCATTTTGAATACTTTATATACGAGATGCATATGCTTACATCCTTTCTATTTCCGTGCTACTAACGCTGTGTAGACGTTCCGTGCACCTTTTGTTTCCTCCCTCTTTCCGTTTTCAGCTGCAGCGGATGTGAGTTGAGGGGATGGCCAGAGGATGCAGAGAGGATACAGCGGACGTTTAACGGATGATAACGGATATAGAACGTTTGTTGCCCGTATATGTCATGGATGTACATCGTACGCGGCGGAAAGTTCATCCGTTCACAAAGTTTTGTGCAGCTCAAAATTTCTTGCGCGGATGAAATCGCAGTGGACGGATGCTCGACGGATAGAGTGTATGAAACACGTATGCAGTGAGTACACAACGGATGCATAGCGTTTTCCAACGGATGGCAAGCTTTTTTTAACGTTTTACATCCTCTTTGCATCCGTAAGTGCAGTGGGACAGGGCCTTAAGCACTATATATTACTTTCCATTGCATATGGCATTCCATTAATATCCCCTTGAATATTCCAAACTACTAAACTTTCTATAGTTGAGATCCTATCCTGCACAGTATATCATGAGCCTGTTAGACATAGGATTGGACTTGCAACCATAAAGATCACAATATCTCAAAACTGACTGCCTGTGTCCTTACCGTTGCTTAGGTATGCTGCAATTTGCATAGATTGCCAAACTTATTTATACTTTAAGAATCGTTACTCATGATGTCATATCCAAATAAAACAATATGAAAAGTCCTACATATGTATTTATTTATTCAGCTTATGGCATATTTCACCTAAGTTAATAAAATACAATAAAATATAAATATTAAAAAGATATGTGTTCAAATATCAATGTCTAGGCCAGGGGTCCCCAAACTTGGCAATTTTAAGACTTGTGGACTTCAACTCCCAGAATTCCCCAGCCAACCATGCTGCCAAGTTTGGAGTTGCCAAGTTTGGAGACCTCTGGTCCTGGCCATCTAATACTGAAGCACAGGATCCTTTGTATTAAAAAAAAAATCAGATCAGATCAGGTACATGCCCTCAGCTTACCGCCAGTTTACAGTTTTATGGGGGACCCTACAATCACAATGACAGAAGGATACTTTTACACAGATAGTCCCATTAGACGCCATGTGAGATGGGAATCCTATTCAGGATTGTCCATTGCTGATGTGGTAGATCAAATCCTGAACTACTTTTTTTTGTGGGATCATTTATATATCTTCCTAGGCCTGGGTGTAACCCATTTGGCTTTCCATTGAGAATCGATGCTACAGTTGTTGAATGGATGTTGTATGGGTGCCAGGAGGGGTTTCCTGGATTTGAATCTTCTGGCTGATAAATGATGCAGGTTGGTAAGCACCAGTAGTCTTACATAAAAATGTTACATTGAAGCCTCAGCTAACCAAAGCCATGATGAGTAGCAGGGATCAGTATGCTTGGACTCATTAAATTGGTAACTATAATAATAAATGAAATAGAATGGAATGGAAATTTACAACCTGGAATGGTAGAGGAATAAATGATAAAGAGCAGGTATCAACAAATGGAAAGAAAGGAAAATGGATTTTTTTTGTATGCTTACGAAAATAAGGGAAAGGATATAAAAGATTTAAGTAGAAATGGTGTGATCTTGAGGAGTAGAGTTAATTTATACATGCAGGGAAGTGAATGGGAAGTTTTAATTATGAATGAAAGGGATAAACGTATGTCAGAAAATATGAATTGGTCTCATTTTGATTCTTGTGGATGTCTACACAAAAAGGAGATACTTTGCTGATAATTGCATGTTACGCTCTAGTGAATGGTGATAATGAAAGAACCAGAGATGCGTTTGTGGGGTGGAGGAGAGAAATGTGCCACACTTGGAATGAATGCAATCCAAGATAAAGATTTGTTCTGCTAGCTGACATAAACGGCATGTGAGTGCAGAAAAAATGATTGCGCTTTTCAAAGACTCAAGAATGAATGGGAATGATGATTGATTGGTTAATTTCTACTTAGAAAAAAGTCTGTTTCAGTGTGCCCTTTAATGATATGTCTATTCATGGAACAGGAATGCATTCCAAAGTATGATTGATTTGTTCATTTATCAGGACCGCCATTGATCTGTAAGGCACCTTTGTGCACAATGTATTTTGCCACCCCTTCCGCATAATCATTTTATTTGCTATATTTGAGAAACAGGATAGCGGTTAAGACTAGACAGGAAGTTTGTAATAAGCTTTAAAGGTGGAAGGGTGTTGTTTTGTTGCTGTATAGGGGAAGGCTTGCCACAGCTCGTATTTGTTAGGCTGAGCTTCCTAGAACTCTAACAATATGTGCATTGAAAGAAGTTAGGGTCACTCAAAGTTTCAGATTGTGCAATACATATGGTTTCTCTGAACTGATATACAGCCCTTGTTTTGGAAGAAGTGAAATCTGATTTGAGTTAGCTGCTGATGCAGTTGGAATGGAGAATAATTTTGAAAACTTAATTTGATGCTGTTCCCCCAATCACAGTGCCTTTGCGCAATCTGCTTGCAATGGCCCCTCCACTTACAATGAAGATTGAGAGAACAGTGAAGGATACAATGATGACAGAGTCTGAATATAGCCTAGACTGTTGATAATGTAAAGAACAGATCATGGGTAAATAGGCACAGAAGAAAGGAAATAAATGTAACAAGCTAGAATGGAAGAATGGCTGCATGAAGAGAAAGTTCAAATCCTGTATTAAAAAAATATATGAAGACAGATTAATCTCCCAGCAGAATTAGTAAAAGTGACTATAAGAAAAGGAGATAATGAAAGTGCTTGGAATAAAGTGAAATAAATGATGTATGAATGATGACACAGAACCATGTTGAGTTTATTTATGCAAAGCATTAAAAGTAATGCTAAGTGGAGTTTAGGAAAATCATAAAAGTAAATAAGGCAAACCCCCAGTCAATATTTAGAGAGACTGAATGAACTAGAAAATGTATGAATGAAGAATTAAGGAGGAAGAGGGACCCTGAAAAAGTTGTGGCTGAAATGAGATCTCCAAAAAAGAGGAGAGATGAGCTTAAAAAAATAAAAGGCAGTCCTTGAATTGATCTATAGACCTGATTCTATAAGGATGGTTCTCAAAGATAGGTTTGGAGAAATATAGTGAATAAGGACGATGTACTTTATCCTACTTTAGCTGTATTTACTTTTCTTTTTCTCACCTCATCTTATTTCTTTAATTGTTATATCTTGCTTGTTTGCTTTATCTTACTTTTTTTTCCCTCAGCTTTTCTTAAAAGCTGCTTAGTCCAAAGGATAACAGCATGATGGGTAAGTCTGTGATTTGATTAACCATAAGCTAAATGAACTATGTCTACCTTGTCACTATTTGCTGAATCCTGTTTATTGAACAAAACACAACTGGCTACATTTGCACAATACACCATACCAAATCAAACCAAAAGTATTATGGCTTAGAGAGTGAATGCAATAAGCTAAAGGCCCTGTCACACTGCCCAACGGATGCAAAATGTTAGTAAAAAGGACACAGCGGATGAGAAAAATGTTCCATCCGTTGTTATCCGCTCTCAAAAGGGGCAAAAATTTGCATAACCAGAGCGGATAACACGGAAAGGAACGGACGGGGGGGAGGACACAGAGCGGATGGAAAGCGGATGCGGAACGGAAGCCCAGCAGATGGAAGCGGATGAGAGCGGATGGCACATCTGCAAGGCTTCTGGGGGACCTCAGCAAAGCGGAGGCGGAACGGATGAAGCGGATGCAGAGCGGACGCGGAACGGATGAAGTGGATGCACAGCGGATGCACAGCGGATGAAGCGGATGCACAGCGGAAGCCTAGCGGATGCACAGCGGAAGCCTAATGGATGCCGAGCGTTAATTGCACATGCGGGGGGGATGCATTGCATAAGCCCCGCGGATATAAAGGGAAGCAGCTCGGAAGCAGGTCACCATTCGGAGGAAAGACCTGCTGCCGGACACATTGACTGCCTTGCCTGCCCTGCCTGCATGCCTTCCTGCCAGCCTGCCTCCCAGCCTGCCTCCCAGCCTCCTGGCCAGCCTCCCTGCCAGCCTCGCTGTCTGCCTGCCTGCCAGCCTTGCTGCCAGCCTGCCTTCCAGCCTCCCTGCCAGCCAGTCTGCCTGCCAGCCTTGGTGCCTGCCTGCCTGCGAGCCTTGGTGCCTGCCTTCCTGCCAGCCTTCCTGCCAGCCTTGGTGCCTGGCTGCCTTCAAGCCTTGGTGCCTGGCTGCCTGCCAGCCTTCCTGCCAGCCTTGGTGCCAGCCTTCCTGCCAGCCTTGGTGCCTGCCAGCCTCCCTGCCAGCCTCCCTGCCAGCCTCCCTGCCAGCCAGCAACCCCACAACCATGGGGAAGAAGAGAAAGCCTTAGCAACCTGCCACCATCCCTGGCAAGAGGGACAGGGCCACCCTCCCGCCCCCTGTCCCTGACTCTGCTTCTGCTGGGGCTTCTGCTGGGGCTTCTGCTGCTTCTGCTTCTGGAGGAGCTGATGATGCTGCTTCTGGCAGTGGTGCTTCTGCTCGTGCTTACTCTGCTGAGGCTGCTCCTGGCGGTGGTGCTTCTGCTGGTGCATACCCTGCTGAAGCTGCTCCTCGTCCTGCTGGTCCTGCTCGTCCTGCTCGTACTCTTGGACTTGCTCATCCTGCTCGTGCTCCTGGTCTTGCTCGTCCTGCTTGTCCTCCTGGTCCTGCTCGTGCTCCTGGTCTTGCTGGCATTGCTGGTGCTTACTCTGCTGCTGTTGATCCTGGTCCTGCTGGTCCTGCTGCTGCTGCTGCTGATGATGATGATGATGGTTATGATCCTGCTGGTGATGATGATGATGATGATGATCCTGCTGGTGCTGCTACTGCTGGTGGTGTGGAGGAGCAGCCCCTACTACCTGGGAACCCCTCTGATGAGGGCCCATCTGGTCCTGCCAAAGGGAGGAAGAGGCATATGCGGGGACGGGAGATGAGGCAATACTCCATTGAGGAGGAACATGAGGATGAGGTGCTGGAGTGGCTGAAAGAGAATGACTATCTGTGGCGGAAGGGACACCGTCTCTACAGGGACACCAAGCGGAAGCATGCTACTTGGAGAGAGAAGGCGGAGAGTCTGGGATACACTTCGGAGGTGCTTCTCGGCTGGTGGAAGCACATGCACACCTGGTACGGGAAGCTGCACCTCAAGAAATCTGGCCAGGCCACGGTTAAGCTGACAGACAGAGAGACCTACGTCATGGCCAGGTGCAGCTTCCTGGAGGGTGAGGTCCGCCACCGAGGAGCACCAGCAGCCCCTCTCACTATCCTCTCTCTCCAGCAGCCTGCTGAGAGCCAGTCCTCTTCCGGGCGAGAGTCAGCTCCTGTCTCCAGGCAGGTTTCTGTGGAGCGTGCCACAGCGGAGAACCCCTCCACAGCTGTACTAACCGTGGTGGAGCACGTGGAGGACTCCCTGGTGCGGTGGGAGAAAGGAGATGGCATGTCCACCACAGCCCTACCCACATCCACCCCCAGCTCCACCTCCACAGAAAGGCAGAGAGGCAGACCGGAGGGGCAAAGCTACACTGTCCTGCTGGAGATCAGGGACACCATCCGGAGCAGCATAGATCTCCTCTCTCAGCTGGTCCACACCGACTCCTCATCCTCCAACCACAAGCCCTTCCTCACCTATGTCAACCAGACCCTCATGGACATGGCGGAACCCCAGTACCAGGTGGTGAAGGACCGGATCACCGAGCTGCTTCACAATCTTCCAGACCCAGAGGCACCTGCTCCCACCCAGTCCAGGTCTGCTCCTCCACCCCAGGTGATGTCCTTCCCATTCTAAGGCTTTCCACAGGCCCTCAACTACCAGGGCTACAGCTACCAAGAGGTCCATCAGGACAGGCAGCAGCCCTTCCCAGTCCAGGCACAGAGTCATCGGACGACACTGTTGCCATCGGTTCCACTGATGCCACCGATGCCACCCACAACACTGATGCCACCGACGCCACCCACGACACTGGTGCCACCGACGCCAATGATGCCACCCATGACACTGATGCCACCCACGACACTGATGCCACCCATGCCAGTCCTTACCCAGCTGAAGACCAGACAGCCCACTACACTGCTCCTTCCTCCACCCCATAGCCAAGCCTGGCCTCAGTACATCTGTCCTCGGTATTGGGGCTGACACCCCATGGCATGGAGGAAGGAGCTCTCAACATCACGGGTCTGAGCCAGCTGTCTGAGTGCTTTCTCAACACACCGTCACCTGTTGTCCTCTTGGGGCCAGGCACCCCAATGGTGCTTCAGACAAGCACTCCAGCACCAGCCACCTCCACAGCACCTGGACCCTTCACCCCTGAGACTGGGCACACCTCCGAGTGACAGAGACTGGCTGGCTGGCTACCTGTGGACTTTATTTGGACACTTGACTTGGGTCATTTTTCTTTTACAGCTTGTTGTTAATAAAGTCTATCTTTGATTCACACACTTGCTTCATTTCTTTTTTTTAATAAAGTCTTGGTGGAAACTTTTAGAAACGGTTTAAGCCTTTGCATGCTTGTGGGATGGGTTAAGATAGCGGTGGGGTGGGCAGGGATACCTGTCAGATGGGCAGGGATACCTTTGGGATGGGTTAGGATATCTGTGGGATGGGTTAAGATAGCAGTGGGATGGGCAGGGATACCTGTGGGATGGGTTAGGATATCTGTGGGATGGGTTAAGATAGCAGTGGGATGGGCAGGGATACCTGTGGAATGAGCAGGGATACCTTTGGGATGGGTAATAGCTGTGGGATAGATAAACCTCCAGTGCAAGCATAGTGGGACTGTATGGTCCACCTTCCCAGGTGCCACACCTACGGCCCTTCATTATCAATAATAATGTAATAATCATCCACACATGTCAACATAAACACAACTCTTTGTTAAACGCCCTGTTCATTGTAGGCCCACCCAACATACATGGCCCAATCTCATCAGTGTGATGAGACAGGCTGAAGGAAGCATCCATTAAGCATCTATCATCCTGTCTTGCCACTCCACCGCTCCAGCTGGGGAGTTGCACCAGTGTTTCAGGAGGTTGCGCTGCTTCTTCCCTTCACGTGAGGCTCTGTTGGGGCCTTGCACATCCTGAGTGTCTATCAGGTTTTGCCCTTGCCTCCATTCCCCAGGCTCCATGTCCCCATTGCCTTGTTGGAGGTCCACGAGCCTGTTCTGCAAGACTGGGTAGTGGGTGCGCATGAGATTGTGCAGGATGCAGCAAGCTTCCACGATTTTCCTCACGGTCTGTGGCTCATGCTGCATGGTGGTGAGAAGTATCTGGAACCTGTTGGCCAGGATGCCAAAGGCGTTCTCCACCACCCGCCTTGCCCTGGACAGCCTGTAGTTGAAGATCCTCTCTTCACAGGTGAGGAGTCTGGAGGTGTAGGGCTTCATGAGGTAGGTTCTGAGGGAGAAGGCGTCATCCCCCACGATGAAGTAGGGCACATCTTGCATGTCGTTGGGCAGTGGGTCTGGATCTGGGAAGCCCACGATGAGGTTGCATTCCAGCCCCTCCTTGAGGTCACTGGCGTTGTATACCTGGGCATCTGAACATGAGCCGTTGCCTGAAGCATCGATGTACATGAACTTGTAGTCAGCATCGACCATGGCGAGGAGGACGATGCTGAAGAAGCTCTTGTACTTGAAATAAGTGGACCCCGACTTGGCTGGCGCTTTGCAGGCCACGTGCTTCCCTTCTATGGCTCCAACGGTGTGTGGGAAGTTCCACCTCTGATACCACTGCTCTGCAACTTTCATCCATCCTTCTTCAGTGGTGGGGCACTGGAGGAGCTCCTCCAGGTATTCTTCAATGATGGCCTGCACCACTTCTCTGACCACAATGCTAATGGTGTTGTGTGGCACCGTCCAGCCGTACTGCATGCTCCTGTAGGTGGTCCCTGAGGTCAGGTGGCGCAGAGTGAGTGCCACCTTGAGCCCAGGTTCCAGGCTGGGCCGGAAGTTGGTGTTTGCCTTGGTCAACCTGGGTGTCAGCCATTGCACAACTTCGTCAAACATGGCTGGAGGCATTCTCATGAAGTTTTGGAATGCCCGAATGTCTTCCTTCCTGAGCTCCACCATCAGCTTGTTGTACAGTCCGTACTCTGCTCTTCTCCCGATCCATCTTCGGACCCAGATGCTTCTTGGCCGCCTCTTTTTCTTCCCGTAGTAGAGTTCACAGAGCCTGTAGATGGCTTCACACTGTTGCAGAACGATGGTGGCTGCCAAAAGGACTTTGTTACGATCCATGGTGGACATGACTGGATGCTATGGAAGAGGAAGAGTCAGATGAAGGCTGCAGAGGTCTGCACAGCTGGGCTGCTGGGCTGAAAGTGAGATCCAGATGAGTTGTTCCCCCTTTTTATAGGCAATATAGGTTTTCCACTATGTGTCCCTTTGCATCCTCTAGGCATCCTCTAGACATCCTTAATATCTATGATTGGTCCCCTCTGCGAACATTTTTTCCATTTTAAATGCTTTCTTTGCGAGCTGCATCCGCTTTCATCCTTTCTCCATCCGTTCTGCATCTGTTCTGCATCCGTTCCGCGTCCGTTCCGCTTCCTGCCTGTGTCCGTTTACCGCTGGAGTGGATCGAGTTGCGCGGATGCGTAGCGGATGCCTATCGGATATTGCGGATGCATAACGGATGCATAACGGATGCCTAGCAGATGCCTAGCGGATGCAGAACAGATGCATTGGATACATTTTCCACGCAAAAGTTTTGAGCAGCTCAAAACCCTCTGAGCGGATGAAACGTCAATAGATGGATGCTGGACGGATAGAGAGGAAGCAAAACGGACGCAGTGAGTACAGAACGGAAGCATCGCATTAACCAACGGATGGTAAGTGTTTTTCTCTGTTTTACATCCTCTTTCCATCCGTTGGTGCAGTGTGACAGGGGCTTAATGTTTTGAGCAATTCTTGTTTCAGTCCATGTCCAAATTAAAGATAGGTCTGATTCAAGCCTGAATTAACTGTGGTCTACCCTTTAACCTGTTATCTTATTCCAGGATTAGCATTCTTAAACCCTGGCCTGTTAAAGCCAAGCAAAGCCAATCTAATAAAGTTTTGATTTCCTCCATTTTTAGAAGAATCAGAGTAAACAAACACATAAAACTCAAACAGCAAAATAACATGTTGCTTTTTAATTTTGCTTGCAGCTCCCAATAAATGTGAATTAAACTGCATTCCAAAAGGAGAAAATTTCTACTATAGGCAGAAAGAAGCTGTCGTCGATGGAACTCCTTGTGAACCAGGGAAGAATGATGTTTGTGTGCAAGGGACCTGCCGTGTACGTATTTGTCTTCCCTCGCTTTCAGAAACAATGCCACATTTCCTGTCTTTTTTGCATCATAGATGAACTCTGAACTTCCTCAGACCATTTATAGAATTACCTCATTTAATCCTACCACAGACTTATTTGATAAACTAAGCTGAGACCCCTAAATTCACATGCCATGACTAACTTTTTATTTTGTTTGAACATTTTGTTGACCAAGTTATAACTGACGGCATTCGCTGCACATGCTTAGCGTTAAAACTCATTCTATAAATCATGTTGACTGAGTCCACATAATATCTCAAGCCAGACAAAATCAGGGGTGAGGAGGGCTTTTTTGGCCAAGAACTGCCTTTAACTTGGGGGAGGGGTGTAGGCTGCTTTTAAGTACGTGGGGCATCACACATTAAAGGAGACGTTGCACAATTTGGCAAGCTTCAACATTGGCCCTCCCTAGAGCTAAAGCTAATAGTGAGCCTTCTATTGTTTTTTTTTTTTTTTTGTAGTTTACTGAATATCAACATATTGTCTACACAATTCAATTCTATTGTGTTTTTTTATTGCAAAGATGCCTTTTATATCTACAACAGATGACTATAAATATCAGAAAGTCCATATTTCTTTTGCCCAATTCAGTCTTTCCTCATTCCCTTATCCATCTCTTCCAGCACTTTGTTGGTTATGATCAGGTACACCCTTAGACCACCCAGAGTGTTTTTTCCCAGTCACTGTATAATTCAGGGTGAGGGCCAGATCTCTTGGAAGTTCCCAGAATAATCAAGGGATAATCAGAAACCAGGGTAAGATTAAAAAGAAGTAGCTTTCTGAGGGAAATTCAGACCTAACAGATTAGATCAGAGAATCCAAGAGGCCAAGGATCACCATGCATTTTGTTCACTGAGTTGTATGCATCTGAAATCCTCATAAAGGGACTGGGAGATAATAGAAAAGGGGAAGGGACAGGATTTTAATTCAGATGCTGTAAAGTTGTTGGAAGAAATATCCTTCTGGGTTCAGTTCCAAGTGGAGAAAAAGACACTGGAAACATGGAGGCTGTTTGGAAGGTTTAATGGTGGACAGGACCACATGGCTTGGAGCTCCAGAGTGAAAAGGAAGGATGATCACATGCTTCAAGGTGAAGGAAGAGATCAAGAAGAAGGGCTGATATGCTGAGAGTGCCTGGGTTTTATAACCTTTGTTGGGATTTGAATTGGAGCTTGTATTCTGATTGGTTGTCACACTCCCATGAGGCCATGCAGGGACAACTCTGTAGGCTGTCCTGAGCTCCAGGCTTGGTTGAGCCTTGCTGGGTGATGATGCACTGAAAAGGGCTTTTGACAATTGCTATAGCTTTACCTGGAGATCTTTGTTATGTAAAATATTCTGGCCCAGGCCTTAATGACCCACCCATTAACAAAGGTGTGGGTGAGATTCTGCTTCCAAGGTGAGTTTCTGCTTCTGAGTTTCTGCTCTTCTGAGGGGAAATATTCTGCCTTTTTAATATTTCCCAGGATATTTCATTTTTCTAGGAGAGGGGTGGGTACTAACTTCCTACAAGGTAAAGGAGGATTTTATTATGCTAGGCATTGCCAACTTTAAGGGATGGTGCTCATCTCCACTTCAAGACCATTGAGCCAGCACCGTCTGAAGACATTTCTGTGGTCACGTGGGCAGCATGATGTCTTGGAGCGCTGTTACTTGCCACCAAAGTGGTACCAGATGCTGTAGGACAGTGTTTTTCAAACTTATTAGCTTTAAGATATGTGGATTTCAACTCCCAGCCAGCATGAAAAGGATGTCTGGGCCCTTTGCATGTTAAAAGGCCTTTCTGGAAACAGTTCATGTCAGTGGATCTCCATCTTATAACCAGGGGTGGGATTCTACCAGTACGCACCTATTTGCTAGAACCGGTTGTTAACCTTCTAAGCAGTTTGGAGAACCGGTTGTTAGAAGAAATTACTGGCCTAATCCTGTAAGGAAGGCAGGAAGGAAACATTCTGGTGTTGCTTACAGAAACTACCTCTCCGTTAACCTTTATTAAATTCTTGGCAGGCCTAGACTTCCTGTGTCTGGAATTTCTCTGGAGTTTTTTTTTCCCCTCCTTTGATTGTGTGGAGTGACCATTGAAAAAATTGACCTAGGACCATTTTTCACACTTATGACTGTTGCAGCAGCCCCCTAGTTACAAGAAGCCAGGCGAGGCGATGCGTGCCTCGATGTGAGTAATATTGAGTTGGCCACGGCCAGTCAGTAACATGACCACCAAGCCATATCCACCCAGTCACATGACCACCAAGCCGCACCCACCAACTAAGCCACGCTCACAGAACTGGTTGTTAAAAAATTTGCATCCCACCCCTGCTTATAACAAAGGAGAAATGAAGAATACCCTCTTTTTTTTCCCTGGGAAAAGGCTCAGATGCGCCTTGACTTTAAATTCTTTTCGCTCTTGAACTTCCACCCTTGGCCACCAGAGGGTTTTCAAGGACCAGAAAAACAATGAGCAGACCAAGAACTTGACTGCTGGGGGAAAGCTTTATCTCCCCATCCCTGAGTTAGCGGATATTTTAACATGAATTTTGTTACCCCTTTTGCTGATTCTTCTCTTGCTTCCCCTGCCTTTGTGAAACGGTGTCTCAATTACTTGTGTGCAGGCTTGACGGCAAAGTTATTGGTACAGCTTTTGGGTTCTTCTTTCTTCCCATTTAAGCCTGAAACCAACCAAAGGAAAGACATTTCCTAATCGAAGCACTGTGGCAGGAAGGGTGTAACACAGGATCCTGCTATTTGCTCAGCTTCTTCCTCTCCACTGCATTTGGTTGTAACCAGCATTGAAGGAAGTTTTTTTTTTTAAAAAAAACAACAACAATAAATTGATGTTACAAAGGGTGCCTTTTCAGGATATCTCTCTCTTCCTTTTTATGGATAACAAATGCCAACTTATACAGTCCTCTGTATTTTGTTTGGGAAGCAGTGACAAAGAGCAGGTCCTACTGGTCCCCTGAAATGTTATTTCAGCCTTGCACAAAATGAGTGAAAAACACAACAGTGTAGTATGTATGTTAGAACAGTTTGGCACTGTTGCACCATCCTGAATGATCACTATTTCAGTTAACTAGCCACCATTTTTCCCCACTTTCTTGTAAAGCAAGGAATATGGTAGCATCCTCATGTTGTAGAGGTGGGTACTGGTTGTGTGCAGGAAACATTTCGGGTACCGAGAAAGAGAATTGCTGGAGAAATGCAAAAAAAAAAAAAAACCAACCCCAATGCTTAAAATGTACAATCTACTGCATTCTTGTCTTCTTAGATAAACAAAATGATTATACAAAGGGGGAGAGAGAGAGGGAGAGAGAGAGCCCAAAACTCTCCAGTCCAGCACTGTTCCTGTCTAAATCTTTAGCAATACCATTGAGACTTACTGTATATATCCCTTCAAAGTGCTTTACAGCCCTCTTTAACAGTGGTGGGATTCAAACTTTTTTACTACTGGTTCTGTGGGCATGGCTTGGTGGGCGTGTCTTGGTGGTGTGACAGGAGAAGGATACTGTAAAATCTCCATTCCCACCAAAACTCCTGGGGGAAGGTTACTGCAAAATCCCCATTCCCTCCCCATCCCACTAACCTGCTTTCCAGCTCTATTCTCCTGGGCAGGACAACAAAAGAAGACCCAGCCAATCAGCTGGGACTCGGGAGGCGGAGAGTAGATGGGGACGGGGCCAGTCAGAGGTGGTATTTGCCAGTTCTCTGAACTACTCAAAATTTCCGCTACCGGTTCTCCAGAATCAGTCAGAACCTGCTGAATACCACCTCTGCTCTTTAAGCAGTTTACAGAATCAGCATATTGCCCACAACAATCTGGGTCCTTATTTTACTGGCCTTGGAAGGATGGAAGAATGAGTCAAGTGTCAGGGTTCCAGCAGTTACACCAATTAAATCATGAGCCTCGAGCCACACTTCCAAAACTAAAAAGGATTTATTTGAAGGTAACATTCTACATCCGGCCCTAACCTGGGCATAGCCAACTCTGAGATACGTAATTCACTGTCACCCTTATTCCTGCTTTTCCCCCCCCCCAACCCTCTGGGTGTATCATCCAATGAAAAATGTCCATAGCCAAAAGTCATCAATCATACTCTCCAATTAGATTTTTTCATGGCAGAAGCTTCAGCCGTCGAATCAGTCTTTGAAGAAAATATGAATGGAATGTACTTATGTTATGCTGTTGCCTGCTCTTTGAAACCCCCCCTCCTTTCTGTTCTCAACTATAAAACGTGTATACAAAATGTTTTATGAGTTGACATCAAGCTTGTGCCTGTAAGGATCAGACACCTGGCTCAGAGTTCACCTACAATAGACATTTTTGGAGGACAATAACAGACAAGCCTGTCATATTTATGAGCTGGAGTAGAGAAAAAGGCAACATCTTGGGAACACAATGAAAAAGGATGCTGCCAGCCATGTTTCTGCCGTGGTTAAGTACAAGTGGAGAATAAAGCTGTTGAGTAACCACAAAGACTGGGAACAAGCATGATGCATTAGTTAAAACCACAGTGGCTGGATTCACACATTCTACTATGTCAACATTTAGAAAAAACAATAGTTTCACTCCTATGTGGAAACCCTGACAGCAGTCGCTTTTTAACTAGAGGGTTTGGAGCGACTTATTTTCCAGCTTCAAAACTATCTTTTGTGATGCTTTGTTCATTTTCTCTCCAAAATGTAGAAATCTGTTCTTACTCTCTCTTGTAAAAGCTGTTTGTCATGGATGTGCTACAACCATTGTACATATGAGCCAGTGACTAAATGCCCAAATTGTGATCATGTGACCATGGGGGTGGTGCAATGGTCACAACTTTGAGGACAGGTTCCAAGCCCTTTTTTTTTGAGACCATGGAAATTTTGAATTGTTAAATAAATGTCCATAAACCAAGGATTACTTATTCTGGTCCCTCTGAATTTGACTCCCTTTTTTCTGCTCAACAGATTCTCTACTAAGAACATGTTTATGTAGGAAGAAGCTATTTGCCTGGTGTGGGAGGAGGGCTCTGGAAATACCAATTACAGAGGGTAATAGGCAGTTTTATTAAAGTGACCACATCAATAGTTAGTGGAAAAAAACAGACAGTGTTTTAATTTTTATTGGCGAGTCAATAGTGGTTACACAAACATTAGTTGAATTAAATTTCTAATGTATCCCCCATGGGGTTGATTTTCCTACAATTATTATATCACAGTGGATTTGAAAGCATCCTCCTTTGAAATATCAGTGCTGGAAATGTCTCTGGCATTTGTGTGGACTTTGAGCAAACTTGTTTAAAAATCTAAATATACACATTCACTGCGGGATGTCTGGAAAGTATGGATGTTGAACTCCCAAGGGCCTGGTAGGTACCAAGGCTGTTTTAGAAAGATGTTCTGAAAAAAAATTATGAAACACATGGCTGCTGTTGTCCTGGCCTTGATATCCCCAGAGATGTTCTGAGTGGGAAAATCAGTATTCATTTAAAAAAAAAAGAGGATTTGAAAAAAGAATCACTATTTATATATGCGCTCATCTGTTAGATTGTCAATTTTATAATGGTTTATTATTATTATTTCTTTTAAAAATCTGTTCCATCTGATCCAAATAACAGTAATTTAAAGAAAAAGATGGATGCTCACAGTTGCAAACAATGCTTTTCTCAATTTTTTAGAAGTCTTTAAAGCAGGGGTGTCAAACTGAATTTCATTGAGGGCCATATTCATTATTGCTTGCCAAATAGTCAAGCTTTGTGCTTATTTTTGGCAATCGTTTTGTATTGTTTTGTATGTTTTTGTATGTTTTGTATGTTTTTGTATGTTTTGTATGTTTTTGTATGTTTTGTATGTTTTATAAATAAATAAATGAATAATAAATATTAGGGTTGTGTTTGACATCAAGGGGAGCTGGGGTGGCATCACCAGGGGGCATAGCCCGCTCAACATCACTCGTGTCAGGGGCACCTGTGGTGACCACCCATGCTCTCTGCCAGCGAAAACAAAGCTTGTGAGGCCTCCCAAGCTCCATTTCTGGTTGCAACAGCCTCCTACAACTCTCTACCAGAGCTGCATGTGGCCCTTCTGAGCTCTGTTTCTGGCTGCGATGGCTTCCTGCAACTCTCTGCCAGAGATAATGGAGCTCAGGAGGGCTCCACATCCTCCCCCTTCCAGCTCTGTTTTGTCTGCACATGGCCCTCCCAAGTTCTGGCAGAGGCACCATGGGCAGGGCCTCCCCTGTTTTCAGGGTGGCCCCATGGACCAGATCTATGCACCCTGCAAGCAGAATCCAGCCTATAGGCCTTGAGTTTGATACCCCTGCTTTAAAGCAATAATTCTCAAACTTGGAAACATTGAGAGTTGTGTGGACTTCAACCCCAGGCATTCTGGGAGTTGAAATCTACATGTAAGGTTGCCAACTTTGAGAATCACTGCTTCAAAAATATGTCATCAACCTTACTGTGAAGTGTCTTGACTTTCTAATTCCTGATAGCTGAGACTTCTCCATCTTCCCTGTGGATGGTTTCAACTTTGCTATTTTACAGGCTGTTGGCTGTGATAAAATGCTGGATTCTTCCCAAAAGGAAGACAAGTGCCTGCAGTGCGGTGGGAATGGAAGAGCTTGTTTTGAAGTCAAGGGACTCTTTGATGTGCCCAACCTCCCTAAAGGTACTGCAGCGCAGGTACCATTGACTAATACAGGTAGTCCTCGACTTATGATCACAATTGAGCCCAAAATGTCTGTTGTTAAGTGAGACATTTGTTATGTTAGTATTTGCCCCATTTTATGACCTTCCTTGCCACAGTTGTTAAGTGAATCACTGCAGTTGATCAGTTAATAACCTGGTTGTTAAGTGATTCTGGCTTTCCCGGTGACTTTGCTTGTCAGAAGGTCATGCAAAAAGGGGATTGCATGACTTTGGGACACAGCAACAGTCATAACTACGAACCAGTTGTCAAGTATCTGAATTTTGATCGCATGATCATGAGGATGCTTCAAAAGTCATAACTGTGAAAAACAGTTGTAAGTCACTTTTTTCAGTGCCTGTGTAACTTAGAATGGTCATTAAATGACCCGATGTAAGTCGAGGACTTCCTATATAATAGACTTTAGACTAGGGCTGGGGTAGAGATGTGACTGATTGTTCTTATTAATCTCTTTATATTTTTAAAGCTAAAGTCAACCACTGTAACACAGGAAGATTTTTATTGTAGCATGTCTGCAGTGTGATACATTGATGTCACTGCTTGGTGCCATATTACATCAATTACATGCAAGGGTAGCTTTATGGGTAATATGAATACGGATGGAGACAGTTCAAAAATCAGTGGAGTAGTTACAGCAAAATTTATATCTTTTCCCATGGAGCTTCTCTGCCCAAAAGAGTGGCTTTACCCTGGCTTCCTTCTCTATTATATTCTCTGTCAGAAAATGAATTTATTCTGGCTGATTTATTCTGCTCCTATAGGCTACAATCAAATCTTTGTCATTCCGATGGGAGCCACCAGTATCCGGATCAAGGAAGCCACCCCTACCAGGAACTTCCTGGGTAAGAAGTTGTTACTGCTCTTTGTATATGACTTCCATCACCTTATTTAGTTATGACTTAATACGGGACAAAATGGATTCGCATATTCAGAAATATTACATGGTACCATCTTCCGGGTATTGTATCATTAATAACATAGGTGGGAGACTGCTCACTAATAGAATGCAATTGCTGTATGCTATGAAACAGAGGTTTCCAAACTTGGCAACTTTAAGATTTGTGGACTTCCAGAATTCTCTAGCCAGCATAGCATAGCTGGCTGGAGAATTCTGGGAGTTGAAGTCCACAAGTCTTATAGTTGCCAAGTTTGGGGACCTCTCCTATGAAACAAGGTTCCATTTGCAACAATATACCTGCAATAATACGTGTATTTTACATGAAGCAAGAGTCTTCATGACTTCTCCATCAAAGTCTCCATGTATGCCATCCACTTTGTTTATTTATTTATTTTATTACATTTTTAATCCCACCTTTATTATTGTTATCAATTGCTCAAGGTGATGAACATATTTAATACTCCTTCCTCCTATTTTTCCCATAACAACAACCCTATAAGGTGAGTTGAACCAAGAAAGAGAATGCCTGTCCCCAGTTCACCCAGCCAGCTTTCATGCCTAAAGCGAGACTAAAACTCCCAGTCTCCTGGTTTGGAGGGATCCTCCGGATGAAACTGCAAGGGATCCGTAAAGGGCAAGGCGAAAGAAATTGTCCCTTATCAATGTAAACATGAGGCTTGTTCATACCTCAGCATGATCTCAGTCAACGTAACTCATCACAGGATGAGATGATTAATAAATCATCTCAAGCTTCCTTATAATGCTTTGATTTAACGATAGGGGTTGAATGTTACTCCTGCTCTGTACAAAAATGGCCAAGGTTCTTTCATGTGAAACTAGCATCCTAATAACTGTTTACACATCTGAGTGGGTTTTTTGTGGTAGTCACATGGAAATGTACACACCTTCTTCCATGATATTTTTGTCAGTTCTCACAGCTCAAGGATTTCCTTATAATCTGCCCTCTGAATACCGATAGTCCTCCACTTATGACTACAACTGAGCCCAAAATTTCTGTTGTTGGTGAGACAGTTGTTAAATTTTGCCTCATTTTACAACCTTTCCTGATCAATGCAGTCATTAATTTAGTGACATGGTTCTTAACCCCAATGGATTTTGCTCGTCAGAAGGTCACAAAAGGGGATCACATGACTCCCTGCAACAGTCATAAATGTGAGTCAGTTGCCAAGCATCCAAATTTTGATCATGGGACTATGGGGGATGCAGCAGCAGTTGCAAGTGTGAAAAACGGTAATAAGTCACTTTTTTTTTCAGTGCCGTTATAACTTTGAGTGGTCACTAAATGAAATGTTGTAAGTCGAGGACTACCTGTATTTACTAAGGCACAAGGTTTTTTGGGAAGAGGAATCAGTCATGGTGGGCCAAATACAATTACCACTTTTAGATTTTCAGCAAAGCATCATACCCCTACCTCCAAAAAAGAATATATCGATATCTCATTTTGTTTAGTACGTAATAACCACTTCATATCTGGGCAATATTTTGCAACATCAGAGTCTCAGAATTCTATGTCACTGTCTTTCTTTCTATCCCTCTTTCCACCACCACCCCTAATTTCAGCCATCAAGAATGTACAAGGAACATACTATCTGAATGGGCATTGGACAATTGAGTACAGCCGAGCCTTGCCTGTTGCTAGCACAGTGGTGCATTATGACAGAGGTTCAGAGGGGGATCTGGCTCCAGAGCTTGTACATGCCCGGGGTCCCATCACCGAGCCTTTGATCATTGAGGCAAGTAGCTGCACCTGCTTTCCTGTTTTCTTAGAGGTTTAATCCCTGAGCTGTGCACAAGTGTTCTGGATAATTCTCCAGAATAATTCAAACAGAGGAATTCTACGGGTTCATAAATAAATAAAACAGATTAATGGGGGATAATTAACTTCCCTTTTTAGATTGAACAACCATTAGAAAAAGCTAGAGGAGAACTGGCCTTGAGGCTATCTCTATTTCATGCAGAGGTCAAACAGCAAATGGCTAATTTATTTGTCATAGCATTAAGATCACTTCAGTTGCTCATTCCTTAACCCCATGGTGTGCTTAGATGAAATGAGTTTTGTCACATTTGGAGGGTACAAGGTTACAAAAACTACAGTAGTTTAACAATCGTTTCTTGATGAATAAATAGGAAATATAATCTTTCTTCATTCTAGCAAGAAGCCATTTTATCTTTTGTACTTTCAGCAAAGTATTCAAATGTTGATCTATCAGAATCAGGGAAGACATACAGCAGGAAATGAAGAGTAGGCAGGAAAAGAATAACTTTGGCAAGGATCTGAGAGTGTGTATGTGTGTGTATCTTTGTGTGTGTAAGACTTCAACTCAGTTTTTGACCAAGCAACTGAACAAATCCCTGCATTTTCCTGACAAGTTTTTGAAAAGTGGTTTGCCATTGACTGCTTCCTAGGGGTGAGAATCAGAGTGATTGGCCGAAGGTCACCCTACTGACTTGTGCCCAAGCAACGACTAGAACTCACAATCTCCTAGTTTCTAGCTTTATGGTTTAACCAAATTGGCTCTGAGTGATAGACATAGTTTTCGCGAATAGCAGATGTTCTGTATGTAAAGTGGATGACTCCAAATCTACCATTCTGATTGGCTAAGGAAAAGACAAGTGGATTGGTTCACTAGGAACCAATCCAAAGAGATACCAAAAAGGCGGCAAATCTAAATAGCTGCCATTGGCTGCAAGCAGGCAAGCCAGCCTGTATAAAAGGGCTGGCCCCGGCTTCAGCCGGCGTTCCGTTACTAACTGTTAATAATAAAAGTATTTGTTGTTGGAACCCGGTCTACCTCGTGTGTTTTCGGAACAAAACAGCAGACAAAGTTTGTTTATTTATTTATGAAATTTCAAAACCACCCATCTCCCTCACAAAAGGAGGTGAGAACTTGGGCTGTAACAAACAGATGAGTAATTGTATTTTTAATTAATTAAGTAATTAACACACCAGGGAAAAGAAACCAAACTGACAGTTTTCAAAAGATAGACCAGATTTTTGCTTGTTTAAAAGAGGGATATTCTTATCATCTAAACATTTATGCGCAAAAATCCAGGCCTACCACTACATGAACTGGACCAGTAGATAATACCTTGCTACAAGAGTAGTAAAAACAGTGCATTTCCTGACACCTGCTTATCTTCTTTCTTTTTCAGCTTATCAGCCAGGAACAAAACCAAGGAGTACATTATGAATACCATTTGCCATTCCAAAGGCAAACATCAAGCTACAGCTGGGGCTATGGCTCCTGGAGTGACTGTAGTGCTGAATGTGGTGGAGGTATATGCCAGCACTTCACGTTTAATATTATTGATTTGCCTAAGTGATTTTTTTTTTTTCGCATATGGTACATGTCAGCCAGGGATCACCGACGCAGCTGGTTGCCTCTGTGAAAGGAATTTTTTCAGGCGGTGTTATCTTTATCTGCGGGATGCCTGAATGCCAGAAGGCAATTGGGGGAGGCTCATTTTTTGTTCCTATGTGGTTCATCCACTGAAGGGAATCGAGCCGCCCACCTCACCACTGTGCAGGTCTAGCGTCTTACCTCGTGAGCCACCACAGCTCCTGCCTAAGTGATGGTTCCCAACCTGTGTGTACAGATCACATATTGATCTGCGAGGATATGCTAGATAGTTTGTGGTCTGGGTGTATATGCTACAGATACAAGCCCATAGCAGATGGGGAAGCTGAAAACTGAAAGGGTGATGTAAGAGCCTTAGTCTCCAAGATTGACTGTTTATTTAATTGGTTGAAATCTCAGATAATGAGCAAATCACACAAAATGTTGGCAAACTCACTCAAAATGTCAGAAACTTTTAGACAGGAATATTAGTTACATATGAGAATTGGTAGACATGCTGAATTTCAATCATGAAACTAACTGCTATACTGAATTATTGTATTGATGATTGTGTAATGACCTTTGCTCTCTTAAAACATTTAAAGCCATTTTTAAATAGAATAAAGGCATTATCAAGATGACCCTAAGCAGAAATCTGCTAGTTTAGGAGAATCACAGCATAGAATGGGTGAAAGCAATCTTCTTCTGCCTCAGATATTATTTCAACTTTGCAGGATCCCATATTACTTGGTCACTGAGACCAGAAATTTAGTCTTCAACATTGTGCCCTGCTTAAGGATTGCAAAAGATAAGATTGATAATAATGTAGACAGGTCCAAGAGATTTGGCATACTTTGAGTAGAGTATTATAAGGAATTAAATAAATGATTTAAGACCGAAAAGTATTAAGTATGATCTTGCTTTTCAGGGCCTGGAAAGTAAATTGCCCTAATTCGGGAGATAAATGCTTTTAAACCACAATTTTTCTTAAAGACCTAGGAATAATATTCCCCTTCATTTCTCCCATATAAAATTCACAAAATGCCCTGAAAATATGGTTGTGATCACTCTGGGTCCTGAAAAAGGGATGCTTGCAGAGGCATTGACCTGTATGGGAAGGACAAGGGGAGCAAAGGACAAAGCAACATTGGGCCATCATGATGCAAGCCCCATCCCTTTTGTTATGATCTCACACACCCATACAAAGGGTATCAACATGCCTTGTATCACATGATGCTGCTTTGGTCATTTGAACAAAGGCACTTGCATACTGTGAACATTTGTGAGTTTTGGAAAGCTACATGTGTCTCAGGCTCTGAACATCTGTTAAGCATGAGAAGTGTAGCAATATTACTTCTTCAATTCCTTATGCCCCCAACCCCATGGGCCCCTTACTAGTTTTTGGAGCTGATATAGTAATGATTGTAGCTGATGTTTTCCCAAAGTGACTTTCTGTTCTTATTGCCATTTTCCTAGTGTGTTATTTTAATGTAATGGAGAAAACCTGATTTGAAGGGTAGAACAGAGAGACAAATTATTAGATATATAAGAGTTTATATCTAATATAATATCTATATTATATGTATCTTTTCTTTTATGTACACTGAGAGCATATGCACCAAGACAAATTCCTTGTGTATTCAATCACACTTGGCCAATAAAGAATAAAGAGATAGATAGATAGATAGATAGATAGATAGATAGATAGATAGATAGA
>BLBF01000005.1:48485629-48566665 GCA_015471245.1 Laticauda colubrina | reverse complement strand
AGATAGATAGATAGATAGATAGATAGATAGATAGATAGATAGATAGATAGATAGATAGATAGATAAAACCACTGGCACAGAGGTTAGAATGCAGTATTGCAGACTAATTCTGCTGACTGCCAGCAATTCAGCAGTTCAATTCTCACTGGCTCAAGATTGACTCAACCTTCCATCTTTCTGAGATAGGTAAAATGAGGAGTCAGATTGTTGGGGGAAATATGCTGACTCTATAAACTGCTTAGAGGGGGCTGTAAAACACTGTGAAGTGGTGTATACTGTAAATCCAACTGCTATTGTTATAGTCAAGTTTTCATTTTTTGTTTTTGGGGGGGTGTCAGTGGGACTTAATAACTGATCATTATTCTTGGAATTATTATCTTAGGCTCTCATCAGGTTATCACTGAATCCTGGAGCCAGAAGGAACATAAAGTATATTAACCGAAATACTCAACCTTCCTGTACTTACATATAGAAAATAACAGGGCATATTCCAGTATTGCCTAGATTCTAGAAGGCTGTGAAAAAGGCATAAATTGAAAGGAAATTCTGATTGAGTTGCAACAGGATTATTATATCATTAACAAAATAATGGTTTCTTGATAAAGCTTTTGATAAAGTTTTTTTGATAAAGCTTTTGTTTTGAAAATTTGACCTTAAAAAAAAAAGCTTGCAGTGGTCTGTGCAGAAATCATCTTGTAATCTTTGCTGACTGGATTAGAAAGAGATCTGCTATTAGCCATTCCAGGGGATACAATTTTGTAATGGGTGGCAGACATATTTTGATTCATTCAGAATTAAAGCCTGTCCATCTGCTTATTCCTTTTCAAAGAAAAATGTGACCAATAATCTTAATTACTGATTGCACTTCATATAATGCCATATATGGCAGAGGTCTCCAATCTTGGCAACTTTAAGACTTGTGGACTTCAACTCCAGAATTCCTCAGCCAGCTGAGCAAATAGCAGGGTCTTTTTAAATTTCTTCATGAAGCTTCTATACTGTTGTAAATAATATGAAAGGCAGTTTGATGAAGTGGTTAAGGCACCAGGCTAGGAACCATTGAATTCTAGTCCTGCATTAGGCCTGAAAGCCTTTTGGGGGACTTAAGGCCAGTCAATCTCTCTCATCCCACAACATCAGGCTTGGATGACAAGATGGTTAGTCACAGTGGTGGAGTTCCACCACTTTCCCTACCAGTTTGGTGATCGGACCCGATGCGCACACGTGTGCAGCTTTCCTTCTTTTCATTACTCAAAAGAACCTGAAGAAACATATAACAATCTATTCACATTTAGCTAAGCCAACATGAAAATACCCTGGGGCGGGGAGGGGGGGGGGCAGGACGTGTCTCCATCTCAGCCAGCTTCTTCAAGGCAATCAATGTCAGAGCAAGTCTGACCTCTGAAGGAAAGCTGGCCAAAAGCCCAGGGCTGTGGTAGGAAATATCACCTCCCACCCCTAAAAATGGATGAAGCTGAGGGATTTTCAGCATTCTTTTCCAAGGCTGTGCTTATTAAGCCCATTATTATATTCAATTAATTATGTAACTTAATTAATTTCCCCACCCTCACACCCGCCTTCAGATTAGCGCTAGCCCTGTTACCTTGATTTCAATCACATCATTTGTGTGGGAATATGAAAACATAACTCATTGGATGCTGGCCTTTGCCTAATGCTTATCTGTTAGATGATAATGCTTGGTTGCTTTAGGGATATTATGCAACCAATCTCCTTGGCAATTATCTGTCACCATGTGCCATCTTTGGTTCCTCTTGCTTTTCTCTGCTCCGCAGGTTATCAGTCTCGTCTAGTCTTTTGCACCATTGATAATGAAGCCTATCCGGATTATATGTGCAGAGATAAACCATGGCCAGGAAATAACCGCACCTGTGGCCTCCAGCCCTGTCCCCAGACAAAACGGTGAGCTTTGATTTGATTTCTCTCTCCTCTTAGATACCTTGAAATCCAAGAATCAGTGAAAGTCAGAAACAACTTGGTAGTGGGCCCTTGCTGCTCTCGTATAAAATGCGTGCAGAGAAACCTGAGCCCCCCAAAAGCACAGGTACTCCTTGACTTACAACCATTCATTTAGTAACTGTTCAAAATTAAAGTAGCACTGAAGAAACCATTTTTCACACATACAACTGTTGCAGCATCCCCATGGTCATGTGATCTAAATTTAGGTGCTTGACAACTAGCATGTATTTATGACAGATACATTTTCCTGGGTTAAGGTGGTTGCCGTTACTTTCCCAGCCAATTCCCAACAAGCAAAGTTAATGAGGAAAGCCAGATTTACTTAATGACCATGGGGTTCACTGAACAACTGCAGTGATTTGCTTAATAATTATGGCAAAAAAGGTCATTAAACAGACTAAAACTCACAACAGTTGCCTTACTTAGCAGCGTAAATTTTGGGCTCAGTTGTGGTTGTAAGTCAAGGCCCACCAATCCTACAACCTAGAACAAAATGTTACCTGAAGGAAAAATGTTACAATTGTCAAGCTAATTGGTTAGGAACAGGCAATCTTTTTTCTTTGGGGTTTGCCTGTTCACAAAATGTTGTACAGGTTGGGTTTAGCTAATCACACAACACGTACTTTTTACTGATTTATTAATCAAATGTATGTTGTTATCTTTCTTTTATTTTTTTATTGGCAAATTGTTGCTCTCCAAGATCTGTGCCATCTTTCTAGACACGTTAACCCATGAGCGAAGAAAAAAGTAACTACAAAATCTACTGTTTTTCTTTTCTAAGCAAGTCAATGCAATCTGTGTAAGGTCCAGGGCCTTCTGGAAATGAAAATGATGCTAGGAGCTGTGCTTTGCTTTCCCACTTACCATCAACCCAGTTAATTAAATTAAAAGCACCTCTCTTAGGAGAAGGCATCAATATTGTTAAACATACTGGGAAGGGTAGATAAAAAGCTTTCCGTTAGAAGTTCATAGCATGTTTCCTGATTAATTGTATCAGAGGCTCCTTGTATGAAATGCAAGTGGTGAGTAGCAAGAATTCCTTTTCATTCAAAAAGCATTATTATTATTATTTAGAAAGTTTTTGAGTTACAAAGCTGTTTCCTCTGTTTTAGACTGGAACTTTTCTGGGCATAATTAGGTTTCTGCTTATAATATGAACAGAATACAAAGCAAGTATCCACTTTCAGATCTCCAAAAAAGGTGTCACAATTGGAACTTTCACAGAGTTAATCCCCACCTTCCTTCCCCTGTTTACTATGACCTCTTAGAAATTACCAAGTATTCAGTCAGTTCTTGTGGCTACAATGAATAAAATTTTTGGGGGGGCAATTCAAATGAAGAGATCAAACCATGAAAGCAATGCTTTTTTTGTTACATGCAATTTTTGGAGGCAGTGATTTGAAGACATGGTGAAGGGGAAACTGAATCCTTCCCTCCACCCACATATTTGGCCTTGATTTGAATTGGCTCTTCTTCTTGTGGGTAATAAAATGCCTGTATGTTTTCTGCATAATAGTAGCTACGGTGGATGGTCTAGTTTGGTGCAGGGAATTGGCACAGCTGCCAAGAAGGGGGGAAAGACTGTTGTCTGTTCATGACCCTGATCCAAATTGGACCCCATCCCAACATCCTTTGGAAGTATTTTTCAACCTTGGCAACTTTGAGGATGTGTGGACTTCAATTCCCAGAATTCCCATGCCAACTGAGGAAGGGCTGGGCTGGCTTGGCAATCCTGAGAATCTGAAGTCTTCAAATTGTCACGGTTGAGAAACACTGTTTTAAAAATGGCAGCGGAGGTTTTCAATCTATCATCAAAATCCCTTTTAGTTTGGCTCTAAAAGATAGAAATCATACTGTAAAAGACAGACCCAGATGTCTGTATATTTACTGTGGGCTTTAAAATCTTTGTTCTATACACAAAGGATATCTTACCTCTATCTGCCGGGAGCGTGGAGCCTCAACAGAGCATGGAACTTGCAAACAAAGAGGTAACTAGGAAAAAGTGGTTCAGCTCTTTTCTTCCTTCACCTCACCTCCAATAGTGGTTTTCAAGCTTCCTAACCTTAGTAAACAGCTTGTATTCCCCACCTCCCCTTGCATTGCTAGCTGCTCATTCAGCAGGAATTTGCTAAAAAACAAACAAACCACAAATTCCTGAGAAACGCTTGTTGAAAGCCACAGACCTAGATTCATCAAATGATACAGAATAGACAGGTTGCAAGAGACCTTAGAGATCCTCAAGGCCTGGTGAGACATATGCAGGTAGTCCTCGACTTACGACCACAACAGAGCCCAAAATTTCTGCTGATAAGGTGAAACGTTTGTTAAGTGAATTTTGCCCCATTTTATGACTTTACTTGACACAGTTGTTAAGTGAATCACTGCAGTTATCACATTAGTAACATGGTTGTTTAGTGAATCTGGCTTCTCCATTGACTTTGCCTGTCAGAAGGTCACTAAAGGTGATCACATGACCCCAGGACACTGCAACTGTCATACGTATGAGTCAGTTGCCAAGCATCTACATTTTGATTACTTGACCATGGGGGGTGCTGCAATGATTATAAGTGTGAAAAACAATCCTTCTTCCAAGCTATTGCAACTATGAAAGGTCATTTAGTGAACTGTTGTAAGTCAAGGACTATCTGTACTCATGTAGAAGTTTAAGGCACAGGTTAATCCTGTTCATCCAACCAGTGTGATTACATAGCCTCTCCCCAAATTGCTGCTGAAAAGGTGTAATTTGCAGTGAGATATGAGGAATTATTAAATTTGTAGCAGGCAATCATACTGAGTATGTTCAATCCTTTTAATTTATATTCAGTTAAGGTTAAATTTAATATAGATAAAAAGATACTTTTGTCCTGGCTCTATATCCTGGTTGGAGTGTGGCTCCCAGCACGCAATACTCAAAGGCTGGTGAGGCTCTATATCTTCCAAACGTTGAACATCTCTGGTTCCACAAACCTTTGAAGGCTTTTCTTCTAGGTGATGGACTTCGTTCTTAAAGCTTTGGCTTTTTTCTCCCTAAATAATGGTGTTGGGCTTTTTGCCTTCTTATCCTGTGTAAAGAAGGGTGAAGGAAGATAATTCCTTATTTTTCTTTGTAGCCCAAGAGTTTAGATATCATATCCCCAGTAGCTTCTGCTGAGAAGTTTAGTAAATTAAAAATGAATATTGCTGGAGATTGTGGCACTGTTTTATCTAACCTTTCTTTTCTGTTTTTCTATATTTTTCCCATACCCATTAATCCGGATGATAATTTTACATATTCAGTTATATATCATCCAGATTTACCAGAAGTCCCTCCATAATGATGAATTACTAACCCTTAGTACAACTGCATTAAAAGTCATATTTCACATAATTTATTTTATTTATTTAATTTGTCAATTGCTTACAAGATAACAGGTATAAATATAAATGTAGTTTTGAATACATGAGATGGATACATATATATAAAATAAAAAGAAACAATAGGACAGGGATGGTAGGCACATTTGGTGCACTTATGCATGCCACCTAATGAAATTCACTACTACAAGAATGAAGATGCCATTTGCTTTGATAACTTGGAGCTGGATATATAAAAACAAAGCAGTCTTTCAATGGTTATTTATTGTGTTGGGTGGTATCCCTTTCATATAAGCTAATGGAAGGCTTTGTCTTCCAAGTTTAGCTTGTTGATTTCGTGGTGACACCAACTGATTAATAAGCAAGATGCTACAGTGAAGGATCTTTGAGTTAGATTCACATAACATTATGAACTATGGTTTGTTTTCATTGTGGTTGGTTGTACATGGCATAATCAGACCTAACTTTAAACCATAAACCACAATGGACGGTTCATACATCAAGCTAAACCAAACCGAAGGACTCATCAGAGGCAGTAATGGGATTCACATTTTTTTACTTTCCAGGTCTGTGAGTGTGCCTTGATGGGTGTGATAGGAGAAGGATACTGTAAAATCTCCAGTCAGAGGTGGTCCTTGCCGGTTCTCTGAACTACTCAAAATTTCTGCTACTGGTTCTCCAGAACTGGTCAGAACCTGCTGAATATCACCTCTGGTCAGAGGGTTTGGGGGATGGGGTATTAGAATAATTACAAATACTGTTTGGGGAGGTGATTATATGTGTTCTATATGTAAAGTGGGTGACTCCAAATCTGCAAACCTGATTGGTCAAATAAAATAAGCATTGGATTGGTTCACTAGGAACCAATCCAAAGAGCTGCTAAAAGGCGGCAAATTTAAACAACTGCCATTGGCTGCAAGCCTGTATAAAAGGCTGGCCTCAGCTTCAGCCAAACGTTCCTATTTACTAACTAGTTGAAGAATAAAGTATTTGTTGTTGGAACCCGGTCTACCTCGTGTGTTTTCCGAACAAAACACTGGCGACAAAGGTGGGATCGTCCTAAACGGAAAAACCTGCACGCGGTGATAAGAAGTCCAGATTACAACCAAGATGTCTGGAAACAACGCACCGCCCGCACCCTTCAATCCCAACGAAGAGGATTGGGATTCCTATGCTGATCGCTTCCAAATGTATTTGGAGAGCAATGAAATGGAAGACATTTCAGAGCAACGCAAGAGAGCTGTAATCCTGACTCACTGCGGGCCAATAGTTTTCAAGATGGCAAAGGCCCTTGCGAAGCCCCGGGACGTTAAACAACTAACATGGACAGAATTGCATAGACTCCTCAAAGCACACTACGCTCCGATGGTGTCCAACTTAATAAAGCGACACGAATTTTACCGCAGAGACCAGAGAGAGGGAGAGACTGTCGCCAATTTCATCGCCGCCCTTAGACAATTAGGGGGTGAGTGTGAATTTTTGAACATTGACGAAGCAATGAGGGATCGCGTGGTGTTGGGCCTGAGAGACTCGACCACACAGAGTAAATTACTCAACAAGCCCAACATCACCGTTACCAAAGCCATCGCGGAAGCCACAGCCGCTGAAGCCGCAAAAAAATCTGCCATAGCCATGAAAAAGATGAACACATACAGCAAAGAAACACCAACCAAAGACAGAAAGCAGCCTGCCACCACAACCCACTACGAAGAGTCGGGCGAAACAGTTGAATCGAGCAAAGAAGACGACGAGGTCCACCATTTGCTCACGAACAGAAAAGAGCGCGAAAGAAGAAATTGGCGGGAATGCGCTGGCTGCAGAGGAAACCATCCCCGAGCCGAATGCAGATTTCTCGATGCCATCTGCCGGCATTGCAAGAAACGAGGGCACATCGAGAAGGTCTGCAGGAACAAAAAATACTACAGCCCGACGAGACGCAGAAATTCCCCAACACGAGCTGAGCCTAAACGAGCCGAGAGAAAGTGGCAACAAGAGAAGCGAGCCAATACACACCAAACTGTCATTATACAGAGCGCTCAGACGGAAAGTGGGAAGAAAATTAAAGTCATCGTGAAAATCGAAGGAAAACACTGCAAGATGGAAGTGGACTCAGGGTCCTTCCTCTCCATGGTATCGTGGGACACAATAAAACAGCTAGTCCCAGGTATCAAACCCAAAGAATTGAAGAAGCAGCACCTAACCCTCAAGGACTATCAGGGAAACCAAATCCCTGTGGTAGGCATGGGACAATTCCAAGTCGCCTACAAACATCACGTCAAGGTGCTACCACTAACCATAGTCGACCAAGACAGACCAAGCCTCCTGGGCATCGAATGGTTCGTGCCATTGGGCATCGGGATGACCGGGGTCGATCGAGTGACTACAACCGGCTGGGAAGACGACCTCATCCGAGAATTCCAGGACGTTTTTGACGGCTCACTTGGCAAGTATCGGGGAAATCCCATTTCTTTCAATCTAAACCCCCAAATAGCCCCACGAAGAATAAAAGCCAGGCGAGTTCCTTTTGCACTAAAGGCAAAAATAGAGGAACAGCTGGACAAATTAATAGCCCAAGGGGTGTTAGAACCTGTGGACCATGCCAAGTGGGAAACGCCTATTGTCACACCAATAAAACCTGACGGGTCCATTAGAATCTGTGGTGACTATAAGGCTACCCTGAACCACGCATTACAACCAAGCGCATACCCGGTGCCTGTAGTCCAGCATTTGCTTCATTCCCTGGGAAAAGGCAAAGTTTTCGCCAAACTCGACTTGGCACAAGCCTATCAACAACTCCCAGTGGACCCAGAAACAGCAGAAGCACAGACTATAGTCACCCATAAGGGCGCATTCAAATGTCACCAGCTCCAATTTGGAGTAAGCGTGGCCCCTGGCGTTTTCCAGAGTCTGATGGAACGCCTTCTAAATGGCATACAAGGAGTTGTTCCCTATTTTGACGACGTCCTAATCTCGGCCAGAGATGAAACTCAATTAAGGAAAAGACTCAAAGAAGTATTAACTAAGTTTAGGGAATCTGGCCTCAAGGTAAAAAGAGAAAAGTGCTGTTTAATTAAGAATAGCGTCGAATTCCTGGGCTACTCAATAGACGGAGAGGGTATCCACCCTACAGACAAAAAAGTTAAAGCAATCAAAGACGCTCCTGAACCAAGAAATAAAACCGAACTACAAGCATTTTTAGGACTAATTAATTTTTATAATGTGTTCCTACCAAACAAGGCCACTATAGCAGAACCGTTACACCGTCTGCTAGACAAGAAGGCAACTTGGACTTGGGGTTACAAAGAAAAAAAAGCCTTCCAAAATATTAAAAGCTTGCTAACATCAACAAACGTTCTCATCCAATTTAGCAACACACTGCCATTAAGAGTGACCTGCGACGCCTCACCATACGGAGTAGGTACCATCCTGAGCCACCAACTACCTGATGGCAGAGAAGCACCCGTCGCATATTACTCTAGGACTCTATCAAAAACCGAGCGGAATTACAGCCAATTGGACAGGGAAGCTCTAGCAATTGTCGCTGGAGTAAAACGCTTCCACGAATACTTATATGGGTGGACTTTTCAAATCATAACAGACCACAAACCGCAAATGGGGATTTTGGCGGGAAACAAGCCAACACCTAATATACTGTCCCCAAGAATGACTAGATGGTCAGAGTTCCTAGCAGCTTATTCCTACACTCTGACACATCGGCCAGGGAAACAAATTTCCCATGCGGACGCTCTGAGCAGAGCACCCTTACCAACAACCGACGAAGACCCGGCACCAGCGATGACAACTTGCCCCGATCTACCCATATCAGCTTATGATGTCGCCAGAGCCACCGCGAAAGACTCATTGACTGCCCGCGTTCTTAGCTGGGTAGGTAAAGGCTGGCCGGAGAATCAAAAAACTGAAAACTTTAAACCTTTCCGGTCCAGACAGACTGAACTTTCAATCCAAAAGGGGTGTTTGTTGTGGGGTGATCGGGTGGTAATCCCTGCCAAATTACAACCCAGGGTATTTAGGTTGTTACATGAAGGGCACCCGGGAATGGTTAAGATGAAAAGCCTTGCTAGAAGTTATTTTTGGTGGCCGGGTATTGATAAGGACATAGAGTATTGGGTAAGCTCATGCCACAAATGCCAGGCAATTAGACCGTCCCCACCAAAAGCACCCGTTAAGGACTGGGAAACCCCTCGGGGACCTTGGTCAAGAATACACATTGATTTCGCGGGTCCTACCAAGGGGCATACCTTTCTGATTGTCGTTGATGCCTATTCGAATTGGCTTGAAGTAAAAGTTATGCCATCAACGACAACAGAAACTGTAATTAAAAAGCTGGACAACCTTTTTGCCACCCATGGCATACCGGACGTTCTTGTCTCAGATAATGGGCCACAGCTAACCAGCATACAATTTGAGCAATACCTAGCCTCCCTAGGTATAAGACATGCCCTAACCGCGCCGGCTCACCCAGCTGCGAACGGCAGGGCTGAGAGAATGGTCTGGTTTACTAAAGAAGGTTTAGAACGAATGGACGCTGGAGATGTCCAACAGAAAGTAAACCGTTTGCTCACACTCCAGTACATAACGCCCAGTACCATAACCAATAAGTCCCCAGCAGAATTACTTATGGGGCGAAAGTTAAGATCTCACCTTAATAGATTACACCCAAATTTTACCCCAGAAAACCCCCCTGACGACTCTACACGGTTTAGACAATTCGAAATAGACGATTTGGTATACGCTAAAAACTTCACCGGGGACCCGGTATGGCTACCAGGACAGATTACCCAAATCACAGGCCCCAAATCCTACCGATTAAAAATAGAGGATGGCAGGGAATGGAAGCGGCACATAGACCAGCTTCGATCCCGAATTATAGAGAGAACCACAGACTTACAAACATTCACCGAAAAAAACGGTGAATTGCAAACCAAGGTGGGGGGGGAAAAGGCGAGAAATAAATAAAGAACTGTTTAAAACCAAACCCAGTGAAACATATGAACAAAAAGAGCGAATAAAAGACTCACTGTTTGGAGAGACTTGCGTGAAGAGCCCATCGGAAGGGGCCAGCCAGGCCAGCTCGACCTGCCCGGAGCAAACGGGAGGAAGCGGCAAAACCGCCAGCCTAAGAAACTCAGGCGGCGGTAAAATGGCTGACTCACCCTTCCATACGGTTCCAAGGAGAAGAACGGATGACACAGCAGCCCCATCCGAACCGGTCGAAGTCTGCACTAAGAATGAACCGCGCAAGTCAAGTCGAGTCTGGAAAAGCCCCGCCTACCTGCGAGACTACGTCACCACGTAGGACTGAACTAAGGGGGGAGGGGTGTTCTATATGTAAAGTGGGTGACTCCAAATCTGCAAACCTGATTGGTCAAATAAAATAAGCATTGGATTGGTTCACTAGGAACCAATCCAAAGAGCTGCTAAAAGGCGGCAAATTTAAACAACTGCCATTGGCTGCAAGCAGGCAAGCCAGCCTGTATAAAAGGCTGGCCTCAGCTTCAGCCAAATGTTCCTATTTACTAACTAGTTGAAGAATAAAGTATTTGTTGTTGGAACCCGGTCTACCTCGTGTGTTTTCCGAACAAAACAATATGATTTTGTTATGTCTTAACCTAATGAGACACCCAGTCTGACCCAATGGAGCTCCTGAGTCCTACAGAAGAATATATCAAAAAGGGGTTTGAGCTTTCTAGTTGAATATCTGCATGATTGTTATACAGTTCCCTAATCTTTATTATGCTTTATAATTCAAATCAGACAAAAAAAAAAGAATCTCTTATGTAAGTAAATATATCCCCATACACTATTCATGATCGAATATGGAACATGTGGCTAAATTAGCAGAGAAGGAAAGGTAGCCACAGTGCTATATAGCTTGCAGTCATCACTCCTCAAAAATCTTTTGCTATGTTGTTTAACTGAAACTCAGAGGTCCCCAACCCCCGGGCCACGGCCCATTACCACTCTGCAGCCTGTTTGAAACTGGCCCGTGAAAGAGATGGGCAAACCTGTGCCGCTCCACTTGCATGAGAAGAGGGCCCTTGCACTCGCAAGCAAAACTCCATTTGTGTGACTGGAGGTTCGCATGCTAGCACCCTCTCCTCAAGCACCCTCCACTCATGCACAAAGCTCCAATGTGTGCTCACAGGTGCACCTTCCATTCACACACACCCCCTCCCCCCTGCCAGACTGGGCTACCAAGCTAGAAAGGTTGGTTACCGCTGCTGTAACTGTTCCCAGAACATGCTAAATCAGGATGTGTTTAACCAGGGTGTATTGATTAGCAATAGCAATAGCATTAAATCATAATTGTGTGGGTTCACATCATACATTAAATCTTAACCATGATTGGTGAGCTGGACTAAAACAACATATTAAACCACAATCTAAGTGGCTGCATTTTTATTTAACCATTATATGAACTCAACTATAGGATAGAGGTCCCATTGCCATTTGAAACTTATTTCTCGCAATTTTTTTTATTACTGAATATTGTTCTATGGCAATCTAAAATAATATTGAACTATAAAGGCAGTAAATGGCAAAATTCCTCTTGGAATATAAACCTGAATTTATAAGGATGAAAGTCTTTTTTAACAGACTGATCCTTATGCGCAGTCTGTTTCCTTCTCTCTTCCTATTGAAGGAGCTGCCTAGATTCACCTCCTGCCAGCTAAGTTATTTTTAGAATAGGACTTCCTCTGAGATGCCATGCTCCAATCCTACAGTCACTCTCCACTGAACCTCCTATTGGTCTGTAGGCTGTGCCAAGATAGTTGAAGTTATTTGTGCAGTTTCTATTGGAAACGACAGCTTGAGTTGGCTGTTTGATTGCCTGGAATTTTGATTAAAGCTCTGACTTCCAACTGTGGTCCTTGCTACTCCTATTTGCAGCACTGATCCCTGAAGTTGGGCAAAGCTTTTCCCAAACTTAGAAAAGTCAGATGAATAGAAGAATTTTATGTCAGTGCATATACAAAGAAAAGCATGTTTCAAGAGTATCAAGAATATCGAGATCTAATTCATATTTTATTCAAAATATAGTCCCAGGCTAAACCCTGGAGATCTCCCAAAGACCAGTCATCCATCTAAAATGCCCTGGACCATATTGATGGCAAGTAGTGTTAGGTATAAATCTGCAAAAAAAATTTTCCACAGGCACATTTTTACCTGAAAATAAATATTTCTCCAGCTTCTTTTAGAAAGAGCGGGAAAGATATTGGGATTCTGCAGGTGCAAAAAACCAACTAATATATTTATTTTAAACATGCATAACATCTGTATGATATAGATGGATCATACAATAATCACATTCTTCATGCAGGATCTGGGGTTTGTCTTAATAGAGCTCTTGGTGCTGCAACCCCTTTAAAATAGTGATGTTCTACTACTCTCTCCCAGAGAAAGCTTCTCTTCCTTTCTAAATCTTTCCTGAAGCCTCTATTAATACTTCATCTAAAATTGTCTTTTTGATTCCTTTCATTCACTTCCTTTCCATAATTTGGCACCCCAGTTATTTTTAATGCTGCTAGGAATTTCCATTGTACCCGATTGGAATTCCTGGATTTTAATATGACCATGTTAATTCCTGAATTTCAAGCATCTTTTTCCTAACCCTTGCCTACTAGCTGGATAAAACCTTCGCTCAAGAAAGCTCATCCCAGGAACTAATCATGAGAAATGTTTGTTCCGGGAAGCACTTCTTGTGACACTAGTGACTTCTTGGTTCTTTGAGAGTTAATTTTTTAAACATTTATTTTTAGCTGGAAAACTGGTGACTGGAGCCAGTGCTCTGTCACCTGTGGAGGAGGCATTCAAAGCCGTTCAGTGTACTGTGCCTCGTACAATGGACATCACTTTCAGGATGCTGTGGATGATACCAAATGTGCTTCTTTGACAGAGAAGCCACACAGCACACAGCCTTGCAACCTGCAGCGGTGTGCAACATGGGTCTCGGGTCCTTGGTCTGAGGTGAGTTTTTCCTCCTATGTGCAATATCTGTACTGAGGCAGGATTGGTCCAGCTTCCTCTGCACCTTGGGGAGAAGAAGATAATTTAGCCCCTGATTTGCCTTGCATGATTTTGGTACTCAGTAAAGCATTGGAAGTACAGGTAGTCCTCATTTAGTGACTGGATTTGGGACTGGCAGCTCAGACATTAAATGAAGAGGTCACAGAATGAAACTGCAACTTACTTCAATTTCCTTTGCTTCATAGATTTGTGAAGATTATAAAAGCAAGAATTGGCCATACAGTTGCTTTTTCATCACCTTTGTAATTGTGAGCAGTTGCTAAACAAGGACTACCTATAACACAACAGAATTCTGTAATGTTGGAGCGTATTATAATTCTATGCCACCTGTACTACAAGTACAGAATGAGATTAAATACAAGATGTAAAGTGATAGTTCAGGTGTTCATCTAGGACAGGAGTGTCAAACTGGGGTGGTGGCCCACAGGCTGTATGCCTCACACACAGGCCATGCCTACCCCAGTTTTGTGAAGGGAAAAAGGTCGCAAAATGTCACATGACAGCAACATGACGCTGTGAGTGATACCCATGATCTAGGACCATGGGGGAGGGGGTAAGATCGAATCTGTCATAGATATGGAAGCTCGGTGCAATCTTAGACAGGCTACTTCCTCTCAGTCCAATTTGACTGATTGATTGAGTGATTAAATTTATATGTCCCCCCTTCTCATTTCAAAAGGTAAATGTTCCCCTCGCACATTTCTGGCTCTACAGGGCGGTGCCCATCTCTGTTACAAAGCCAAAGAGCCAGTGCTATCAGAAGATGTCTCTGTGGTCATGTGGCCAGCATGACTAAACGCTGAAGGCGCACAGAACATTGTTATCTTCCCACTAAAGTGGCACCTATTTTTCTACTTGCATTTTTACATGCTTTCAAACTGCTAGGTTGGCAGAAGCTGGGATAAGTAATGGGAGCTCACTCCATTACGCTGTGCTAAGGATTCAAACCACCGAACCATCAACCTTTCCGATCAACAAGCTTAGCGTCTGAGCCACCGTGTCCCTCTTCTCACCTTATAAGTTACTGTATAACTTACCTTGCAAGATTGTTTTTGTGGGAAAGCAGAGGAAAGATCACTTTATATGCCTCCTAGAGGAGAAATAGGCTATAACAAATAAATAAAAATGTATAGATAAAGTACAGAAATGTTCAATATTGTTTATCTGGTTGTAACTTTAAAACATGTGTTTAAGTTTTTTTAAATTACAAAATATACACAAATGACCAAATATATTTTTAAAAAATGAAAAAGTTCGTTTAAAATGATGAAAGTCAGAAAAAGAGAAGGGGAAAAGCCAAAACAAATTCTAAAAAATAAAAGGATGCACTGGTATTTTATAGTTTTTAAAATAAAATAACAAGCCACAATTGCATTTTTACAAAAGAAATAAAAATCCATGGCAAAATGTCTGGAACTGTCCATATGGCTGAATGTTCTTCTGATGCCAAAGCATTTCAACAAAATGATGGAAACCTGAATACTGAAAAAGAGATCTTTATTCAGGCTGTAGACTATGCAGAACAAATTGATATCAGAAATAGAGAAGTATGTCATGCCATGACCAGATTATTATTATTACTATTTACAGTGTTCAGTAAGCTGTGGTGAAGGTATTCAAACCAGGACTGTAAGCTGCCAGGTTGAACAGGGCCCTCAGATTCTAGATATTGCTTGCTTGAGAGAACCAAAACCTCAGCACACCCAGCCCTGTATCGGGGAGAATTGTATACAAGAGATTGGCTGGCATATTGGAGACTGGGGATTGGTGAGTATGACAGGAATAGGAATAATCCAGTTTTTGTCCCTTCGCTGCTCCCTTTTTCACATTCTTACAAAGACCCATTTGCATCCATACAATATTTGTTGATCTCCTGGGATAATGAAGAAGAAGGAGGTCACCAATCTGATTAGTTTGTAGGACAAAGTTAGGGCATGGCCACAACATAGCTATTTTAATCAATGGTTTTCTGGGGCAGGATAGTGATACTCACGTGATCTTATCTTCTGGAAATGAAACTATAAAGTGTCTTAGTTGTAACTGCCTGTAAGAATAATTGCCTGCAAAACCTTTGGGCTCTTCCTGGGCCTTATTTATCAGTCCTACTAACTGACTTGGAAATAACTATTCCTACCAGGTCTTTCTTCTTTACCAGTTTATTTCCCTGATGTGCTACGATTCTGATATTTTTGGATGGCGATTTTCAGAATTCCAAGTCAGAATGGCTGCAGCGTGCAGGAAGACTGGAGGGTTCCCATATTGGGAACCCTCCAAGTAGTATTTGCAGACTTGTTCCTTGACACTTTACCCACAAGGCCTCTGGCCCCTTGCTCTTCATCTGATTGATTTAATCAGTGTTTTAATCCTTACCATTTTTTGATCAAGTGCTCAAAAAGCTGCGATTCTGGTGTCCGAACCCGCCAAGTTATCTGTGCTGATGGGGATTCCAAATTTTACAGTTATGAGATTTGTCAAGACGTACAGCCACAGATACCAACCACGCTTGGGAGCTGCAATATACAACCTTGTCACCTGCCCCAGCGTAAGTGCAAAGCAGTGATGTCTCAGCATCTACTTCCAATACATCAGGGTTGTTAGAATAGATAAGAATGCCACCGTCACATAATTTAACTGGCAGGCCTTTCCATTTTATACATGTTAAATTATACCTCTTATGAAACATCCTTTACAGAAAGGATGCTACCTGGAGTCTACTCAAGGGGAAGGAGAGTCTACTGCCTCCTACTCCCAACCCTTGGAAATGTTCCCAGAGACATCATAATCAATAGTATTAAAAGCCATTGAAATCAAGTAAGACCAGGAAAGCCTAGAAAAATTAAGGAACTCGTTTCATCCTTTAAATTTTCCCCAAAACTATAAAAAAGCAGGGAAAACAAAGGCTCCCATTTTTTTTCTTCCACACACATTGGTAGTTTTGGAGGGGATATTTGGAGAGCCAAATAGAAATTCCTTGCACTTTTGTAATACATTTTAACTTACTCTCCTTTTCTTGAAATTTTGCCTCTTTCTTAAGGAATATTATTATTTTCCACTGTATACTCTGGGTATTGAAGTCTGTAGAATGTTTTCCCTCATGTTTTCTAATGGAGTTTTATTTCCATCTATTTTGAAATGCCATTTTAACACTACACAACAAAGTATTGTGTAGGCTCCCTTTAATTGATGGTTGTCAGAGTTGAGGTTTTTTTAACATAGAATAATACAGTATATTTATTCACATTCCTGCAGAGGTTCCCAGTATGCAAGACATCACAGGGTTCAATATCAGTCGTCGGACGTTACTGACCCGCTACCGTCCAGACCAAGGCACTGAAGGTTTGGAAATGCCAAGTTGGCCTTCCTTCGTCTAGTGTTATTTTGCTTTTCTCTGAGTAGCTTTTTGACGTTTTCCCCTTTCCCATTTTTAAGAAAATGGAAGTCTTACAGGCTATAGTTTTGTAAGGAAAAAGCTTCTGATCCACTAGCCCTGCCTTCACTTTCCAGCTTTTTTCTCAATGACAGTAACAGAAAGCAAAGGTGACATGACTATGAAGATGGGGAGATAAATTGATATCTACTTCCATCCCTGGTCATTAATGTAGTGGGAACCAGCATGCACATTTGGAAGTTGTAGAGCTGTGTGAGAGTAAGGAGCTCCCTATACACAAAATAGTAGTCATGATGATCTGCCAATCACACACATATAGCAAATCACCTGGAGCCTAGAATATGCTCAGGGAGAGATTGCTGTTTATGGATAACACACTGGTAGTCCCAGTTATAATACTTCACTGGAGATCCACCTTACAACTTGCTCAGTGGTGGGATTCAAAATTTTTTACTGTCAGTTCTGTGGGTGTGGCTTGCGGGCATAGTGTGGCTTGGTGGGCATGGCTTGGTGGGCATGGCAGGGGAAGGATACTGTAAAATCTCCATTCCCTCCCCATCCTACTAACCTGCTTTCCAGCTCTGTTCTCCTGCGCAGGGCAACAAAAGAGAACCCAGCCAATCAGCTGGGACTCGGGAGGTGGAGAATAGATGGGGGCAGGGCCAGTCAGAGATGGGATTTGCCGGTTCTCTGAACTACTCAAAATTTCCGCTACCAGTTCTCCAGAACTGGCCAGAACCTGCTAAATACCACCTCTGCACTTGCCTCAAGTCTTCAATGAACTTGAATGATAAATTTAAAAGGTTTTGCTAACTGTATGTCACAACTAGTATTTCCAGAGTAGATCCTAAGAATCATTTATGGTTTTGCAGAAGACATAGGGCAAACCTTGCCTGTCAATATTTCCAATTTCTAAGTTAAAGATACCAGAATTTTCTCAGGCAATTCTACCCTACCTGTAGTTGGTACTTAAAACATGTGTCTTCTGGTACTTTACAAGTTTCCTGAAAAGTAGGAAATCATGTTGTCCCTTGACTGAATGTGTCAATTTTACCTAAAGGTTATATTGAGCTAGCCTTGACTCCTAGGGCAATAGACACTTATAGATTCTTCACTAAATGGCTTTCTTGTAAGTGAATTACCATTATCTTTTTCTGAGATAGTATTAGCATTTCTTGGGCTAGACGTTTGGATTTCTTAGTGGCTGGCTATATTAACTAAGTGCAATCCCTGTTTAGCTTTGAGGGGAGAGGGAACAGCCAAGATGACCAAAGCCCTTTTCCCTTGACTTTCACCCAAACTTACACTTTTTGCTTCAGTTCCATGCTTCATGTTTCCTCATAGTGATATTCAATAAGAAACTATAAATAACAGGCAAAGGGAATACAAAATTCTGTAATCTGATCATGCTCAGTCTTCTTGAGACTCGAATGAGTATAACATTTTAAAAAAATGGTCTTCATTCTATATCCTATGCATTCAAATGAAGACTGTCCACAATATGTTGTTGTATGCCATTTAGCCCCAGTATCAATGGGGTCTACAACAACTCACCACAGCCAACTTGTCATGGCCAACTCGCCATGGGACAATTTGCCACATGGCAACTCGCTGCAGTTCAAGAGTTACACTAATATCAAAGAAATAGTGAAATAGAATCATTAAAAAAGGATGCCAAAGGAGGGGTAAAGTGAAATATGAATTACAAAAATTGAAATATTTTTAAAACTATTTTAAATAATCAAATTGAATTGTTGAATTGTCCTGCAGCAAGTTGGCAAATTGGCTGTGGTGAGTTGTCCCATTCCAATATAAATGACCTTTTCAAGAGTCCAGTCTGGAAAAAGAAGAAGGATAAGTTTCAGGTGAAAAAAAAAAAAACTTTTCTTTCTCCTCCCACAATATTCCCTAATGTGTTCAGATTTCAAATCTGTATGCCAGACCCTACTATGCAGTAAACCTCTCATACATTTTCCCATGCGTGTTAAGTTTTACATCCATATTACGGGCAGGAAAGTGCGTAAGTATAAAAAAATTAATAGCACACTTCTTTATTCTCTTAATTCTAACCTTTCCATCGAGATCCTGCTTCCTCCTGTTCCCCCTTTTCTATTACCCTCTGTGTGATAACTATAGCTACAGCTGCAAAGTAATCTTCCTGGGCTCCTAGAAAGTAAACCTAGAGAAACTACTCGCTTCCAGGTAACCGGTCCATCCATCAACCGCTTTGAGTGTTTATTGCCATTTTTGTTCCCCAAAGATTTGATCTGTGTGAAAGGGAAAAATCATGAGAAAACATAAGAGGTTACCACTGGAATGTATTGTTTTTTGTCCTCTCCCTAAGTTCTGAATGAAGCAATGAGTTTGCTCAATATTAATCATCTTGCCTTGGTAGTTGCTAGCTAAGTTTTTGGACCATTTCTATTTCACTTAGGTTTTTTTCAGGTTATATGCATGTACAATTAAGGAGCCTCAGCTATGATCCTAATGACATTGTAAACAAAGAAACAACAATCACCATTTTAAGTAGGGTAGTTTTATCTTGTCAAATTAATAGACTTGGTTATACAATTGATATTGTAATAGAGCTATGTTGGTCTTTTGTAGCCAAAAACCAGAAAGAGTCTGGTAGCACCTTAGTAGACTAACAACTTTGATTTAAAGGTATAGATTTTCTTTACTTTTATGAGATGCATGGAGTGGCCACCAAAATGTATGCCTTATAATAACATTAGTTAGCCTCATAAAGTATTACCAGACTCCTCCTCATTTCTAACAATTAATAATAGAGGTAAATACTCTAATTTGGGAATGCATTTTAGTAATTTCTTATTTTCAGACTTTCTGCATTATGATTGAGTGCTACACCAAGTGATAAACTTTGTATGTACAGGTGATCTATGCCAGACAAGCAAGAATGTGGTGGGTTGAGGGAAGATGCAAGGATATTGGAATAAAAGAAAATTGAGAAACCTGTATGTAGATCTCACCACTACACAACCCCTCTAGTAAAAGTTTGTCCCAATGAAATATGATTACAAGCTATATAACATTATATTATGTTTTCCTTGAAAGGTTCGAAAGACTTTATTATCTCCTATATTTTTCAGTTTCTAGACATGAAAGAATAATCCAAAGTGGCTCTACTCATCACCAGGCCCAGCTAAATGAGAGTCCTCGCTCCAATTTCTTACCCCTTGGATGGGATTCTTACTCAGACTCTTCTGTGTCCCGCCGGTCTCATTCTTATCCAAATGGTGGTAGTAATGTTCAAGATTGCAACCATACTCCTCATGGCTGTTGTTCAGATGGTCAAACTGCTGCAGCAGGTCCCTTTGGCCAAGGCTGCCCACTTGATTCTTGTCATCTGAGCAGGTAGGACTAGCTCACTGAATGAGCAATTTGCAGGCAAAGCTGATATATTAGGTTATTTTCAACATATTGCTGGGTTTTTTCCCCCAGATATGGGTGCTGCCCCGATGGAATATCACGTTCCCAGGGACCTAACCAGGAAGGGTGCACACAATACTACAGTGATGTTTTCATAAGCAGAAATCATCCTATTACTCCCACTCCAACAGTAAGTGAGGCAAACGTCTACACATTCTAGAAGACATGTTGGAATATAGTTATTTCCCCTAAGCTATCCCATATACAACAGCTGCATTTATCCAAAATCAGGGCTGTTTCCTTGTGTCCTCTTGATAAATCTGATAAAGCTTCCATAGACATTTGCAAATTGAATTAGGTTCAAAAGTTCATCACTCTTCTGCCACTCCAGATAAAGGTTCCTTCCATCTCCACAATTATATGATTTTTCTATTTCTACAGAAAATTTCTCCAAGTTCTTTCTCAGAGATGGAGCAAAATATTATAAAGTGTTTTGCTGTCTTTCACAGGGTATAACTATTTCCATTTATCACATTAAAGTTAGCAGTGTAGCTTTTTGATATTTTATTCTGTAAGAAAAATGTAACTGAATTATGAATTGTTTCTGGGATTTATTTAGTTGAATGTGCTACTTCATAAACATTGTTGAATGATATAATCTGAGTAACATCTGGTTTTCTCTAAGACAAGCCAAGTTCTTGCCCAGCAGATGCCAACAGAAGAATGCCGAGGTTCTGTGTATGGTTGTTGCTATGACAACATTGTCTCTGCTTTAGGGCCTCAAGGGGAAGGATGTCCCACAAGATTCAGCCAATGTAAGTGACATTTGGTTTTTGAAAAGTAGTTTCACATGTAGTACTTTCTAGCAAAATGGCAGCAACCAATGGAATCATTTTGGTGGTGTTTTATATGTACAGGTAATCTTGCTTCATAATGGTAATTGTGGCCTCCAATTGTCATTAAACAACACAGTCATAAAGTGCAACATCACATGACTGCGTTGACTTGTGATGGCAATTGCAGCAGTTCCAGTTGCTATTGTCAGGCAAATCTTGTGGGGCCACAGCATTCTCTAATCAAGTGATCACCATTTACAACCTCCTGCTAATTTCCCTATTGAATTTGCTTGCCAGAAGGTGGCAGAGAATGTCAGAAATGTCAATTATTTAAGCACTGCAACAGCCACAACTATGAGGAACAGTTGTAAGTCTCCTCGTTCAGAGCTATCCTAAATTTGAATAGTTTGCTGAATAAGTGGTCACTGAGTGTGGACTACTTATGTGCTATATGATCAAAAATCTGATTTAAAAAGACCTGTCAGAATTTGATCTGAAATACATAAATGTCTTTATATCTGAATTCTGTTGTTATATTTCTTGCATAAAAATATGTCATCTTTTTGTAGTAAAGTTTTACATAATTTGTACATTCCATGCTGTTCATATGAAAGACTCACCAATACATTTCTGTTTTGAACTAAAATTCATTCAGGCTCCCTGATGAAATTATTTGCATACAAACATATCACACAATTCCCTTTCATGTAGTGTTTCTTGGCAACTTCCTAGTGTGTGAACTTCAGTTCCTGGAATTCTCATCAATGATGATGCTGGTTGTAGAATTCTAGGATTTGAAATCCACATATCTGGGGATTGCCAAATTAGGAATTACTGCTTTAGGGGAAGCAGATTTATGCAGGCATGGGGGAAACACAACAATATAGGAACCAAAATAAATTGATAGCATGTTAAATAAAAAATATAATTTCTCTTCCGGCTTTTGCCGCTAGCTTATCCTGTCCAGTGTCTATTACCCAGCGCCCATGGTTCCTGCACAGATTGGACAATACGTTGGTATTTTGTAAGTGATGTTGGAAAATGCAATCGCTTTTGGTATGGAAGTTGCCATGGGAATAAGAACAACTTTGCTACTGAAGAAGAATGCATGAAAACCTGCCACGGATCAATGGGAAGCAGCTATGTAAGTCTTCATCCTCATGTTGCAAGTCCTAACATCCACTCTAGTTCCCAACTGCAAGAAGGGAACACAGAGGTAAAGCCACAACAATTTGGAAGAACTATAACTCATAGAACAGGGAATGAAGGCCATAGGACTTCATCCAATCAAGATGCCTTATCTAAATCTGAGCAAGGAGCTAGCTTGCTAGAAAACCAGCCAGAAAGTTCTCATCACTCAAGAAGGCTTGATGAAATAAAAAGGGACACAGTGGATCATTTGCAGAGTTTGGGTGAGACTCTGATTTCCAGACACTCAGAGAAGCAGCTGACTGTGAATGGCCAAACCACTCAACATGAGCATGAGGAGTGGAGGAGGGAATCTGGAGCAGATGGATTAACAAGGAGAAGATTTGGGTATCAAACCCAACCAGATTCTACTTTTCCATATTCTCTGAACAGGTACGTATTTGTGTTAGCATGATTTCCCACAGAAATACTGAAGATGTCTTGATAATTTTTTAGAAACATGCTTCATGCAAGTTCCTATCTAATCCTCTATGCATATCCATTTGGGGGGAAACTGCTGCATGTCTTTCAGGATCTTCTTGGATGGACCAGAATCTTCTGCAGTGGAGGCAGGCTTAGGACAAAGCATTAGTCTTCTCTGTAAGACAGACAATTCCCATTTCTCTAGAGTTGAATGGCAGAAAGACGGACAGCCGATCTCATCTGATAGGTAGGTCTGACCCCTGGACCAACCCCTATATACCCTATGAATGGGACTTTGAGGTCATAGGTTTCACATTTAAAATTTGTCAGTACCTAAACCTACAATCATGTACCTAAACCTACAATCAACCTACAATCAGTACCTAAACCTTCTGATAATGTTCTGAATGTCAGTGAGGTTTACATGCATGTTTCCATTGCTGCATTGCAGGTAGTCCTTAACTTACAACAGCTCATTGTGACTTATGACCAGTGGTGAGATTGGAATAACTTAATAATTGGTTCTCTGGCTGGGTAGGTGTGGCTGGTTGGTCACGTGACTAGGTGGGTGACATCACTCATCACACCGAGCCCTGCCTCCTGGCCACTCGCCTCAAAGGCAGAGGTAGGATTCAGGCATTTGGGGCTAATCCCACCACTGGCTGGCCCTGCCCCCACCCATTTTTGGCTGGTATTTTTGGCCATTTTCAGGCCTTTTGGGGGCTGTTTTCAGGTCATTTTTGGAGCCATTTTCAGGCCATTTTTCAGGGAAGTTTTGGCCCCAAACACCCTCAGACTGAAACAAACTGTTTTTCAGCTGTTTTGGGATCATTTTTAGGCTGTTTTCAGGATGTTTTGGCCCAAACAATGGCCCAAAACAACCCCCAAAACAGGCCAAAATATGAGTGGGGGCACAGCCAGCCAATGATGTGATTTTCCGGTTAGCCAAACTGCACAGAATCTTAACTCCCGGTTTGCCTGAACCAGTGCGAACCGGCAGCAGCCCACCTCTGCTTATGACAATTTTTCACACTTATGACCATTGTAGCATCTCCATGATCACAAAATTCAGACGCTTAGCAACTGGCCTGTATTTATGATAGCTGTAGTGTTCTGGGGTCATGTGATCCCCTTTCATGGCAAGCAAAGTTAATGGGGAAGCCGGATTCATTTAACAATTGTCTCACTAACTTACCAAATGCAGTGATTTACTTAAGAACAGTGACAAGAAAGGTCATAAAATGGGAGGGGGAGAAATTCAATGAACAAAACTCTTGCACAGCAACAAAAATTTTGGGCTTAAATGTGGTGATAAGTTGAAGTCTATTTCACTGTCTTCACATAACCAGTCGGAAACCTGCCAGCGATTCATCTTTAGCATCGTTCACTTGCTCTTATTCCCATAACCAGAGTAATTACTATTAATATGACACTATCAATTGAATGTCATTCTATGTCAACTGATTCTGTCAGTGACTGTCACTGAGTTGGTGTAATTTCCAGTCTGCCATATTTGACAACCCTTTAATCTTTTTCCCCCGTAGGCATATCTACCAGCTTGACAACTCCCTGGTGGTTAGCCATCTCAGGACCGAGGATGCTGGCATCTACATGTGCATAATTTCAAATGGGAGGGTGGAACGTAGACAGATCAAGTTGCTGGTCAAAGGTTATTTTATTCTTTGTTACTCAAAACAGTAATAAAGCAAGAAACTGCTTGTCCTGATGTAGCCAACAGGTCATTCTACATTTTTATCATCAATGGAAAACAATATCCTTTCCAAATTGCATCAAAGTTCAAAACCAGTGGTGGGATTCAATTTTTTTTTACTAACAGTTCTGTGGGCATGGCTTGGTGGGCATGGTAGGGGAAGGATACTGCAAAATCTCCATTTCCTCTCCATTCCTGGGGGAAGGTTATTGCAAAATCCTTCTTTGTTCTATTTCTTTGTATAGAAATCCCTCAATCTACTTTCACCCAGGGAAGAAGGCATCAACTAACTCATGATCAGAATCAGCAGCCCAGAGTCTTTGGTGCAGGAACTAATGACAGGTGGTCACATGTTTCTTCTCTGCATCCTCAAATAATATACAGGTATATCTTTCAACTTCCCAGAGCAGCTCATGCTCCACATATTGTGCTGTGTGCTCTTTAGATGCCTTTGGAAGCTGATCAAACAAGAGCAGGCTATTTAATCATAGTGCTATTGTATCTAATCTTAATGTTTAGAAATCAGCTCGGCATTTTCTTTACAGCTACAACACAGAATCTGGAGTAACTCTAACCTAGATTTTCTTCGGATTTTTCTCCTCTTTCTTTCTTACTGGTTGGACCTGATGATCAGGCATCTGAAAGAACCGGAAGGGTTTAATTTAAGCAACCATTGATATCAAAGTGTTTTAATAAAATCATTTTATGCCTTAGGCAATTTTCTGTATTTTGCTTGGCTCCTGGAGGATCCTACTGTTAGAAGGAAACAAACATTAAGAAATTAATTATTGTCTTTAATAAATATTCATTGTAGAAATAAAACTATATCTGCAGGAAACAAGTCACTGGACAGTTTTGTAATTAAATTTTAGTGGCCTACTTGCAGCCCAGGTTCACAAGCACCACCAGGTCAAAATTGCTTCTTTTGTGTAGGTGGGCATCCTCTCGCTAAGAACCATGAGTCACATTCTAAAATATTGCAACATTAAAAAGAACTAAGAAATGCTGAAGTGAGAGAGAAATGGAGTTTATTTTTAGCAACTTTTTTTTTTTTTAACAGCTCAGAATGGCACTGGGGTTAAGAATGTCACTTCAGTGACAAGGGTAACTATTATGCCATCTTCTGCAAAGAAATCTGTCCAAAAGAAAATGTAAAAATGGAATAAGTCATCTGCCATTCCCCGTTCTACTCATTGATCTTTGGGGCATCCATCTGTAACAATTGCTTCTAGCTTCAATAATTAGAAATAATCCTCCTCGCAAAAACTAAAGTGCATGCATGGAACATTATCAAAGGGAGTGGGAGTCATTCTTTTACAATCATATGTCATAAGTATTCAGTGACTTTATTCTTTATTCTTGTTTAAGGATAGGAGTAAACCTCCCAACCTCCTATATCTGGATTAACAGTCTGGCGTAGGTCCCCAGACAACTGCATGATTTTGTTGAAATTCTTGCTCAAAGCATCACACACAGCCAAATAAATTATAAGGAAAACATTCTGTTACATGGGATTCTTATGGCTAGCAGCATTATCTGGGCCTGTAGCCAAGGGAACAGTTAAAAGGGATGTATTTATACAAACCTACATTTTGTAAAGTGTTAAGAGAGAGCTGCGCTTATTGAAGAATCATCTCTGTAACGGTTCCTTTATGTTCAAATCATGATGAAAGGAGAAAAGGGTTAAAGTTCAATTATGTAATACAGATGCATTTAATTTATTGAATGTATATACCATTTTTAGCTTCTTCTGAAAGGAGATAATGTCAGGGTTAATCTAACCTCCAATAAAAGGAAAAGCAATACTTCCAGTTTTGCCCTCCTTCCCCCAAGCTTCCTGAAAATGGGAAACAACCAGTTCCTTCTCATAATTGAATTGGTCTGGGCCACTCCAGTGGAGAATGCAGATTTACAAGTAACTTGGAACCAAATCATAATTGACTCTCCTGGTTAAAATCAGTACTTCAAATTGCAGTTAAAGGTAAATATGGAGCCAATGTGCAGCCAGGAATAAGATGCAACATATTCCCATCTGGAATTGTTGATGAGCATTCTGGCTGCTGCATTTTACATAATTGAAAATTCTCGATAGCTTCTAAATTTCCATATAGAGCCTGATACAGCTTGGTCGCTCAACTGTGAGACACTTGTAAAGCAGACAAAGCAGCACCTGCATTTTCTCCATTGCATGAGAAAAGTACACCTTCCTCCTCCTGCCCTTATTACTTTCTTTAGAGGGATGATTGCATGCATCCTGTCATATGGCATGACAGTCTGGTTTGGAAGCATTACTGCTTCAGACAGGAAGGCGATGCAGAGAAGATTATTGGTAGTTCACTTCCTTCTATCCAGGACACAGCATATAAGCGATGCTTGACTAGGATCCGCAGGTGTATGCGTGTAGATGTATACTTTCTTTATAGAGAGCAGGCAACAAACAGAATTTCATTTTTATTGTGTGGCAATGTACTCACAGTAAAAATGACAATAAAGATTATCTTATCTCATGTCTCAGATAACATTGTAACTCAAGATGGACAAAGCAAAGACTTATCTAGCCAAGGTTGCCAACTGCGGAGCCAGTAGGAATCACAAATCCTTGGACATATACTCAGCAGATTCACTCTTTGTGAAACCAAGGCTCACTTCTACCATTTTATTCCCCAACTATTTTCTCAAAAACCAGGAAGCCACCAAGAAACAGAGAGAAACTGCTCTGGAATTATTTTGCCTGGGCCTGAGATACCATCTTTTGCCAATGGCAAACCTTACCATTGACAAGTCATTAAAATCAAAGATGGAATTCTCATCCTTTAAAAAAAAACATTTTAATGCATCTACTTTGTAGGTTAAAAATGTATAAGAATGAGCCTTCGGTAGTTGATGCAAGCATTGGTGAAGAAGTCAGACTGCCTTGTCATGTAGAGGCTTCCCCGTCTTTAACCATTGAATGGCAGAAAGATGGCCATCCTATTTCATCTGCCAGGTAAGTTGTATCTTTTGACAATATTACTTGTTTTGTTGTCTTTATACTAAGTGGGAAAAAAGTCCAATGACTCCAATGAAATAGGTAAATTAAGTGTCTGTAAGTCTGTCGAGATTCTCATCATCCAGGTCATGGTTGTCCCAAAGGTGCTTTTTCAGGAGGCAATTGGACTTACTTGGTTTTTCTTTGAAGACTACTATTCTATCAGAGCTGAAGAAGCTTCTTGGATGAGAAGCGAAATGTCTTCAAAGAAAAAACAAGAAAGTCCAGTTGATTCCTGAAAAAGCACCTTTGGGGCAACCATAACTGGGATGACTGACAATCTCTACAGACTTTTAGCTCTACAATTTGGGATAAACACTCTTTGAATGGTGTGGGAATGGGAATGGATTTCCAGAGAGAAATTTGCAGACTACAGGAACCAGGAACACTACTCAGGTGGCCCTGGGGACACAGATAAACCTCCAAGTGCTTCAATGACCCTCTAAAAGGATGCAAATAACCAGCTGTCTGCAAGGAATATAAATCCTTCCAATCCCCACTATCCTGTCAGAGTTGAAGAAGCTTCTTAGATGAGAAATGAAACATCTTCAAAGAAATAAACAAGAAAGTCCAGTTGCCTCCTGAAAAAGCACCTTTGGGACAAGTGTCTGTAAATTTTCCATTTCTGTTTTTCCCTTATGACACTTTCTTCTCTGTATTATTTTACAGCTATACTTTCATATTTCAGTAGGGTATTTTTTTTAGCATTCCCTATTCATGTTTTCCTACATTTCTTTCTCCTACTTCCTTACATTTTTCTGGTCACCTTGGTTTTGTGTTACTGAATGAGTTGACCAAAGAGACCCCATTTTGTTACAGGTAGTCCTTGGGTTACAACAGCATTTGGGATCAGAATTTCTATAGCTAAGCAATGTGGAGATAAAGTGCCATGTCATGTGAGCACATTGCTTAGTAATGGCAGGAGTCCCAGTATCCATTGTAACCCTAGGTCCATGGGGGTCATTAAGTGGGACGTGAGAAAAGGCAGAAGTCCTACACAATGAAGCTAGTGGTTTCTGCCACCAGTTGGGGGGAGATGCCTGATGTATGCAGTGTGTGGATGTCATAGGAGGATCAGGGTGGATGCTATGGGCCAATTTCACAGGAGGCAGGTATTCTACAATATTCAACAAATTCTACCAAGCATAGGTAGATATGACACAGAATGCCACAGACAGGTGCTAAGCATCACAGGTAGTCAAAAAAAGTAGCAAAAATCATTGTCAACTTCCTGCCAGCTTCCCTATTGCTTTACTTGTGGAAAGCAGGTGGAGAATGTTGGAAATTGTGACCACAAGTCTATGTGACAATGTAATTGCAAATTGGGCACCAAGCTCCAACATGACCACATGATCATGGGACGCTGTGGTACTCAAAACTCCCTCTTGTTCAGCATTATCATACAGTATCTTTGAACAATTGCTGATTACACGGTTATAAACCAATCCACCAACCCTTTTTTCCATACCATTTTATTTCTCCTTGTCCTGCCCTAGGTTTAGTAGAACACTTCACACAGATGAACTAGCTCCAGATTTCTCCTAAAGAAATCTGAGTAAGATGGACTGAAATGCACCATGTTTACAAAAGAAATCTCGGAAAACCCAAACAGGCACCTTTTCCCTCCTTTATCTTCCATGAGCTTTCCTAAACATGATTAGGAACACAGCATAATGTGATGATCAGTATCTAGGACCAGGCAGTTTCAAATCTTCTCTCAATCATGGCATTTTGAATAGACTTTGGGTCAGCCACTAATCCTTAAGGCTAGGTCCCACTGGCCGACGGACACAAAATGTATGCATAAAGGACACAGCGGACAAGCAAAATTTCGGGGGTGGCTCCATCCGTTTTCATCTGCTCCAAAAAGTGGCAAAAATTTGCATAAACAGAACGGAAAAGATCAGAAAAGAACGGACGTGGGTAGTACGTAGTGGGCATGTTAAGCGGATGTACATAGGAAACCTAGCGGATGACAGTGGATGGAAGCGGATGACACATCCAAAGGGGTTCCGGGGGAGAATTGGGAAGCGAACACATAGCGGAAGGGGCGGATGCATAGCGGATGACGTGGATGCATCACAGATGCCTATAGGAAGCAAAGTGGATGCCGCGCAGATGTATATCAGATGCAAAGTTTTCACTGCGCATGCGGGGAGTATGAATTGCATCAGCTCCGCAGATATAAAAGGATGCAGCATGCATGCAGTCAGCATTCAAGGGAAAGACGTGCTGCCACATACATCTAGCAGGAACATCATGGTTCGTCAGTCAGGGAAGAAGAGGAAGCCGGTGCCTACTCATTCCAGCCCTGGCAAGAAGGACAGAACCAGCATCCCACCCCCTGGCACTGACTCTGAAGCTGCTGTTGCTGCTGCTGCTGTGGTGGATCAGCCCCAAGCCCCTCAAGCCCCTCAAGCCCCTCAAAGCCCTGCTGCTGAAGGCCCTGCTGCTCAAGCCCCTGAAGGCCCTGCTGCTCAAGCCCCTGAAGGCCCTGTTGCTCAAGCCCCTGAAGGCCCTGCTGAAGCCCCTGCCAGAGGGAGGAAGAGGCAAGGGAAGGAGAAGGGAGAGAAGAAACAGTACACCATTTCTGAGGAGCATGAGGATGAGGTGCTGGAATGGCTGAGGGAGAATGGGTACCTCTGGAGAAAGGGCCACAGACTCTATCGTGACACCAAGAAGAAGCAGGCAGCTTGGAGAGACAAGGCAGAGAGAGAGCCTGGGGTACACTGCAAATGTACTCCTGGGATGGTGGAAGCACATGCACACCTGGTATGGCAAGCTACACCTCAAAAAATCCGGACAGGCCGCTGTCAAGCTCACTGACCAGGAGATGTACGTCATGGCCAAGTGCAGTTTCCTGGAGGGTGAGGTCCGCCACCGAGGAGCAGCCCCTCTGACACCCCTCTCCCTCAGACAGCCCACAGACCGCCAGTCCTCTTCCAGCCAGGAGCCAGCTACCCTGTCCAGGCAGGTGTCTTCAGAGGGCCCCACGGCAGAGACCCCCCCGACAGCTGCACTCCCCATACCGGTGGACTTGGAGGATCCCCTGTCACAAATGGAGGAAGAAGCAGCAGCCACCAGAGGCCAACCCACCCCCACCCCCAGCTCCAGAGGATTCAGGCAGAGAGGCAGATTGGAGGGCCAGAACCACAGTGTCCTGTTGGAGATCAGGGACACAATGAAGACCAGCACAGAACTTCTCTCTCAGCTGGTCCACTTGGACAGAGTATCCTCAGGCCACCACACCTTCATCACCTATGTGAGCCACACCCTCAGGGACCTGCCCAAGGCCCAGTACCAGTGTTGAAGGAGAAGATAACAATACTTCTGCACAACCCTCAAGGCCCAGCTGAAGCTGCTCCTACCCAGTCCAGGTCTGCTCCTCCACCCCAGGCGATGTCACAGCCCTTCCACGGCTTTCAACAGCCCCTCACCTACCAAGGCTACGACTACCAGGACTTCCCACAGCAGAAGCAGACCTTCCCAGTCCAGGCCCAGGTTCATTGAATGCCACAGATGCCAGTCCTCACCCAGCTGCAGACCAGACAGCCCCACTACACTCCTCCTTCCTCCACCCCACAGCCAAGCCCATCAACAGACAATCTGTCATCAGTCTTGGGCCTCACATCTCAGGTCCTTGATGAAGGGCCTCTCAACCTCACGGGACTGAGTCAGCTCTCGGACAGCTTCCTGAACACACTATCCCCTGTTGTACTCTCGGGGCCAAGCACCCCAAATTGCACCTCAGACCATCACTCAAGCCACAGCCACCTCCACAGTCCCTGCCTGCTTAACAGCTGAGACCATGGACATGACTCAGAGTGACTGAGAATAGTGTCAAAGACTGAGTTGTACTTGTTCAGTTTATCTTTGCTTAAGGCACTTTGCCTTTGCATGCTTGTGGGATAGATAAGGATAGTTGTGGGATAGATAAACCTCCAGTGCAAGCATAGTGGGACTGTATGGTCCCCCCTCCCAGCTGCCACACATATGGACCTTTATTATCAATAACAATTTATTCATTGATCAACACATTTTAAAATAAACAAAGCTCTTTATTAATGTCCTATTCATTGTAGGACCACTCAACATATATGGCACAATCTCATCAGTGTTATACAACAGGCTCAAGGAAGCATCCATTAATCATCGATCATCCTGTCTTGCCACTCCACTGCTCCAGCTGGGGAGTTGCACCAGTGTCTCAGTAGGTTGTGCTGCTTCTTCCCTTCACATGAAGCTCTGTTGGGGCCTTGTATATCCACAGTGTCTATCAGGTTTCATCCTTGCCTCCATTCACCAGGCTCCATGTCCCCATTCCCTTGTTGACAGTCCACAAGTCTGTTCTGCAACACTGGGTAGCGGGTGCGCATGAGATTGTGCAGGATGCAGCAAGCTTCCACAATGCTCCTCACAGTCTGTGGCTCATGCTGCATGGTGGTGAGAAGTATCTGGAACCTGTTGGCCAGGATGCCAAAGACGTTCTCCACCACCCGTCTTGCCCTGGACAGCCTGTAGTTGAAGATCCTCTCTTCACGGGTGAGGTATCTTGAATTGTATGGCTTCATGAGGTAGGTTCTGAGGGAGATGGCATCATCACCAATGATGAAGTAGGGCACATCTTGTGTGTCATTGGGTAGGGGGTCTGGACCTGGAAAACCCATGATGAGGTTGCGTTCCAGCCCATCCTTGAGGTCACTAGCGTTGTATACCTGGCCATCTGAAGCTGACCCGTTGCCTGACGCATAAATGTCGATGAACTTGTAGTCAGCATCAACCATGGCAAAGAGGATGATGCTGAAGAAGCCCTTGTAGTTGAAATAAGTGGACCCTGAGTTGGCTGAAGCTTTGCCGGCCATGTGCTTCCCATCTATGGCTCCAACGGTGTGGGGAAAGTTCCACCTCTGATACCACTCTTCTGCAACTTTCCTCCAGCCTTGTTCAGTGGTGGGACAATGGAGGAGCTCCTCCACGTATTCTTCGATGATGGCCTGCACTAATTCTCTGACCACTTTGTTGATGGTGTTGTGTGGCACCCTCCACGCATACTGCATGTTTCTGTATGTGGTCCCAGAGGCCAGGTGCCGCAGAGTCAGTGCCACCTTCAGTCCAGGGTCCAGGTTGGGATGGAAGTTGGTGCTAGGCTTGGTCAACCTCGGTCTCAGATGCTCTACAAGTTCGTCAAACATGGCTGGTGGCATCCTCATGAAGTGATGGAATGCACGAGGGTCTTCATTCCTCAGCTCCACCATCAACTGGTCATAGAGTCCAAACTCCATTCTTCTCACGACCCATCCTCGGACCCACACAGCTCTTGGACCTCTCCTTCTTCTCCTTGTGTATCAAAGGTGAAACAGTCTGAACAGATTTTGGTTCTGGGGATGAATGATTGCAGCTACCATACGGACTGTGTCATGATCCATGGTGGAGAACAATGGATGATGTGGAAGACCAAGACCAAGGGTGAAGAGGTCTGTACACCACAGCAGCTGGACTCATACTGAGATCCAGATGATTTTCTCCCCCTTTTTATAGGAAATATTGGTAGTCCACTAGGTGTCCTTCTACATACTCTAGACATACTGCAGACATCCTAAATATACGAGATACATCCCAGATACAAACGTTTTGTCCGTTTTAATCCTTTATATATGAGATGCATACGCTTACATCCTTTCTATTTCCGTGCTACTAACGCTGTGTAGATGTTCCGTGCACCTTTTGTTTCCTCCCTCTTTCCGTTTTCAGCTGCAGCGGATGTGAGTTGAGGGGATGGCCAGAGGATGCAGAGAGGATACAGCGGACGTTTAACGGATGATAACGGATATAGAACGTTTGTTGCCCGTATATGTCGTGGATGTACATCGTACGCGGCGGAAAGTTCATCCGTTCACAAAGTTTTGTGCAGCTCAAAACTTCTTGCGCGGATGAAATCGCAGTGGACGGATCCTCGATGGATAGAGCATATGAAACACGTATGCAATGAGTACACAACGGATGCATAGCGTTTTCCAACGGATGGCAAGCTTTTTTTAACGTTTTACATCCTCCTTGCATCCGTAAGTGCAGTGGGACAGGGCCTTTACTTCATCCTCTCTCATTAAATTCTTACTGTGTGGATAAAATAGGGAGGACCCCCCTCTTCCCATGTACATCATTGAAGTACCAGAAGACAGGCTATCAAAGGGATGTCTTAATTCTCCCAGAAGGCATCTCTCTATTAATACATTCCTGCTTCATCCATCCATGTAGCAATCCATCCATTTGAATGATTCAATATTTGTGGCCTGAAGTGATCCGCCAAAGACTGTCATTTGACAGTCTGAATATTAGTTGTTCTTAAACTGCTTACAGCCTGGATAGGTACCTTGCATTGTAATTATACTCAGCTCAATGCTTTTTTTTTAATTTTTGACTCTTGCATGCTTTAAGTGAAACAGCCAACTTACTACCAGCTGCTCAGAAATATTAATTTTAAGAGTGGACTGATTTACACAGGATCCAAAATGAAAACCAAATACCTTTACAGCTTGTATTTCCTTAACATCCCAGCCAACTGTGGTTCACTCAGCAAACCATGGCTTAATGCAATATAACCCAGCTATTTTTAATTAGCTTGCAGCAATTAAGCTGGACTGATGACACTTGATCCCAGAGTGATTGTTAACATATTTGAACCTTAGGAGCTCATAGCTTATATTCAGAATTCTGTACATTTTGACCCATTAGTTTCTCAAAACAGTAGTCTATACTCTGTGAATAAATGTACCTGCTCTTCTAAAATTCATGGCAATTTTAATTTACAGGCATAGGCAGCAACCTGATGGTACCTTGCTAATCAGTCATCTGACAGCTGAGGATGTTGGCTTCTTTACATGCATTGCTTCTAATGGTCGGGACCAAGATCAGAAAAAAGTTCAAATTAGACCTAGAGGTGTGTATGCGTGAGTTTTACTTCAGTATTACCCAAATATAATAATGAATTTGCTGCTGGATAAAAATATGGTGCTTTTTTTGCTACTAGTGTTAAACTTTAGCTGCTGATTAATAGAGCCAGTTTGGAGAGTGAACTATCTCAGCATATTTCCAGCAATTGAAACCTGGTGGCAAGAAGAAAATTTGTAAAAGTTGAATGTTGTGCTTAAGATTACAGAACTATCTCTACATGGTGGTTTCACAACTCCCTTTAGGTATGAGATCAGTTTAGTTTCATCAATGGTACCATCAAAGTGAATATTTAGAGTTTCTCATAAATTGTGCCAGGTTCAATAGGTATAGAAAATTATTCAATACATTTTTTAAAAAAGTTTGGTGGCTGTGGTAAAGATAATTCAAATTATTTAGGCTCCTAGTGGAAATATTGCTCTAGAATCAAGAAAGTAGACTTCTGGAAATTGCTGCTGCAGTGACTGATTTGTGTGCATGAGAGAATAAATCTAAGAGGGAGGTACAGTTACTGCTGTAGAACAGTTCCTACTTTTATCAGTGTAGGACAGCCATAGAGAAGTACTGAAGTATAGCTGATTGGTTACACAGTGTTTCTCTGTGTTGAATTCTATTGTGGATGTCATGTTAAGATTTTTCTCCCATGTACATGGTCTTTCACCTAGAAAGACCAAGTTTGCACAATCAGCAGGGCTGTTCAATCAGAGCTGCATTTTCAGAATTTGATGACTTTGGGGGAAAATCTTTCTGGAATTCATGACACTCTTTTCCTGCTTAGGAAACTTGAGAATTATTGACCTGCTGCCCAGACTTTCTGTGTCTGAAGGGGAGAATGCTCATCTTTATTGTGTTGTGATAGGCGACAATGTAAACATAAGATGGTCAAGGTAAGAAAAAAAAATCAGCTGTATTTACTTATTTCTTTGGTACTACTGAAACATGCAAGAAAGTATCAAGCAAGAACCAGCTACTTGGAAGATGAATCTGGATTTAGTTTTTCAAACTCATTTGATATAACCCCATTGGTGTGTTCCTTGGAAGACTCTCTGAATACTCACTCTCCCTTTATTTCCTTGTAACTGGGAGTTGGGAACAGTGTACAGCAACTGCAAGACTGCTAATTATTTACTTCTGCATAGAAATGGGGTTCCAGTAAGATCAGATGGTCGTCGTATCCATGTGACTCAAGATGGAAGCTTGTTTCTAAACAATGTTCAGCTTGGTGATGAGGGCTCCTATACGTGCAATGCCTACAGTGGCAATCATTCCGTCAGTGCCAGTACAGATGTGAAAGTCATCAAAAGGCAGCCAGAAGGTAGATATGCAGTGTTGTTCTTTTTAAATTTTCTTCTAATTTCCAGTACATTGGATTTCACAGCAGCTGCAGCCTAAATGTGTGGCATCTACTTTTCCTTCCATGACTGGAAATGTTTTCTGTTGTAGACCCTCTACATGATCCTGTACATGAAGCATACTTCTGAGCTTCCGTTTTATTTTAGAACCTCATATCTGATACTCTTTAACAGAAACATATGTAGGTAGAGTTGAAAGAGAAGTATTTGCATCTGGAAGTGGTTAATGTCTCTTTGTGCAAGCAAGATGACACCTGCCTTCAAAGCAGTAGTAGTGCATGCTCTCCTGAAGAGATCATAATTCAATATATCCATATTGGACAACTTCTGTCCTGTCCCCAACCTTCCCTTTTTAGGGGATATGCTTGAGAAGGTGATGGGGGTTCAGCTACAGAGCCAAAGAAGCAGATTTTCCAAGTATCTTTCAATCACAATCCATGCCTGATCATGAGAAGGGAAAAATGCTGTGATGGGTGTCTTGGATGCTTCCAGATGCTATTAATTCCATGATGGGCTTCAATACCATCAACCATGGTATCTTTATGGATTGCCTGCAATGGTTGGGGAAACAGTTGTGCAGTGGGCCCCATTTGCACTTGAGCCATTAGTATCAGCTAGCAATTGTTAGGAAAAAGCAGTTGAACCTGTAGCTACTCCATATTGCAGGGTTTGGCCCTCTTTCCCATGGTTATCTATATGAAATCAGTTAAACTATTCATCAATGTGGGGTTTGAGTTATCTATGGCAAACCCAGCCAAGGCTGGAGATGCTATGAGAATCTGGAATTGAGAGTCACTGGTTGTTGGGCAGCACATTAATATAATAAATTATTATTAATTGGTGCCTAAAATCTGGCACTTCAATTGCCACTGTTGGTAAGGGGGTTGAAATCCAACAGCTTGCCTCTGCAGGCTGTCCTACAAAGTGAACTCATGTCCTACAAACATGAAATCATTACTGAGACAATCCAGTCCTTGTTATTTACAAATAAATTACTTGGAAGACAATTTTAAGGTCAAAAGCTTTTAACTATGCCAGTATGACTTCAGAAAGTACTAAGCTGTAACTGCTGTTACAGTGTAGAGCATTTATTTTCAGCCTGAAACAGCTGTTTGCCATTTAGAGAATCTCTCAGCAGAAACCAATCAATTTTCTCTCAAAATGCGTTAATGCTGATGTTGCCATTTTCTATTTCTGAATGTTTGCCAAGATGTAGATTCCGTTCACAGTATTTTTGCTGGAGCTGCAGTAGTGAGAGAGAATATTTTCCACTGCATGGAATCAAATAGCCATAATGTAAATAACAAAAAGTGAACCCTCAACTGATTATGAAAAACACCTTGTTTGGTTCTGACTGACTTTCTTTCCTTCCTTCCGTAACTCTTCTAGTGCCAGCATCCCTCCCTGTGGACACAAGCAGAGAATGTGCTGATCAGCCACACCTTGCTAACTGTGATCTGATTCTACAGGCTCAGCTCTGCAATAATGAGTATTATTCCAGCTTCTGCTGTGCCAGCTGTTCTCGCCGCTATGGCTGATTCACAGGCTTGCTACCCCTCTTGAAATCCTGCTCCAGAAAAAAAAAAACACTCATCTCCAATCTGTTTATCAAGCATATACACGGGTAATCAATACAGCTAATGTGAGAACAGAGAGAACAGTTGGCAGAAATGGTATCTCCATTTTCCTAAGCTGCATTTTGTTTTACAAGAGAAACACCAAATCCTCGAACAGCTGGCTGACCTTTTCAGTTAAGGAAACAGAATTGTTCCACTAGCAAAGCTTAACAATACAGACAAGAATCAAAAGTAAGTGGGAAAGTTGCTTCAAGATAAATCAAGGATAGCAGACACATTTTAAATCAAACTTAAAAGCAAAATTAGTGCCAGAACCCACTAAGAAAATCTGCTGACCACATTTTTTTTGTGGATATTTAGCATACTGACCTAGAAACTTGTTTCCTGCAGTTATTTTAAATGACCCCGCAGTTCAGATTTAAACAGTTATAAGCAGACAATGGTTGCTTTTTTCAGCAGATACAGGAAACATTGCTGAGTTAATTACCAGCAGCAAATATCACTTAATATTTGTTGGAAATACATAGAACTCGGAACCATCTGAAGAGGAAAATGCAAGGCAATGTGGCAGAGTTTTGTACTTCAAATACTTTTAAAACAGCAAAGCTGGATTTTGTAAAGTTCATAAAAAACAGTGATCCTCTCTTCCAATTAAACATGTACACAATTGCATTAAGGCCTTTGAAAAAGGAAACAAAGTATGTTGTATCGCTTCTGCATAAACAAATACCAGAGGGCTGTGCAATTTGAGAAGTGGTGTTTGTTTCTAGACTCTCACGACTACTGCAGTCACACAATCCCCAAAGAGATACCACTGCATTAATGAGTCATAGACAAGTACCAAATTTGCACTCCTGTATGTTCCAAAGCACTGTGCAGCCCGCTCCACTAATGTACACAGCATCACAACAGAATTATTTGGTTGCTAATGCCTCAGAACTATGGAAGGGTATGCTTAACTCTTTCATTATCTCATCCCATGTGCCAGATTATTTAACACCAGGATGTCCATGTAGAAGTTCAAACTGCAGTATCTATGCATTTTCAATGGTTAACTATAAACACATTTTACAGAGCAAAACTAGAAACATCCCAAACCTCTTTGTGTTAACTATAAGACTGTCACTTATTCACAGCCTTTAAGTGTCTCAATAACTGAACACTGTAAGCTATTATAATTTCCTTTAAATGCAAAAACACAGGAAAAACCAACACTGCTGGCACATCTGCACTTTTTTCCTCACATGATTTCTGCTATAGCTTTCGGTCGACTACTCTGGACTCGATTAACTTGAAACATCCCCCAGATTTTAGGTAGCTCAAGATATCATTTCTTTTAGAAACAAAGTATATCTGTAATACAACACTACGTTTTTCATTTGCTTGCTAGAAAAACAGATATGAGAATCTGCCATTATCTATGAGAGTAATACTAAGACAAATGGATCAGAATATATGAATATATGCTGTGTATTCCGATATCTGAGGGCAGAAATGTTTTTATAGTTGGGCTACTCCATTATAAGTTTCAGATACATGAATAACCAGATAATAAAAAACAAATTCCCCTAAACAAATCTATTTTTTTAATTATCTGACTGTACAATGGGACTATCTTCACTGAAAATGAGAAACATATCAATTGTTCCTGTAAAAAATGAACAACCAGTACTGACAGCATATTATGCGAAATGTTTAGTAACTGAACAAGGCAATTCTTCTGCAGATTACCTGCTGCTGAGAACACTATATGAACTAGGTATCAAATTTTTCAGCTTCTTTAATAAAGTTGCAAATTAATTCGGTGTTAATACAATTTAACTGTAGCACAGGCATATAAACTGAGAGAACAAAATATGTTTGTATTTTCTGGCATTCAGAATTGATTTTTCATGGAAGATACAAATATCATCTTATAAAAAAACAGAAAAAAAGCATGTGGTATCCCCCCAACTGCAAATCATACTCCCGATTGTCATTTATAATCATAAGCACAAGTTTTCCTCAGGGAGTGCATTCATCAAAAACATTGACTGTATCTCCCCTTGAATGGATTGATAAGGTAAACCTGCAACAGGCAACCAACTTAAGACCCTGTCACACTGGCTGACGGATGCAAAACGTTTGTAAAAAGGACACAGCGGACAAGAAAAATGTTCCATCCGTTGTTATCCGCTCTCAAAAGGGGCAAAAATTTGCATAACCAGAGCGGATAACACGGAAAGGAACGGATGGGGGGAGGACGCAGGGCGGATGGAAAGCGGATGCGGAACGGAAGCCTCGCGGATGGAAGCGGATGAGAGCGGATAGGTCCCCTCTGCGAACGTTTTTTCCGTTTTTATGCTTTTGTTTGCGAGCTGCATCCGCTTTCATTCTTTCTCCATCCGTGCTACTAACGCTGCGCGTCCGTTCCGCATCCGTTCCGCTTCCTCCCTGCATCCGTTTACCGCTGGAGCGGATTTGAGTTGCGCGGATGCCTAGCAGATATAGCGGATGCATAACGGATGACAACGGATGCAGAACGGATGTCCCCCGTATGTCTAGCGGATGCAGAATGGACGCGTTGGATACATTTTCCGCTCAAAAGTTTTGAGCAGCTCAAAACTTTTTGAGCAGATGAAATGTCAATAGATGGATGCTGGACGGATAGAGAGGATGAAAAACGGAGGCAGTGAGTACAGAACGGATGCATCGCGTTAACCAACGGATGTCAAGTGTTTCTCTCCGTTTTAAATCCTCTTTCCATCCGTTGGTGCAGTGAGACATGAGCTTTAAAACCAACTAATCAAGGAGAGAAGCAACCTAGAACTGAGGAGAAATTTCCTGACAGAACAACTTATCAGTGGAACAACATGTTTCCAGAAGTTGTCAATTCTCCAACACAGGAAGTTTTAAAGAAGATATTGGACAACCATTTGCCTGAAATGGTGCAGGGTTTCCTGTCTGAGCAAGGGGTTGGACTAGGAGACCTCTAAGATCCCTTCCAAGTCTGTTATCTGTTGAAAAGGGACTTGACCACCTTGAGGGCCAGTTTTTCAGAATAGAAAATTTGAGAATCAAAGCAAATGTTTTGATGCTTTTAATGATGTTATCTTAGAAGCTTAAATGGTCAAACTCTGTATGATGTTGTGATTAGGATTTTTTCTTAGAACCAGGAAATACAGGTCCATGTTCACCCTTAGCCATGGAAATTCACTGAATAAATTGGGCCAGATACTTTTTCTCATGTCTTATTTCCCTATTGCTTCCAAGAGAACAGATTTTAAGACCACATCCATATCCAGTTTAGTGGAGGTTACCTGCAATAATGCTGTTCACAGTCATGATACATCACATGACAACACAAGTTTGACACACCTGCTTTAAGGCATACATGTATTTATGAATGAGTCATCAACAGATAATATCAATAATTAAAACTCTTATCTTCCACAAACTGGTCAACCCCCTTTTAAATCATTCTAACTGGTGACTTTTACCCCAGCTGCTGACAATAAAATCCAGTTTAACTACAGTAAGTGCTATGTGAAAAAGTTCTGGGTCTCCCTATATTTTACATAAATGGAATGATCTGAAGCAAGGAAAAATATTTCTGTTCATTATCCACACCATGAATTATATTATATATCTTTATTAAATCTTGCCTCCATTCAAGCAAAACAGCCACAATTATTGTGTTCATCCTGTATAACAAAGCTGCTCCATCCTCTTGATCATTTTGGTTGTGCTTTTCTGTATGTTTTTAATTCTACAATATCATGCTTCTAGTATAGTGACCAGAACAATACTCTCATCTCATAACAAGTACATGTACTTAACATTCCAGATCAATTAAAAAGAATCAATCACAATAATCCTAAGGATCCCACTATATACCTCTCAGCAATGTGAAAATTGCCAGTTTATTTCTCCTTCAATCTTTCCCCAGTTGCAAATCCAACTTTAAAACTTCATGGCAGCTTAGTGGGCAATCTCATCAAAATTTTTGGTGAGGCAAGACTACTTTTGCAGAAGCCATGCTGATTAGTTTACAGCAAGCCTCCATTCCTCTATGCATTTAAATGGTATTTTCAAATATTTTTCTAGGAGCAGAAGTTAAAGGAAATTAAAGATCAGGTGCAGTGCCTATAAAAAGTATATACACCCATGTTAAAATGCTGGATTTTTTTATATGTAGAAGAAGTCAGACCAAGATAACTAACTTCAGAATTTTTCCATTTTTAATATAACATATAAGCTGTATAATTCAATAGAAAACAAACTGAAATATTTTAGGGTGAAACATAATTTTAAAAACCCATACAGTAACATGGTGGCACAAATGTGCACTCCCTCTTAAAAGCAGGACTGTGCCTGTGTTCAGAATTAACCAATCACATTCAAATTAATGGTAAATTATAGTTAATAACACCTGCCATCAACTAAAGTTACTCTGATCAAACCAATATAAAATTCAGCTGTTCTCGTTGGATTTTTCTGACATTTCCTCAGTTGCCTCTTACAGCAAAAGCTATGGATTGCAAAGAGCTCACAAAGCATTAAAGGGTCATCATTGTTGAAAGGTATCAGTCAGGAGAAGGGTGTAAATTTTTTTCCAAGGTGTTGGATATACTATGGAACACAGTGAAGACAGTCATCAACAACTGAAGAAAATATGGCACAATAATGATATTACCAAGAACTGGCTCCCTCCAAAACAGATGAAAAAGTAAGAAAAAAACTAGTCTGAGAGGCTGCTAAGCAACAGTAAAGAAGCCGCAGGAATTTCTGGCTAGTAATGGTTGTGTATTACATGTAACAACAATCTCTTGTATTCTACATGTGTGGGGTATGGGATAAAGGTGGCAAGAAGGATGTCTTTTCTTACAAAGAAAAACATCCAAGACAGGATACATTTTGCAAAAACCTACATCAAATCTGACAAAAGGCATGTAGGAAATTGTGTTATGGTCTGATGAAATTTTTGAAATTTTTGGCCATAATCCAAAAAAGTGTGTTTGGTGCAAAAACAATAATGTGCATCACAAAATGTACACCATATAGTGAAGCATGGTGGTGGCAGTATAATGCTTTGGGGTTGCTTTTCTTCACAGGAACTGGGACTTTAGTCAAGGTGGAGGGAATTATGATCAATTCCAAGTATCAGTCAATTTTGGTACAAAACTTGTAGGCCTCTGCTAAAACACTGAAGATGAAGAATTTCACCTTTCAACATGGAAATGACCTAAAGCATACCTCCATATCAACATAAGAGCAACTTAATCAGAAAAAAATCAAAGTTTTGGAATGGCCCAGCTATAGCCCGGACTATTTCCAATTGAAAATTTGTGGGTGGCCTGAACAGGGCTGATGCCCTCACAATCTGACAGACTGGGAGCACTTTGCAAGGAAGAGTGGGCAAAGATTGCCAAAGCAAGATGTGCCATGCCAATCGGCTCTTATCCCAAAACGCTGTCATAAAATCAAAAGGTGCTTCAACAAAATATTAAAGGATATGCACACTTATACAACTATGTTATTGTATTTTTGTTATTTTCCCCCCTCAAATATTTCAATTTCTTTTTCAGTTGAATTGTACAGGCTATATGTTATATTAAAAGTGGAAAAAAATCTGAAGTGATTTGTCTTAAGTCTGATTTTTTTACACCTCAAAAAACAAACATTGTAATAGGAATATATGGGATTTTTTAATATATATACTATAGTTCATCACTTCCAAACCTCTTTTTCAAAATCCGGGTCACATTGGTATCTACTCCCATGACCGGGAAATATTATGTCATAAGATTAAAGAGAAATGATAAAACAGCAAAGCAGCTTTTGTTGCTAGATTAATGTTGAACGCATATCTGAGAGAAGCACTTTTGATGTCGGTTGATAAAATTGTACAGATAGAATTATGCCTTAATAGCAAATAACCATTGATGATTATTTGTTCATTCATTCCACACAACAATCTCCACAAGGAATGCATATTCCAAGAAGCCATTTTCCCGAGACCCAAAATAAACCCTGGTTTTATGAAAGTTTTTCTACAACAGAAGTAAGGCCTTAAAGTATTTGGACCTGTATGTGGTAAATTAATAACTGTCCATTCACTGTACAAAAATTACTGGATTATGGAAATTCTTGCCTCTGATCCCAATAGGAATTTATTTAGGCTCTACACAAATGTTTCATTGACAATATTCAATTATTGTCTGTGTGGCAGCTTTATGAGAATTCCATGCATTTACATTTGCAAAAGGTATGAATAGTTCAAGGACAAAAAGAGTGAATTTTTACTCGAGTGCAGTATGGCATAGTCCAAATTCATACATCCACCATACATGCACTTATATTTGAGGTAGCTTTGTTTTAGATTAAGCATGCTTTGTACTGAAACAAACCACTTAAGTACTGTAACTTTAAACAGCAATACCATTATGTACTAAGACACACTAAACTGAGCAAAACCAGTTTATGTCTCTAGACAATGAACAATTCTCTAGAACAAATACAAAGTTCCTCAGGGCTATTTCTGAATAATATGGTGATAATCCCTTAATGGGAAATGTGGTAATTTGTAGGAACCACATTCTTCTGGGGACATAAGAAATATATTACAAATTTCAAAATAAAAGCAAGCTGAAATTCCAGAAGTTGTAATTCTTGCTTTAAGCAATAGATACAAATGGGAATATATATCTTGCCCTGTAATTAATAGATCAGCATTTAAAATTTGGTGATCTATACACCAAATGAAATGGAGATCAAACTGGTTGCAGGAAAACAAGGAAACCTGTTGAGAAAGACACATAATCTACCACCAACATTTATTTCTGTTAAAGCAGATTATAAATCATCAGTACAAATATATAACTTACATTTGCTTGTAAGGCCAAGTTTTAAGAATAAAATTAAAAATGAGATGGACTTCATGATTTGCCAGAGGAAAGACATGGAATAGCTTCAGTCTAGCTATAAGCTTTCACATATAACAATGAGAAAAGCATTTTTTAAAAAAAAAATTCTAAACTCTATTTAATGCACCTAAAATGGGTTCATAAGTAGACCTGATTGTAAATATAATTACAGTTGTAACAGTAGTGTTAAAAGATGTAAGACAAATAAACTGCAGCAGTACATGAAAGAACCTATATGAACTCTAATATCTAATCTGATTGCTTAAAAAAGATAAAATTTACTAACTGTTTTCAAACCAAGACAATACTGTTCTTACACTACTCTACAATGATTTTTTTTAAAAAAAAAAAAATTGGTCATGATTCATGATTGTAGTTGCAATATGCTACTTACAATGATACAGAGAGGGACAAGCTAGGAACTCCACTCCCTACCCTATTCCCGTATTACTGACTGTAAATATCAGTGATAAATCAATCTTATGTACAATTTTACATCCAACCCCCTTTTTTTTATAACTTTGGCAAGATTACTTACAACTCATTCAACTTTTAATAACTAGAACTATTTAAAATAATCTAAATGCATAAAAATAAAGATTTTGGCTTTATTCTATATATATATAATTACTTGAAATGGAAGCTCATCCTTTCCCCACTGATAGCATATTCTGAGCAGCTCGCAGGTTTTCTCCACCAGCCCATTCATTACTGTGCCACGATTCCCTAACCTCTGTTTTCGCCCCAAGGGAATGGGCCATTCACAGGAAGGTAGACACATTCTTAAGATAGTAGTGAGTCATTTGCTTTTCAGCTTGTGAGGTTTCCTGAAGTTTCTGTAGAAAAAAAGGCTTCAGGTTCAATTACCTTCTTCAGCCCTTTTCAGATTCCTTTTGCCATTCAAATTCCCAAACAGGTGGCAAGGGGTATGTTTCCTGGATGATACCCCAAAAGGCTGGGCTTAAGAGCCTCTTTCCATGAGTGTCCACTCTCTATATCCCCAACCTAATTCCAAAGAGAGGACATGAGTGATTAAAAAATGCTGCCCCCAGTATACTCTTACATCCAATGCCAACACACACATACACAGAAATGAAGTACAAGCCACAGGACTGCTCAAAGTTCTATCTCAAATGTCTTCTGCAATTCGCTGGAGAAAGGGTTAGTTGGAGATGGATTAGTACGTTGTTTCGATTTACTTTCCAGTGCCGCCCACTGTGCTTCAAATGGATCCACTTGCTGGCCAGCTCCAGGAGGAAGCACGTGTTTGTCCTCTGTGGGCCACTTGGCAGGGTCCGCACCATTGAAAGCAGCAGAGCCATTGAGCTGCTGGGCAGGGGGTTTAAAGAAAGGGCTGGCAGTAGCGCTATTAGTTTCATACTGAGGAAATGTCTGCTGCTTTATAAGACTAGGTGACTGATGAGCGTGGGACACTTGACTGTGACCTGCAGTGCCAAAAACATTGGCTACCATCTGGGAAGGGGTGATTCCAATCATGGTTACACTGGAAGCTGAATAGGGCATTCCATTTGCGACCGCATAGGGCTGAGCCTGGATGAACGTAGGCTGCATGGGCTGCACCACCCCAATAGGCACAGGTGGAGGTGCAATGAAGGTGCTGCCTGGAAAAGCTGGTGCTGTCTGAGAAACCACCGCAGGAGGCTGGAGGAGCGGCTGGGGAGCTGGAGGCTGGGACTGCACCTGAGGCTGCTGTGACCGGACAGTTTTAGATACTTCTTCCAACCAACGGTCTGCCTCTGAGGGAGTGCGTCTGTGGCTTGCCTGAAACAGATTTGGTGAGGCAGCTCCCGAGTCAGCACTCCAGTCAGCACCTGTGAAAAGAAATTAAGAATGGGGTATAACCTCAATAAGACACTGTCTCCCCCTTCTTCAGAACAATTTGATGAGGAATTGAAGGAGCTTTTAATCACCATCAGGTGTAGAATAGCTAGTTTCCTATTGCCAGTCAAGAATCCGTAACAATGATTAACACACTTTGACTAATGTATGTATGAAGTTCTAGTTATGTTAACACAGATTTTAAAACTGAGACTAGATCTGGGCATTTAATTAAACAAGTTATGGGCTTGCTTCTATTTTTCAATTTCAATGTCCAGCTTCTTGTTCTAATGTTTTAAAGGAAGCCTGTTAGCCAAGTCAACTGATCTACAATAACAGATAAACTATATACCCTTCACCCTTCGGTTATAAATTCCAGGCACTCAGAAATGTGTGTAATGCAATTTGGATACAAGGCTTCATAAGTAAAAAGACATGAAATTATAATGGGGATATGAGGCCAATATGCAGGGACCGAATGGTTAATTAAATTCTATGGGAATTTGATAAACATGTAAATTATGTGAAGCAGACCTTGCACCTTTTGCTCAAATGAATAAGAATACATGAAAAATACTACTCTTCCAGGAAACTATGGCTTTTAGAAACATATATGACTTTGATTTAAACAAAAAACAATCTACTATAGCTTAGAGTTGGATTCTCAAATAGTTTTCTAAATTACTAGAAATCTTATATATTTATATTAGAAAGTTAATTACTCCAAGTACTAATTTATAACACTAAATCACTGTTTGTGTGAAGAGCCTTTTTTGCATTAAAGTTACTGGTTACTGAAACAGCCTTTTCTTCTAGTAAGCTTTAATATATTATTTATTTAATTAATTATGTTATATTATTTACCTATCCACCAACTCATTTAGCTTCCAAATTTAAAAAATGCTACATCTAAATGTCCAGCGCTTCTACTTTCCTTTAACTGTGCTTCTGGATTTTCAGAAAAACATCCTTAAGAAACATTTTGTTCGATCAGATCGAAAACTTTCAAATCCAGCATCACAAATGTTAAGCTTCTAAAAGCAACACGCCAAGATCAGTGCCCAGTCTTACCAGAAGGAGAAGCTACAGCTCCAGTTTTAGCAACAGCTGGAGCAGCAGGGGACTGAGCCCAGGGATTGGATTCACGAAGTGGTATTGCTGTAGATGCTATAGTAGTTTGAGCTGGTTTATCAGCAAACACATAGAAGGCAGAGGCAATGCCATTGACTAAAATTGGAGCAGACAACATCAATGCTATTAATTCATGCAAGGCATGCACATGACTGGAATGTTGAAAATAACACATGGTTTTGCCAGCATGCAACATACATCAAGCACTTAGTCATGCTTGTCCACTATTATTCTACAAGCATTTTTTTTATTCAACGCATTTAATTTTGTTAATTCATTTGGAAGATAGCTTGGATATTTTGCTAATATTTTAAAGGATGTTTTGTGGACTTTTCTAAGTTCTGACTATATTCCTTGCCCTCAGAGCAAGTTTAGAAGGACAAAGTGGTGGGTTGAAACATCCTGCCTTATCAGTATCCAGCCAAAAGAAAATTATTTTGACTATCAGCAGTTGCCTTTCATTATTTAAAACAAGCAGTGAGATAGTTACTGTCTCAAAGATTTGGCTGTAAACTGCATCTCATTTATAAGATATCAAAGCAAGATATAAAGGTTGTTGCTTAACATCAAAGTTGGGATATCTCTTCAACTTTAGAGCCTTGGTGTTCTTTAAAACAAGCAACGGGTAGCAAATTTACTGGCTTTATATTTACTTTATATTCATCTATCTGTTTTTTTTTTAAGTTCCAGGAGACTGGAAAATGAGTAATTGCATATAATTTCTTACACAGTAATGTTTTATCTGTAACATCTGAAAGAATGGCCTTCTCTTTTAATTTTTTTCCTATTATTAGCATGTAACTGACTGTTCTCAGTATGTCCTTGACTTTCTCGGAATTTCACATATAAGTAGCTTACAAGCAAATAATTTAGTTAAAACAGAATGATTCCAGATGCAAACAAAAAAGCTACAAGATGGTTTAAAACATTACATTGCCAGCACACAAAAGGAAAACAGCATTTGCCCATATAAAAAGTATCACATGCATCCAAGTTTAGAGGCCACACACCTTGAAAAGCTGGCGACTGCGGTGCAACTGCTGTTACTGGCTTTGTCATTGGGGCAGAGGAGAAAGGATCCTCAGATGGTATGCTAAAGGCGTTTGTAATCTGCGAGCACAATGAACTAATGCTATCGACTTCTCCTTCAGACTCGGGAACTGAAAGAAGAAGAAAAAAAGTTTGCACAGATATGACCCAGCATAATATAAAGGCACCTTTCCTGCTTTTTCACAATCTCGTTCTTTGATCTTTCCCCCCATCCCCATGATTAGGAAAAACTACATCTGTCCTCTCAAAACCCTGAGAGGAAAAGTCAAAAACGAATAAAATTTTGGGGAATGAGCATGAAGGTTTCAATTATTCTGATTTTATGTCAGTTTCTCAGAGTACTTACATCCATATTAAATATCAGAATAATGATCAAAGCTGCACAACTTTCACTTGCAAAAGCTAGGCCTTTAATTCATTAACCACTGCAAATATGTATTACTCAAGATATGCTGACCAAAGCCAAAATGTTTTTAACTAAGTGGACTCCTTATAGTTCAAAGGCAATTAACAGCAGTCAATAAATTTTAAATATAGATATCAGACCTATATTTGGTAATGTGTGGTGGTATCTAGAAATTTTGATTATATTTAGAAGAAACTTATCAGTTTCGAATTTAATATTACAACTCGGAGGTCATAAAACCAGCAACGTAATGGCACTTTGTAGTGACATATCAAATGGGAAACATAGAAGTTCTGAAGAGAATCAAACCAATATTTGTTCTCTCTGAAAAGCAAACACACTCAAAACAGAATTTGGGAACATTTTTATCTTACCTGAGTTTTTTATAGGGAAGTCAGTCTTTCTTTGCACTGTGGAGGGCAACTCATTGATTCGCAGAGAAAGCTGGCGTTTAAATGGAGACATCTTCTGGCTAAGAGCAGGGAAACCTCGGAAAGACCCCTGCCTGGCAAGCTGTTCAATAGGAGCATGTCGCCGAGGGATGGCATGAGGATTGCCGGATTCTTTTTCAGCAGAAGTTGCAACTTCAGCAGTAGGAGAAGTGGGTGAACCTGGACATGGAGCCGTATTGCCAGGTACAACACTTGAAGCAGCTGTTTTCACATCTGTTTCAACTGTAATGAAATATTTTAAGAATGAAGAAGAGCATGAATACTTGAGACTAATCTTTTTTTAAAAAAAATTATTTTAGTTTATGAAAAAGTACATTCTTGATGCAAAATATAACTTCCAGCTTATATAGTCTTTACATCTTTAACATAAGGCAAATACAGTTCAATGATTTAATTTATTAGTAATTCATGTTTCAACCATCAATTAAACATTCTTATCGCAAGGAACAAAAAACATTCATAGGATTTATTTATTGAAGAGTTGGCATGCGTTACTGTTTATATTTGCGGCCCCAAACTGAAAGGAGTGTATTTGGCTGAGTATGTGCTCTTAGTCCTTCATAATGTAAAACTGAAATAAAAATCAGATTTGGGTATGTAACAGTTCTAGAAACTGTTGGCCAGACCTTTCTTTTTAAATCTCAGGTGGCAAAGTTTGTCACTATTAGCAACAGTGATTTCCAGGCCTAAACATTTAAAGAATTGGTTTCAAATTGACCTTACTCATCTTGTGCACTAATGCCCAAGGTTCTGCACCAAAACCTGTTCAATGTGTTTTCATCTATATCTTAAGGCCTGAAATGTATTTATTTTCAATCTGCTGCTACCATTCATTTCAAGATCAGAAAGCAGCAAATTCCTTTATCCTGAGGTACATTTACAACTGGTCCTTTAGACTTCTATTTAGACACTTCCTATAGTTAATATATTTTGAGCCATGATACATCATTTCACAGAGCCACTAACTTTTTTTGCACATGAAAAGGAAAATATGAAAATGTTGCCCTCAGCTTTAGATACTGTATTTTCATGGGACAACAATGTCTAGTCTTTTTTTCCTCTCAATGAAGCTACATTTTTCATACTGCTTTGCAATCATTCATGTTCATTATTTTAAAATAACAATGTATGATATATGTCCAATAGTATATGGAGATCATCAAAAGGTATATAACGACTGTAACCTGGCTTATTTTTCTACTTAATTTGTAAAACTTACACTTAGAGGTTGATATCAGAAGGTTAAATGAGGATTGGAAAATACCAAGCTCCAATGCCAATTCTAACTCTGCCTTTCCTGCCTGGGCATGCACTGGAAATATCACACACGATGAAAGAGGAATCAGCTAACTAGATTGCACGCTCACTATTTTATAGTGAGAACCATGAGAGCCCCTCAAATTTTACTTGGCTTGTAACTTTTTAAATAAGTACAAAATGTGTAATGATCATGATTATTTTTTTCCAAGATCATTAGCTCAGAAATACTGGAAACTGTTAACGCAGGTGATTCTCCTTCATTATTTGACAACATGGGATTAAGCACAGAACTATGCTCAAAATGATGTAAAAAAAAGACAATCATTTTCCCCTCTCTAATGTATACTCAAAAGGTAAACTAATTATTCCATTTCTTTGTGACAAATAGCAAACTCCTATTTATTTACAAAATATATAAAACATTTATGTAATTTAATAATGATCATTAACCTATTGATCTTTTGGCTCTGATTCATTTTCACAAAATTAGCTCAAAAAAGCAGTGTTAGTTTGTGGAAAACAACTAAAATCCTCATGGGATGCTATTTTTAGCAGAATCAATGCATAACAATGGACAAGCTTTTGAATTCTATGTAACCCTTTTTCAGACTACATGGTATGATAAAAAGTGCTTTATGAAGACATGAGATCCAAAGTCCATCCTGGGTCCTATTTTCATATGAAGATTAAAGACTGCTTGAATTACACACTGTTAGATGCTGTAGATATCAGATTGTATTCAAGATTTTTCAGTAAAACAATAGTAGCTGACTTCCATTTTGGCAAACATTACACCCAAGTTTTACCAAGATAGAGATATTTCTCCATATCTGATGAGACACATGAGTTTCCAGAAAGATAAAGAGCAGAAATGAAGAAAACATCAACCATATAAACACAATGAAATTCGCTGCATTTTCAAGAACATGAAGAAATGCATGTTAAATACTTTATGACTTTTACACCTAGTTGAACATCTCACTGATACCTTATATGGCCTGCAAATATCTACAACATTTTAAAGAATTCAACAATACAACCTTGAAAGGGCCAGATTTGTATTCTGTTACCTTTGATGTCTTGTATTTGTCTCATGACTTCTTCTCTTTCTGCTTGTTCAGTTGCTGTAGTAACCCTGAAAGACCCCTCCCTTGTGAAAGTGGTTCTACTGGCATCAAAGGTGGCTGTCACCCCACATTCTTTCTCTCTCTTTTGCTTTCGCTCCAAACATGCTGCAAATGCACAGCCAACTGCATGACTCAACCTCTCTCCCTGAAAAAGATCTCACATTAATTAGAAATGAAACCAGAAACCTCCCAAATGATAGCTGGCACTCCATATAATCAACCTTTTTGTGTAAAATCCAACCAAAAAGGTTCAGAGCAACAAAAGAAACTAGTTTTAAGTCACATGATTTTTAACCATTTGGAGAAAAGGAGACCGAATAATTTTATTTAGTTGTGATATTACAATATGTTGATCAAATACCTACTAAAATACTGTTATAAAAATCAATTAAATTTACAGTTTAAGTTAGAACTTAAGTTTAAATGTTAAATAATTTATAATCGCAAGTAGATGAAGTCAATCATTCATATCAACATATGCACTAGACTGTTACAGTCTGTAGGAATTTAATATATTTAGATTCAAATTTGTCAGATTTATGAATGGGCTTTGTTTATTTACTGCATTTATAAATTGCCACAATAAATTAGGACTCTGGATGGTGAATGCCCAATTGATATACCACACAAGGCCATAATACAAGTTTCCAACAAATCAAAAATATGCATTTTAAATTTTGTATAATTTATATACTAAAATTGAATTAAAATCCAGGAAACATTTCCCACCCAGTACTGATTTGTACATGACATACTACTCTTTATCAAGTAAGGAGACTTACTGTGTCTTTTACAGCCATAAAGCAATGACATATCCAACGTCTTGTAGTACCATCTCGACATATGTAAGAAAATGCTCGGTCAAAATTCCTATCTGGAGCACAGAAGGAGACCTTCTCTATTGTCTGATCAACTATAAGATCCTTTAAAAAAAAGAAAGGACAATATATTTCAGGTCATTCCAGGATTTTGGAATACAGCCATGTTTTTCAACTTGTCTTTCAAAATAAAAATGTTTTCCCAATACAGGTAATTTTTTTTTAGCAATACAAATTTCTAGGGTATGTTGCATCTCTCAAGGACCTGTAACATTTTATTTAGCTGAAGTATAGCAGGCTTGATCAGAGAGCTTTAAAATGAGTTCTCTGGGAATTGGAGATAGTAAGATCTTCAGATGTGTTGTAAATCTACAGATCTACAAATGTATTTTAGAAGAAGCTGACACTGTTGCTAGAAAATAAATTCAGCAACAATTTAAAAAATATTGGCTTACAACCTCAACATCTTTGCACTAATGCAAAGCATAGAAGAAATGTAAACTTATCTTCTAATATAAATACGTCTTCATAAAAATAAAGGGGACCTGGACAGATGATTTATACAACTGAAAGATGTAATTGGTTTAAAATGAACAGAAGCATTATTAGAAAAGGAGGTGGAGTTGCACTATATGTTAGAAATATCATATTTGTTAAGAAATCTATATGAGCAAAGCTAGCAACACTGTAAACACGAATTTAATTTAAAATAAACAGAGGAACAAATATAAGTTACAGTTAATGTCTCCTATTGCCTCCCAGCCAAGGAGAAAATGTGGCTGATACTCTCCAAATGCAAACGGAAGTTCTTTCAAAGAGGCATATAATAGTAGCAATGGGGGACACAGTTATCAGCTGAGATTAGTGATGCCAAGAAAAACAAAAAGAGCTTCTTCGGATATTAAAAAGAAAAAGAGATCAGCATGCCATCTGCTCATTGAAGACAGCAAAATGGGAATAAGGTAACAAAGAAAAGGCTGAGCTACTCGAATCCGATTCTGACTCATTCTTCTCTAACAGGAAAGTATGTGAAAAGAATCATTTAATTTTGGAAACGATGCAAAATGGTCAGGGAATACCTATTTATTTTGAATATTTAAATCTCCATTATATCCAAATGAACTGAAGTGATGTGTTTATGGTCTGGTCAAACATTTCCATATTATATTTGAGAAATCATGGAAGAAAAGAGAAGGGCTGGATGACTGCAGGGGGCAAATATCTTTTTTTCAAAATAAGAAAAATGAAAATCTAGGAAATTATAGATTGGTTATTTTAACAAGCATATTCAGGAATATTCTAGAGGAGATTATAGGGATATCAATCTGTAAGCAGCCTAGAAGGTAGTCCTCGAGTTACAACCACAATCGAGACCAAAATTTATGTTGCTAAGTGAAATATTTGTTAAGTGAGTTTACCCCATTTTACGACTTTTACTTAAGAATTCTTAAATCATTGCATTGATTAAATCAATAACATGGTTCTTTAAGTGAATCTGGATTCCCCATAGACTTTGCTTTTCAGAAGGTCACAAAAGCAGATCACATGACCCCAGGACACTGCAGCCATCCTAAAAATTCAGATGCCAAGCATCTGAATGTTGATCATGTGACCAAAGGGATGCTGCAGCGTTCATAAGTGTTAAAAATGGCTGTAAGTCACTTTTTTCAGAGCCATTGTAACTTTACAAGCCACTAAATGAACTGTTGTCAGTTGAGGGCTAGCTATACTCACAGTCAACATAGATTTCCCCACAATAAGTCCTGCCAATCTAAGCTTCTGCTTTTTGGTTCGATATCTTAAGAGAATACTATAGCTATAAAACTTCTTGGTTTTAGCAGTGTCTCATGACATTCCACTTAACAAGCTAATGAAGTAGAGGTTGGATGGCTAAGTGGATATATATTTAGTCTGAATATTGTATACTAAGTGTGCTAACAGCAAGTCCTCCAGAAACTTAGGGTGAAGAATTTAAGTGAGGTACCTCAAGACCTTAGAGCCTTTACTCTTCAACTTTCTTGTTTATAATTTGAAGACAGTGTGAAAGGAATGCTTGTCAAATTTGCAAATAACACAAATGGCTAACATTGATTGAATTCAAATATTGTACTAAATCCTAATACAATATGAAATATTTGATTTTGGCTTTAAATGCTGCATAAACCCAGCACAAGCACTGTAGTTTCTGCATCATGATTTATGTATTTGCAGATTGTTAATTCAACTAATTGTGAGATTTTGTAGGATTTTTTCCCTATCATATCCAGTAAACCAAGTGTTTAACAGTTCAATATTTCTTTAAATCAGGATTTTTTTACCCAATTGCTTTTATGAGTTCAGACATACACTTATTCACATTAAGACATCAAAAGACAAATTAAAAATTTGTATTGCCTTATATGAAAGGATCAGAAAACATTTTGTTTAATCAACACTGACTCAAAACCAAACAGCAGCTAACCTTTGTTTTCTCATCCACAACTCTGAGTCCATCGGCTGAAACCCACAGGACTGCTTTAACTGCCTTCTTTCCACTCTTGCGGGGAAGGAAAAAGAGAAAAAAGAGATTATTGCTAGGCTGTTAAATAAAATGAATTCTGATTTCCTCTTTCCAAGAAGCACAAAAGTCATAAAGAGACAATATCCAACTCCAGCAGGAGTGCCCAAAGCCAGATATTCAGATCAAACAGCAAGTGCTCCAGAGAACCAAGCTGAAGCCAGTTTTTAAAAACACAATGCAAAAGGAAGGGGAAAGAACAGGATAAGTCAAGTGGGTTAAAAAAATTCATATAAAGGCAAAGAATTCAAACTCAAATTCTTTACCTATTTAAAACCAAATAAACCATCAGTTAACTCTGATGCTTAAGGAGTTACATCACAAGTAGCTCTCCCCCTTCCAACTTTTAGTAGTCAACATTCTTGGTTTTCCATGATCTCAAAATTCCACCTAAGTTCCTCTCAAAGGAATTATGCATAACACTGCCATTAAATTTTCATAATTTAGCCTACTCCTTCCCCAAGAGCCCATGTAAGGTATAAGCACTTCTACTGCCTTATTTTTATTTTAAGCTAACTGGTAATAGAAGATAATCCTTGCAGATATATGGATATTTCTATAAATATGGAAACTAAAATCCCACCTTTCTCATCCCACTTTTTATGAACTTACTTAAAAACATTTAAACCATCCTTGCAGAAATATCAACGGTCTTTCCAGATTAGGTACATTTTTAATCCTGCCTTTCCTTAAAGTGCACAAGGAAGTACTCATAGTCCCTCATATTCTTACATTAACTCTGTAGCAAAGATGTAAGTTACTGACTGGAAGCTTTCTGTGAATGATATAACAATTGGTGAATTATTTTTATGCTGTCATCTATTGTTTAATTGTTGTAAACTGTCCAAAATCATATATGTGAGGTGGGCAGCTCCAGAAATTGAAATAAATACATAAATCCATCATCTAGACTGGCCTTTTAGAAATCAATACAAATACAAATTATAATAAGAAACATACCAGAAATGATAGTGAAAAGCATAGCTCCAAAAGAAAAGAGCAGTTTGATTATCTGTATACACCATTCTTTGTAGAGAAACATATTTCTCAGAGATAATATGCTTAGTGACTGTGGCAGTTTTCACCTTCTGTCCTTTATTGTATAACCTAATTTGCTTATGTAACAATACGTTAAATACAGCTAAGATTATTTCAGCCGTGTTTTTATGTGGTATGCTTTGCTAAATTCTCAGTTTATATAACTTGGCAGATCAGTGACTAAAATATTGTTAACTTAATTATGTTAACAAAACATAATATTCAATAGTTGTTTAGTTTGCTTTTTCACCTACTGTACATCTTTAGAACTTACTGTGAACCTTTAAAATTTAGCATAAGACTAAACATGCATGGTAAAAGATTGTTATGAGTATCATAACTTACAAATTTATCAAAAAGAATTAATTTTTCCATTTATATTCTGCCTTTCCGGCCATAATTGAACTGTGATTTTTCATCTAATTATGTAGTAAAGTGTCTTCATCATGAATCATGCCAAAGCTTAAGCTTTGATTTTTGTAGTTATGAAAATACCAAACTAGGAATCATGCTATTGTCCCTTCAAGCTTCACCTCTGTCATGATTTAATTAAAGTAGCATTAAGCAAGCAATCATAACTTCTGTCTGCAAATAAGGATTTTCGTATGGAGAGGGTTATTTAAGATTACAGAATAATTATGTGAAGTCAGTTGTATAACAAAAAGTGTCCTACTGCTAAGGTAAAATATTCTGTTCCAAGAAAGGATTACAACTTTATAGTAGAGTATAGTAGTCATCATAGACGTTAAGAAAAGTTACTTAACCACAGATAAGGTACAATGAAATAAGGAAACACTTTTAGTCATAGAAGGACATCACTCAGTTTTATTTCAGAGAATCTATTTGAATTTGCAAAAACAAACTTTTTTGAACTTGGATTTCTTATTTTCAAAAGCTAAGAATTCCAAAACAATTTGTCTTTTGTTGAAACAACTCACATCCATGCAAAATTCTTTTTAATCTTTGGCCCAATATTTTTTCCTTGTAATTCCAATGAACTGGTTTCAACCCTGACTTCTGAGCTTATCTGTCTACTGAACTGAGCATCAGAGAGTTCGTCTTTTAATGTCTGTCTGTGGTTTTTGTGGGTTAGCCACTGAATCAAGAGTTTTGTGACTATGTCTCATTATATTTGTGGTATTACACCCCTAAATGTGATGCAAGGTAAAACTAATATCACCATTCTTAGTTACTGTTAATTTTGCTGCACTGTGTGCGCCATTACTTTTTTTTTTTTTTTTTGCTTTGTTTCAATACTTATTTTTTTTCCAAATGAACATCTGCACTTAAATTACCTTGATGGTCACTTTCTGAAAAGACAGGATGAAAATTTTAAATGCATATACTCGGAAGAGCTGGAAACATTAGCCCTCTTGAACATGAAGTGGACCATTCATTAATTCTGAAATTACTTTTTAACAAATGTAAATTATAAATATAATCCTAAATTATATAGCCCCAAGATTCTAGCTTGACCAGATTCTATGATAATGAGAGACCTTTGAGGGAGAGGTGAGCAGAGAACCTTTTACAAGCTCCCAGAAGCAGGTTTTGTTGCCATCCATTTTGTAGGATCTCATACATATCACAGTGCTATACTATGGATGTAACTCCTTACAGCACAAACACAATGAATCATTAAACTTACTTTTCCAAAGAAGCCTTTGAAGAACTTCCTTTCCTGGAGGAACAGGGGGGACAAGTCGAATGCTATTACTGTAGGTAGCTAAAGTGTCCCAAGGTTTCAAACCAACATATACATATAAAAATGGGGATTGAAGGAAAATAGGGAATGCTTAGAGTTATCCATAGAGGATGTGACAGGAAGATGTGAAAAGTCCCATGAAAATGCATATAAAAGCCTTTCACAGACTTTTATTAGGACAGGCTATAGCTCTGAAATCAGTGGAAAGAGGGGGAAAAAAAGAATAATCAGATCCAATTTCATGCAAAATGTTTGCTTCATTTTGTTTGTTCCCTTAGCTTTTAGTAGGATTACAAGCCAAACTTGGCAGCAGACATGGACTTGTTCCAAACTGAGTGATGATGACTTGGATCACACAGATTAATTTATGACATTTTGAAAACTGGAAATATTAACAGAGATTAAATAGCATGAATACCTGGGGTGGGGTGGGTAGGAAAGAATTGCTTTTAAAAAGTGTTCAAGCCTATATACCCATCTGGTTACTCTCAAATTGTATTTTTAAAGCTGATCTGGCAAAAATGTGGAGCATCTTTATGCCACGGCTTGCTCAATAGAATTTAAATGTTTTTCTCTAAAAGGCTTCACACTAAATTCTTGTTAACATCATGCGCATTATTCTTTCTGTATATTTCTTTTCAGAAACTGTCAAGGAAAATGAGTATTCTACTAAAAACTGGAATTGCAACTTTTGCAACTTTAAGTCATGTGGAGTTCAATTCCCAGAATTCTTTAGCCAGAGGAGCTGGGAGTTGAAGTCCACATAGCTTAAAGTGCAAAGATTGAAAAACACTACTCCAGATGTTCTAAATGATAACCTTCATTACTTTTTGCCAGTACCGGCCAGAAAGCTGGAACCTGACATCACAATTTATACAGCATAAATTATCTCCTCTCTCTACTATATTTATTATCCAATATTATCCAAATTCCAGTTTGTAGAGGTAACATACAACGTATATTTAACATGTCCAGTTAAATAAATGGATGTTATAATTTGATGTGCAATTAAATTTGGTAGAATTACATTTTACATGAAGCATATTTTAGAGCTATTTACCTGTTTCAATCACAAATAAAAGCCTCAGTGTATTTTTCTCAAAACTATTAATAAGGTATGGAAGAAACAAGAGTTTAACTTGCTAGTATAATAATCATTGGTATGGCATATTAAATATTTTTATTCACACCATCATAGCCTTCCAAATTCATAGGTTCATGATAGCTGGGATAAAACCACTCCATCAATATGATGTGCTGTTGCATTTTTCCTCTCTTAGAGACAGTACTTACAGAAATTTGCAAGTTATCATTTTTTCCTCTAAATTTTCCCATATCTGTCACATGCCTATGGATTTCTCTGATGTTTATAGTTTAGGCCCTTGTATAATCAACAATGGATTTGTTTCAATCATCATAATTATTTTCTTGCTGATACAGACAGAATATATAATGAAAAAATATATAACAGATAACTATGCTTCAGTGATCAAAGTAGCTTATTATTGCAGTATAACCTTACAGAATTCCCAAATAATTGTTGAGAATAATAAGAACATAAAGCTACATTAAGTTTTTAAAAATGACTGTCACACTGCCAAGTTAAGCATTAAATATCATTATAATCATCTTTCAGAAAGTACACCAGAAGCTATCTTGTTTGGGATACTATAATTAGTTTCATTTTTAGAAAATGTTAACATGGAAAAAATTGAGATGATCCAGAGACAGTATTATTGGTGGAGAGCATGCAAAATGGATTTAGAATAGCTATGGAAGTTAATATTCAGAAACACCACTAATATTTTAAATACAATAAAACTATGTTTCTCGTACCTGCTAAAACAAGAACATATATTAACAAATATATCATACTTGCAGACAAAAACCTGACATGTTAGAACATCAACACTAAGGACAACTTTAGCTAAATTAAAAAGTATGAAGGAAATATAAAGATGCATTGGGAGTTTTGGAAGCTGCGATCACCAACAGATTGGGAGAGGCTAAGTCGGAAAAAAGATTCCCTCTTAGCAGATAAACAGCTCTAATATCACAGCCCTTCCCAACTGTCAGAATCGCACATTCCAGAGTTTCTTTCCTATATGTTAGATTATCTATTAACAATGGTTATTATTTGCAAGACCATGCCATCATGTCCTTCCAAAATTTATTCACTGTTTTGACAAAACCTGACATGTTTTTCATGCCAACAGAATTCAATATAGACCAAAATTTAACCAGTTAGCACAATACAGTGTTAAAACTGATTTAATTGTATTTCCAAACAAGCATTCCATTCAAGATACAACTGAAAACAGAATTAATGAAATGCCTCAAAACAGAATAGATAATAACAAAAAGATTCCCATTCTCTGTAGTTCAACTGAACTTGGATATGTTTTTCCCCTGTGTAAAAGGAAAAGGGGGAATGAGCATTTCTAGGAAAAAAAAAAAAACAACAGGAGGGAAAAAAGTGGGGGAAATTTTCGTGTAATTTTTTGTTGTACTGTAATTATCCAAATCCAGTGACTATACCAACTAAAGCAAGAAATAGGCATTAAAATGTCTAAAACATGGCTACATTCAAAAAGAAAATCTAGACTCAACCATCTCTAAAAGGCTTAAGGGATGTTTTGAGGAAATTATGTTCTACTGCTGCCTTGCCCAACATGGAACATTTCAGAATTTTAGAATGACAACCAAAGGGACAATTTCTAGGAAAAACATCAGGTTAAAATGGGAGTTCACTCTATGAAACTGTATTTCAGATATGTTTTTAACAAACTAATCTATGTGACAAAAGACTAGATGCCCATGTAACATTAGAAGTCTCAATAATTAAAATATGGTTTGAAAAAAGAACTTCAGCAAGGGAAAATCATCAAAATTAGCATTATGGAACAATATTTTAAAAAGCTGCATGGGCTCAATTTTGTACAAGTGCTTAAATATATGTAACAATTTTAAAAATATTTCTATTCTGAGATATTGCAAATATTACATAAAACAAGTTAAGGGCATCTTGTAACGTAGTCAAGAGAAACAGCACTGAAAAATTCAGATGACATTAACTTCTGCTACTGGGTTTTAGTCAGAAAATCTGAATTAGAGGTCACACAAAAAATTTCTAAAATTATTGTATTTTAAATTGTCCTGCATGTAGTTTCTATAAACAAATTTTCTGTGCTGCTTAGTTTTAGAGTCTAGGCTGCTGTTCCAGAAGAATATAATAGTAAACAACAAAAGCTAACACCACCAGTTGGAAGACCATTATGGCATGTGCTGTTTTTATTAGTGAGGAATCTGGACTTCAATCGTCATCCCATCCTTTCCCCCTCAATTTCTTCATACACAAGTGAAAACGGATGTTGAGAATGAAAACTGCTCTATGAACCAAATGTCAGCTGTTTAACTGAAAACCTCTGAACAGATATATATCCTAATAATTTTGGTCTATACTTAGAATACAGAATTATTCCAAATAGCTAAGATGCTGTTACTGTAAAGATAATGAGCTCAAGGACAATAGATACATCATACTTCAAAGTCTTCAAACACAACATTGATAATCAAAGTTTCTCAGTATTATTTAAAGTGTGAGATAGCTACTACAATCAGGTTTCAACACTCTTCCTAAAGCTATAGTGCAATTCCTCAGTAATAATATGAAATACTTTTATTACTTTAATAAATAATGTGCAGCTTTTGGAAAAAAATACATTTACAATCTGAAGCTGGAAAAATATAAAATAAATTAATATACATACAGCTTTTAGTCTTTTCACAGCATCTTCACATATATGCATTCCTCTGGATTCATCCACTTCTACATGTCCCAGATACTGATAATGAAAGGGAAGACATCACATTAAAATAACTTGTATAGACCAATTGACCTGTATCTAGTTAGTCAGATTCAACAATTCAAAATTTTAGAGTAAACTTACATAATAATGCAAAACATCAAAAAAACTGTAACAAAAAACAGAACCCTTCTTTCTTACAGAACAGCTTTAACTCAGTGGTGTTGGTGCCTTCGTCATATGAAGTGCCCCAAAGATTATGGTCCCTGGCTATTTCAAAACATTGACTTTCTTTGACTTTAACCATTCTTTGGTCTCACTTGTGTGCTTTTGATCGTTTTCTTACTGCATATCCCAGTTCCTTTTGAGCTTCAGTTCATGGACATATATCCTAACATCTGTCTGTAGAATTGCTATAACAATACAGAATTCATAGTTCCATCCATGGTGGCAAGCTGTCCTGATCCAGAAGCAGCAAAGCAAGCCCAAACTATAATATTACCAAGGTTATATTTCACAGACGGGATAAGAGTTTTATGCTGGAATGCATATTTTATAAAATGCAAGATCCTCCTTTATTCAAGCCAGGACACACTTCCCTTTACCTATGTTGTGAAAATCAGACCAGAATTCTGTTCTTTAAAGCAGGGGTCCCCAACCACCGGGCCCCAGACCGGTTCCGGTCCGTGGATCATTTTGTACCGGGCCTCAAAGAATGAATAATCGTGATTAAAATATGTGTAAAAATATGTTTTTAGTAAAGAAATAGTAAAGAAGCCCTTTACTATTGGGGAAGAATTGATTTTGCCGGTCTTTGAAAAAGTGTTTCTGCGTGAAACTGGTCCCTGGTACAAAAAAGGTTGGGGACCACTGTTTTAAAGAAGGCAGGACCTCACACAGTCAAATCTGATTACCATCTCATTGATCTCAACACTTGGTTCTAATTTTCCCTTCAAAAGAACTGCTAATCCTAGAAAAATCCTTACTTTTGCCACATCCCAATATATCACTTTGGATCATTTTCTTGAACAACAACCAGATATAATGTTTTTGACTCATTTGTTTAATTAGATTACCTTTATCTAGTTTCAAGATTTGTGTGGAAACAGATCATATTTACATATTTATGGAGAAATAGTGAAAATGCAAAAGGATTCTATAAATATTTCATTTTGTTTTATACTGGTCAGATTTCACCTTAAACACTGCCTATTCTCAGGCACAGCATATGAAGAATAATAGAATGAGAAAGGTTGGAAGGGACCTTAAAGTTTCTAGTCCAATACCCACCCACCCTGTTCAAGTAGGAAAAAAGTATTCTGAGAAGAGGAACAGGTTCAAAGAAAGGCTATGAGTATGATCAGATGTCTCTTTTGAATTGTACTGAAAAAACTGGGGATATAGACAGTCCTTGGCTTATAGCCATTACTTGAGTGACCCTCTGAAGTTACAACAGCACTGAAAAAAAGTTACTAATGACCATTTTTCACACTTATGACCGTTGCAGCATCCCTGTGGTCATGTGATCAAAATTCAGCCGCACGGAATGACTAATTTATTAAAAATACTAAATCCAATTTTTTTTAAACTTAGCTGCTTGGCAATGATGAATATTTATGATGGTTACAGTGTCCCGGAGTCGTATGACCACCTTTTGTGAATTTCTGACAAGCAAAGGAGAAGCCAAATTTACTTAACAATCTCTTACTAACTTAACAACTGCAATGATTCTCTTAACAACTGTAGCAAGAAAGGTTGCAAAATGTGGCAAAGTGAGGCAAAGATTGTCTCACTTACCAACAGAAATGTTGGGCTTAGCTGATCATAAGTTGAGTATTAAATTTTAAGAAGAGAAGATACTGATAATACTTTTCCAATAGTTGAAACAACACAAACAAATCATCAAGATCTATTTTTCATCTTTCAAGATTGAAATATATGTAAATTGGATATAATGTAAAGACAGATTTTCAGTGAAAGAAGAAAATTCTAGCTATAGTATTATTTTGACAGCAAAATCAATTAACTGGAAGGTGGTGGGTTCCACTTCATTGGCTGTATTCAGTCAGCTATCTATCAGAGATGCTTTCATTTAAATTCCCACAGAGAACAAGAGATTGGAATCAACAGTCTATGTAACCCTTTCATATTTCAGTTCCACATCCTTAATATGTGTTTGGAAAATTTAGTTTCATTGCAATCTGCTAGAATCCCCTTGAGTGCTTATTGTCTGACATGCTATCTGATACCAATGCAAGCTTACAAGAAGTTCCCTTTTATATGATTGAAATAAATAAAGCAATCTTCAGAGGAGTTCACAGTTAGATATTCTGAAGGCTCAGGCTAAGGACACATCATACTGTATGGTTCAACCACTAGTGCTGCTAAGAATCAAGACTGATTTTATGTCACAATCAATAAGTCAATCAATCAATCAATCACATAGTATAAACAGTTTTCTAAAGTCATGACAACTATCATTGCCTAGCACATCAAAATTATTATGTATCATGAATAGATTAATATTAAAATATATAAGTGATTAATAAGACAATTGAGAAAAAGAATATCATGTGGAATCTGACTTAAAATATATATGTATATGTGATATGTAATAGATATAAGAATATTGTTATTAATGTGGAATGAGGTAATTTAAAAAATGACTATACTATGTTAAATTTTTATAATGAATTAAAGGGAATAAATGGAAGGAAAGTACAAGGTAAATAGGTGGTAAGTTTGAATTGACAACCAAAGGGACAATTTCTAGAACTATTAGAACAAAGATGGAATTATTGAATAATAAATGGAATAATAGTATGTGATAAAATTGCAAACATGACAGATAAAAGTAATATGCGTATTGAATATAGAAATGAAATAATAATCTCAGATAATATTGTAAAGTAAGATATAAGAATATTTTAAGAAAAATGAAATAAGTTAAGATATGGACTGAAATTGGATAAAATAAGTAATTAATTTAATATTTGAGAATATCTAAAAGAAAATAGAATCAGTAATAATGTGATATGAAATTGAATAAGAAAGATGAATATGTAATTATGGTCATGTTTGTATTGAAATGTAAAACCTGGAACCACACTGCTCACCAAAAGAGATGTTTCTTTTTAAATATATATATAAAAACAAAAGAAGAAATTGAATAATGAAATTATCATGTATGTTTAAACAATATGATGATTGGCATGAGAAGAATGTACTGGAATATTGAATAATTAAATAATGAAGGATTATAATTTAACACAAATATGTGTATTAACATTAGAATTATATAAGCTTGATGAATGTAAGAGATATGATTAATGTTGCCATTTTTGTTTGCACTAAAATGTATGATGCTTAGGTGCCACACTGTTGACGTATTGATGTGTATATATAAAATAAATTTTAAAAACTGTGGGGAAAAAATTACTGTGCATCATGAACAGCTATCATTTCATCTTTGGCGACAGCTGTGTCACCTGGTTGTGCTCTTATTATTACCACTTAAAAAAAATACATCTAGAAAGCAGGGATCATTAAAGAAGTCATAAACAATAAATTTCAATTAGTAGCTATGGATATCTGGGTCATCTAGATCTGGGAATGTTCCATCTTTGACCCTGAATGTTGTACTTCCCCTTTCAACGATGGTAAATAATCTGAGGGTCTTCCTAGACTATCACAGCTCTTGCTTGAAAAACTGCAAGCAGTTGTTGCCAAGAAAACCTTTCCCTAACTCCAACAGCTGTACCCTTTCTTAGGTTGAGGGCCCTTCAGATAGTTATTAATGCTAGTCACCTCATGCAATGTGATCTACAGGGAGCTGCCCTTGAAGGCCACTTGGAAGCTTTAACTATTCCTGGATGCAATGGCGCAAGTCATGTAAAAACTCTGCTTTCTGAGCTGTATTAGTTGCTAGTTTTCTTATAGTTCAAGGTGCAATTCAAGGTGCTGATTATTACCTATAAATATGATCTGGTTACATGAGGGCATAGGCTTGGGTACTTGAGGGACTACTTGAAAGATGCTCGTCTCTCATAGAATCTGCCTGGCTGTTTATGATTCTGCAGGATTGGCACATTTTGAGTTCCTTCAATTAAATAATGTAATCTATATGGACTCTGGAAGTGCACCTTTTCTATAGCAGCACCTACCCTCTCAGATAAGGTTCCACCCAAGATCCAAATGGATCACATCCTGCTGCTGTTTAGAAGAACTATGAAGAACTATGATCTTCACCTGGGCCTTTGGTGAGGGAGATCAGGTTATCACTCAGGCTGATCTGTCACACTTACCATCTTTTATCATATTTTATGTTTTCTTTATTTTATTGTAATTTCTTTAATTGTTTTGAGCCACACAGATTCACTGACAGTCAGGCAGCATACAAGTTTAATAAATTATTATAATGGTTCATCACGCATTGGATGAGAAGCAAAGCATCTTCAAGCAAAACAATGTAAATCCAGTTGCCTTTTGAGAAGGTACCCTTGGGACAACCATGACCTGGTGACTGAGAATCTCCATAGACAATGCCACAGAACAGCATTTATAGTGTTATCTCCTTTGTAAACCATGTAAAGTAGATTGAGCTGAGAGCATTTGACTGCTTCGACTTCATGGCTGAGGGGGAACTAGACCCCAGGTCCCCTTGAGGCTAGTCCCACACCCTAATAATGTAATAATAATACCACACTGGATTTCTCACTGGTTGAAAAATTCCTATTTTAAAACAAAAAAAATCCAGAACAAAACATCTACAATAATCTATGCCTGTTCAAAATAATTATTATTTAATTATATTTATTTTGAACAGAGATAAAACTCCAGCTATGTCATTTAGATCAAAGGCAGCTAAAATATTATTGTAGCATTATAAGAATAGCTAAAATAACTCACCAAGGGAAAGAATGCACTTTCCCTGAAAGTAAATTTTTCATGCATATTCAAGTCCTTCCAGAAAACTGCTACTCATCCAGAAAAAGTTGTAAAATTATGAGGTCTCCATGTACAGTTAGCATTTTAATAATTTTAAACAGCTTCCTGACTAGCAATCAGTATTTGTTACAAGAGTCAGAATACAGGCTTTAAGAATTTTTTGAAATCTTCTCTAACTTTTGATCTTTCTTGGCTACTGCCTTCTGACAGGCTGTTTCTCAGGCTCACTGCAAATATTCCACTGCAAATACTCCTTGCCTGTTTTTTTGCTTTAATGAACTCTTGGACAACAACTCAACTGTGAAAAACAAAAGCAGTACAGTACACAAATACTTGGTGTTTTTACCAGGAAATAAAGAAATAGGCGAGTCAGGGTTGTCTTGGCTTGATTTATTAGTCGATATTCTGAAGTTACACAAGAACTAATAAGAGATGTCAGAAAAAGAGTTATTGCTGAGGGATTACAATATTGCAAGACACTGGCAGTAATGCCAGAAAATTAAAGGAGTTTACAGAGGCATAAATGTTTTTTAAATTTGAGCAAATAGAATATTCCTTATTTAATTAATATCCTGCATATTCCTTACCCAAGAAAAATGGAAAATAAAGCTGGATATACAGATCCAACTTGTATACTTGTAAATAATTTAAATTTATAACCCAATCAATTAAGGGAATTGAGTATTTTCCAATCAAGTCAATCATAAACAGTAGTGTTTATATTTCACAAGTTTGCCTGAATAGCAATTGGCACTTCAAAACTAAAGATCAGCAAATCAGTGTAGGAACAAGAAAAGAACACAATTTTAGTGGTTGGATTTGCCCATCACTCACTTTAAAAAAGATGCCCAGCAAAATCAGGTGAATTGAGCTGCATACTGACTGAATACTGCAGTAGACTCTATTCTATTTCACAAATTCACAGAAAGGAAGTTAAAATATTTTCCTTCCAGAATTTGAAGTATTTTATTTGCATCTTACTAATGAATAGAAAAGAACTGGCCCGCAGTGCCTCAGCCTGGCTCAGGCTGACCAGGTGCTGATCTACAATCTGGTGGTGGCCATTTTCATTGGCACAGTGCTACAAGAGGTTCTCACAACTGAAAATGGAGCTCGGGAGGGATGCGTGTGGCACTCCCATGCTTCGTTTTTATTGGCAGAGTGCTGCAGGAGGCCATTTTCAAAACGAACAAAACAAATTTGTTTGCCCTCCACTACCTAGGGCAAGGATTTGACCCTCTCCCTGGTCTTTCCTTCCTCCATTAGAGACAATGGATCTCGCCAGCCCCATCTGGGTCACCACAGGTGCCACCGACATTAGTGACGTCAAGCTGGCCATGCCCACCCTGGTCATGCTCCCTGGTCATACCCCTGAGGTCAAAAACAACCCTGATGAGGCCCTCAATGAAATCAAGTTTGACACTCTTGGTTTAGTGCCTCTTTCATGAAATAATGTGGATCGCATGAAGCAGAACTATTAAAAGGAAAGTGAAGATAAATATCACTTGGGGAAAACAAGAAATCTAATAATCGTTCAAAAAGCTGACAAAGCTAGTTTTTTAAACTGAATATTCATTTATCAAGCATGCAAACCATAATAGTTTGGGTTTAGATTAATCTACATTAATCTAAGATTTGTTTTGCTGAATCAATGAAATCTGCAAGTTCATATGTAACGCAATACCATAAACCATGATTTACAAACCATAGTGATGATGCAAAACCAATGACTTATAATATGATTTTAAGGCAACGTATGAACAAAGGATCTGCTACACTTTACAATCAAAGCCAAAGAGATGCTTTTGAGGGGACTTGATTGTGCATGTTGCATAGATTGGTGTCCCCCTGCATCTTTTTCTGGTTCCCATAGTAGCAACACAATCTCAGGAAAATATGCCTTTGAAGAAGCCAACATAGAAATGGCCAAGGGCATGCTGTCAGCCTCTCCTTAACTCAAACATGACTTTTCATTGCATCATGCTGTTACTGGGAAAGGCTGGAAAAAGAAACTATTTCTTCACAGAAGCACTGATAGGTGGGTCATGTGCACCTATGTTGACCCTAAAGCACCTTTTTGGCTTCATATTCAAAGAGCTTTATATCCCTAATGTGTATTCAGGCAAAGAGTAAGCAGGTGATCTTGAACAAGAAGCATCCAGTTGGGCCTTCAAAATTAATCTCTAGATACAGTTGTCTATGTGGATTAAAATTACAATTAGACATTTTAGAATTTTCAGCCTTTCTCAAAGCTATTTTATAACACTGTTGTACAAAGAAATGCCACGGGGAAAAATCTATAGATTCAAACATGAAAATAGTTTTACTTGCAAAGGAACATAAATTTGTTCAACTATGTCCGTCTTTTCTAACAGCTCTGCTTTCCTCACCCCTCTTTAAAATCTACAATAATCTAAATTCGCCTTCATAAAATGCTTTATCATTTCACAAAAGAAACCACTGTGAAAATTGAGAGAATACACATATTTATTTACATTTTGTTTATACCTTAATCAGATTTGTACCAAATGCTGAGCCAGTAATTTATTTTAATGTGATCTGTCTCAGATGAAGTACCATAGTCTCTCTGAGAAAAAAAGACCCAATGTTAAATCATGGCTTATACATCCTAGTTTTAACCATGCATTGCTGTTTTTCAATGTGGGATCCTGAATTTCTGTTTCTGTCCTTGTCTGTCTATAGTCATGTAATCCAATAGCAGCCAAAAAAGAACTCTTTATAAGCTGTACTTTCTTGATCAAAATCCAAAAGACCAACATTTGCCTTATCCGTTTCACAGAAATGAAAAGACAGTGCTTAGGAAAGTACAGATAGATTCAAGATACATAATACCCTTACAAAAGGAGATGCATATAGATGAATAAATCTGTCATTAAAAGAAACCCACAAATACAAACACTAGAAAGTAATTTCTTATCAAATAGGACTGCCATCTTGTACCAAACTTTGGATGGCTTGCAATCAAGAAATAAGACCACGTCCATGTACAATAAAAGTTGTATATTAAAACCGAAGACCTGGCACCATAACTAAACTTTCCCATGAAGGCCCACAACAGATACATTTCATGAAGCTCACCCTATCTCAGTGATTGATGAAAAAGTCAGGCCTTGAGTACTTTTAAGAATGTTAAAAGAGTGTGGGGCTGCCAAATTTCAGGGAGATGGGGCTGCCACAAAAAGCACAAGCTTTTCAATCAGATTAACAGATAATCAGAATTGGAAAAGACCTTGTAGGTCATCTAGTCCAACCCCCCACCCAAATGGGAGACCCTACACCATTTCGGACAAATGGCAGTCCAATCTCTTCTTGAAAGTCTCAAGTGATGGCGCTCCCACAACTTCCGAGGGCAACTTCTGTTCCATTGGTTGATTGTTCTCACTGTCAGAAAGTTTCTCCTTATTTCCAGGTCAAATCTCTCCTTTCTCAGTTTCCATCCATTATTCCTTGTCTGGCTTTTAGGTGCTTTAGAAAATAGCTTGATCCCTTCCTCTCTGTGGCAGCCCCTCAAATATTGGAAGACCGCTATCATGTCTCCCTTGGTCCTTCTCTTTACTAGACTAGCCAAGCCCAGTTCCTATAACCATTCTTCATATGTTTTAGTCTCCTGTCCCCTAGTCATCCTGGTTGCTCTTCTCTGCACTTTTTCTAGCTTCCTAGGTCCCATAAGATGGCAACATTCAAGGGAAGCCAGTTCTGAACACCTTAGTAGTGCTGAGAGATGTGGAACCCCTGCTGTAAAACCTTAGTGTTAAAGAAATCTGCTGGTTTCTATCAGCCCAGCTTGTCTTAGGTTGTTATGAAACGTACTCTCCCTTCGTACTCTCCCTTCACATCCTTTTAAAGTTGCTTCCTTTAACGGAACCATTTGTTACTTCCTCCCATCTGTCATTACATGAAGAGCAAATGTGTTCTCTTGGCTGATGATGTACAGCTGTTCAATACCACAGACAATACTGCTACCCTTCAAAAAGATCTTGACTATGTATCAGAATGGTCAAACAAATGGCAACTTCAAATCTCAACAAATAAATGCTCTGTCTTACATATTGGCAAAAAAAATCAGAAAATAAAATACAAGCTGAATAATCAAGACCTTGTTGATGATCCAAGCTCTGTAAAGGACCTTGGAATACTCATCTCTAATGATCTAGGTGTTAGAGCCCACTGTAACTACATAGCCAAAAAGGCATTAAGAGTTGTTAACCTAATCCTACATAGCTATTTCTCTGGTAATACCACACTACTGACTAGAGCATACAAAACATTTCCTAGACCAATACTCGAATACAGCTCATCACTCTGGAACCCACATTATGTATCCGACATTAGCACAGTTGAGAAAGTCCAGAAATATTTCACAAGAAGAGTTCTCCACTCCTCTGATCATTGTAGAATACCTTATGCCACCAGACTTGAAATTCTAGACCTAGAAAACCTAGAACTACGCTGCCTTTGGTCCGATCTAAGTATAGCATATAAAATCATACATTGCAATGTCCTACCTGTCAATGAATACTTCAGCTTCAACCATAACAATACAAGAGCAAACAATAGATACAAACTCAAGGTTAATCCCACCAAACTTGATGGCAGGAAATATGACTTCAGCAACAGAGTGGTCAATGTCTGGAATACTTTACCTGACTCTATGGTTTCTTCCCCAAACCGCCAAAACTTTAACCTTAGACTGTCTACTATTGACCTCACCCCTTTCCTAAGAGGTCTGCAGGGGCGTGCATAAGTGCACCAACTTGCCTACCGTCCCTGTCCTATTGTTTCTTTTATTTTTCTTATATGTACCCATTTCATGTATTCATAACTATGTATGTACTTATACCTATTATCTTGTAAGCAATTGACAAATCAAATAAATAAATAAATAAATAAATAAATCTGAAGTAATCAAAATGCCAAAGAAACCAAAAACAAAACAGGGTTAGGAGCATAATGTAAAGGTTACTTCTGTTTATCAGAAATTATTTCAAGACACTATGCATATGAAGAATTTGCTCACAGAGAAAATGGACCCCCTGTGGGAAACAGAATAAGTATATATATATTTTTATCACTCTTTAGTGTGAATCACGCTTTCTGCCTTCAGTAGCAATTTTCTATAATTAACGTTTTATGTAAAACTATATATTTCTGATTAAAATGAAAGACATGCAGAAGCTTTTATAATCCTAGCAAACTGGATAACATGTTTTTAATAGACAGGGACACTTTTATTAAAATACCCTCTGAACGTGGCAGAAGGTTAACAGTATTTCAATTAATAGGTTTACAAAATAAGCTTTCCAGTATGATAATTCATTCTGGATCCAGAATGCTTCCTTAGAAGAGGGAGCTGTTGCACCTGCTTTGAAGGAGACAGTGATCTGTCTCCTACTCCACAGATCAACATTGGACACAGCAGTGCTGGACAATTTTCATCCTGTGTCCAATCTTCTCTTCTTGCAGAAGATTGTCGAGATGGAGGTAGGCTACAGATTAAAGTCAGGCTTCAGATTGGGACACAATATTGAAGTGGCATTGATTGTGGTTGTGGATGACTTCTTACAGGCCCAGGATGACAATGGTACACCTCCATCTTAGCCCTAATTGATCCATCAGCAGCTTTTAATACCATTAATCATGGTATCTTTGGAACTGTTGAAGGTACCTGGAATGGAAGGCAGTTCATCCAAGGCCATTCCAGTCATTGTTGGTAAGGAAAGAAAACCTCTGCTTTATGGAATGCATAAGGGCTCAACTCTCTTCCCAGATGTACATAAAGCTGTTGGATATAATTCACTGGCACAGAATAAAATACTATCTGTATATTGATGATACTTGGCTGTACATCTCTGCTTCAGAATACCCAGGTGATGTCACTGAGGTGCTTTCCTAGTGCCTGAAGGCTACATTGGTCTAAATAAAATAAATTGGCTTCAACTCAATCCTGACAAATCTGAGAGGCTGTGGATTTAGAGTCTCCCATACCTAGCAACTTCCATCAGGCTGGGCTGATATTTGTCAGTCAGAGCTGGTGCACAATTTGGAGGTTCTCTTGTACTCATGGCTCAGCTCTAAAAGCAGATAGCATCCATGGCCAGGAAAGCTTTTATACAAATACATTTTGTGCACGAGTTGAGCCCTTTCCTAGTTTGAGGTGCACTGTTCAAAGTTACTCATTCCTAAGTTACCTTCCAACTGGACTATGTAATACATCACATAAGGGGCTGCCCTTGAAGATCATTTGGAATGTACAGCTCGTCCAGAACGCAGAAGTACAGTTAGCAGTGGACACATCTTGATATGCACTCATGTATTACCACTGTTGTGTGAGAGCTGCACTAACTTCCAAGTAACTGTCTAGCTACAGTTCAAAATGTCAGATGTCACTTTAAAGTCCTACATAGCATGTAGCACGTTACCTTCAGTATTCCTACTGAATATGGCAGACTGAACACGATCCAGGTTTGTCAGTAAAACAGGGTCACCTGGTGGGGTCTTGGAAGCATGTTTTATTTATCATAGTAGCTTCTGCAGATGCTGTGTTCCCTGCCTGTTTTTCAACCCTCCCGACTACCAATGGTTGGAATCGCCAATTTTGTACCTTGGCTACATTCACAAAACATGCCAACTCTCAACCCTCTTGTCAGAGGATTCCAATCATGGTGTTAATTTATTTCCAAGGCAAAAGGAAACCACGTTGTACCTCTCCTTTTTCTCAGCCATGTATCACATGAGACACGGATTCCCTTCTTCCTGCCATGGCCAGAAATCAGAGTTCTGAAGGTGCTGCATTTCCTTCAAAATGTCCATCCAGCTTTCAACCTTTCCAGGTACCAAGTAATCCATGATCCACCTTATATTTACTGGAAGAGGGTCATGACTTACAGTCTAAGAACTCCTGCTTTAAACTATAATTTATGTTTTTCTAAAACATGTTATGAGAATCAACCACCATGATTTCTAAATTGTGGTATATATCATGGAATTGTGCAAACCGAAGCAGCTGTGCTTTATATCCAATAAACTACGGTATAGTTAATTAAATTGGGGGTAACCTCATCTATATATATGCACTTCCCAGATAGCAATCCAATACTCAGAGCCAGAACACTCCTAGTGCCTGGCAAGTCCCCAGTCTTCCTATTCTTTATTTTTAAAAAGTAACATAAATGGTTTTTGAAAAGCAATACAATCTCTAGACCTAAATATAAATCCAAAACATTCTTAGAAATGAAAGAAGGCAGAGATGTGTCTTTAAACACAGTCACACAAAAACACACAATTCTCCTTCTAGTTACCCCTATTCTCTCATCCACTCACCTAATTCTTATGTATTGTTCTTATATGTTCACACTTATTCTCGCATACATGCACGCATAAATACAGACACCGTCACAAATTTGTTCCTCACTTGCCTCTTCTGAGGCTCTCAGCTTACTCTATGCTGTTTTCAGTTCATAAAAGAAAAAGCAACAGCTGGTCCAGGAAGCTGAAAGTGACAGCAGACATCAAACAAAATGGCAGAAGAAAACAAATAAGGGAAAGGAGTTTTGTGTTTGCATATGCAAAAGAAATATTTTTAGATATTTCTATGCAGACATTTTTTCAAAAATTCAAATGTGTTTACTAGCCTAAAAAGAATGGAGAACCTTAATTTACCTTAACTGGGAAGCTGCATTTCCCAGTTCGAACCCCTTCTTCATCTGTCTGCCATTGGTGTGGTCTACTGGCTTCAGGAACGTAGACATCTTTCTTTCTCCTGAAGCTCTGTCGTAATTTATTCATTGCTCAATTTTTGGGCCCTACAAGAAAGAAAGGGGAAAAAACATTTAAACTTATAGTATGTTTTACCATTACTTTTGAACAAAATGTTTAAAAATATCATAATTTACTAATAAAAATCTGGTGCAGACTAGTCCAATGAATAAACTTACTTATATACTTATAATAATAAGCAAGAGAAGAGGGAAACTGACAGGAATTTACTTATCCATCAGGGGAATCCATAACAATTTTTCCTTTTAAGTCAAGAATGAGGCTGGCTAATGTAATATACGATTATGAACTGCACTACTTGTAGCATATTTTTCTTCCATTCTAAAAACAATCCCAGGTATACTTTCAGCAAATGTGAGCTTGAAAGTGTTTTTGAAAAAAAAAGTCAAAGCCCTACAGCAGAGAGCAACCACAGTTGATGAAAAAGGCAAAGTTTTGTCAGTTCAAGGAAAAAAGGCTCAACAAGCGAAATGGACAGTGAAAGCAATTCCTCAACAAGAGAAATGGACTGTGAAAGCAATTCTCTAGAAGGAAGACACAGAGGAGCCAATGCAGAGGTTAACAGCTATGTACTAGAAGCTAGAAACGTAGAATATATTCCATGCAACAAGAATTTAGGAAGTTTTCACAATCCTGCAGATGAAACTGGCTCTGTAAATAATAGTAAATAACAACCATAAACATATTATCACAGATATGTAAAATCTTGGAAGGAAGATGATGGTATTATCATCTGTTACTATCCCAGAGGAAGGAAGGAAGGAAGGAAGGAAGGAAGGAAGGAAGGAAGGAAGGAAGGGAGGGAGGGAGGGAGGGAGGGAGGGAGGGAGGGAGGGAATAATGATGCAAATTAATGACTAGCTATGCAAAATATGGCAGCTGGAAAGATTTGGATCCTGGAACCATTGCCTGAGGAACAAAATGATAGGCTGCTCATATATGAAGGGCTGCAGCTCACAAAGAATAACAAAAATGTATTTTAGACAAAGCAAAATTAATTAGGAGGGTTTTTATTGAATCCTATTGAGGTAGAACAAAAACTCTGAATTAAGGACCTTAGAGTTATGCACTGTAGAAAATGGAAGTGTTGCTAAGTGGAACCTATTAAACTACTCAAGGACAATCAGAAAGAATGCTGGCTCATAAAAAACATAAACTTCACAGACAGTAATGCTCAAAATGTGGAAAACATGAAAACAAGCTGAGTTTCATCTCTTAGTACAGAAGGGCAAATGTTTTAATGGTATAATGGAAATCTGGTGGGATGACTCCCATGAAAGGAATACAGTAATGAAAGGGTAACATCTGACCAAAAGGATCAAAAGCAATAGAAAAGAATACTATATTGCACTATGTGCTAAAAGTACACATTCCTTCTCAGAAACCAAAATGAAGAAATAAATTGAAAGTAACAGAAATATTTTGACAATAACTACTGCAAAATTCTTTACTTTAGAATAAAAATTAAATGTACAGCTATTAGATGAGGGCTTAATACTCGTAGTTTTGAAAAATATCTTAGAATCTTAAACTCCTGCAAATTGATATGACGCATCAGTGTGTTATAGCTGCAAAGGAGACAAATGTGTAATAAACTCGTATAACCTTTAAAAACATATGTACCATACCACTTCATTTGCTTGCTGAAGAATTTTTATGATGGCAAAGAAGTTAGAATGGACTATAGAGCAACGGAGTGGTTCAAAACAGGGTAAGGAATGAACCAAGACTGTGTACATTGCTACAATTATTCAGAAAAAAAAAACTTGGTAAAATGTTATCCATTGAGTCATAGAGTTGAAATCAACCAAGCAACTGAATAACAATGAAAGGAAAAGAAGAAAATGCTGCCAAATTTCAGGAATGTAAGTGAAAGATCAAATCCATTTTAGTAAAATAAATGGAGCTTCTATAGACATCTGTTTCACACATTACTATTTTTACTGATAAGTCTTCTTATCTGCAAATGTGTAAAGCTGAGAGAACTCCTGGACAAAATTTTTAAAAATTACGTTTGTGAACTCATCCATGTACTGTAATTACATGCCTCTGGGCTTCCTGATTTATAGAATTAATAAACCTTTTTTAAGCAGGAGAGAGGAGGTGAGCCACTTGGGGCACCTTTTTGTGAACTTTTTACAATACTCATTTCAAGCCTCCTGACCTCCTGCCTTTTCTTTGGAAGAAGAGGAAAAACTTAACCCGTTCAGAAATCAGTACCAAATTGGCTAGAGAGCACACAGAGAGTAAGCTGCACCCCACTGGTTTCTTTGAAAATATATAACAATAACAACAATAGATAAAGCTACACAGACATTGTACAGAAAGTATCAGGAAGTTAGAGTGAATGGTAAGACACACCATAGTAGATATTTTTGGAGTAATGCTTAATATATTCTTGATATTCCTAATGTACCATCAGTCCCCAAAATGTCAGGAGTCTAAATTTAGAAGAAGAAGAATGTGTTAATTTCATTATGAGAACTCCATTTTTGCTTAGATTGTCATAAATTTAGAGATGTAGCTAAAATCCAGACAGAATGATTCATCAGCTTGATATATGGAAGTTACTCACTGCCACATACCCTTTGTCAATTATAACCCATTTTGTGTGAAGCTGCTTTCTATAGCTTCTAAACCATATGCCCTTTTATTTTGTAATCAAAATTTCGATATACTGCCTAATCTAAGAATTCTTAAGCATTAGATGGTTTTGGAAAGCAACCAACAGTAGTTTAATAAACCATAATTAAATTATTCATTATGCTGAATCCACTTTGTGTCATTATTTGAGACTATCTCTTGAGAAAATATTGGACAGGAATCTTAAGCCCATGTCCCACTGCACCAATGGATGCAAAGAGGATGTAAAATGGATAAAAAAGCTTGGCATCCGTTGGACAACACGATGCATCCGTTGTGTACTCATTGCATACGTGTTTCATACGCTCTATCTGTCGAGCATCCGTCCACTGAGATTTCATCCATGCAAGAAGTTTTGAGCTGCACAAAACCTTATTAGCGGATGAACTTTCCATTATGTACGATGTACATCCGCGACATATACGGGCAACAAACGTTCTATCTTTGTTATCATCCATTAAACGTCCGCTGTATCCTCCCGGCATCCTCTGGCCATCCTCGCAACTCACATCTGCTCCAGCGGAAAACAGAAAGAGGGAGGAAACGAAAGGGGCAGAAATGTCCACACGGCGTTAGTAGCACAGAAATAGAAAGGATGTAAGCGGATGCACCTCGTATATAAAGCATTAAAACAGACAAAACGTTTGTACATGGGATGTATCTCGGATATTTAGGATGTCTGGAGTATGCCTAGAGTATATAGAAGGACACCTAGCAGACAATCGATATTTCCTATAAAAAGAGGGAGGAAATCACCTGGATCTCAGTATGAGTCCAGTAGCTGTGCTGTACACAGACCTCTTCATCCTTGGTCTTGCTCTTCCACATCATCCATTGTTCTTCACCATGGATCATAACACAGTCCTTATGGTAGCTGCGATCATTCAACACCAGAAACAATCCCTGTTCAGACTGTTTCACCTATTCTACACAAGGAGAAGAAGGAGACGTTCAAGAGCTGTGTGGGTCCGAGGATGGATCAGGAGAAGAATGGAGTTTGGACTGTATGACAAGCTGATGGTGGAGCTGAGGAATGAAGACACTCATGCATTCCAGCACTTCATGAGGATGCCACCAGCCATGTTTGATGAACTTGTAGAACTTCTGAGACCGAGGTTGACCAAGCATAGCACCAACTTCCATCCCAACCTGGACCCTGGACTGAAGGTGGCACTGACTCTGCGGCACCTGGCCTCTGGGACCACATACAGAAACATGCAGTATGCATGGAGGGTGCCATGGGTTTTCCAGATCCAGAGCCCCTACCCAATGACACACAAGATGTGCCCTACTTCATTGTGGGTGATGACGCCTTCTCCCTCAGAACCTACCTCATGAAAACCGTACAGTTCAAGATACCTCACCTGTGAAGAGAGGATCTTCAACTACAGGCTGTCCAGGGCAAGACGGGTGGTAGAGAACGCCTTTGGCATCCTGGCCAACAGGTTCCAGGTACTTCTCACCACCATACAGCATCACTCAGAAACTGTGAGGAGCATCGTAGAAGCTTGCTGCATCCTGCACAATCTCATGCGCACCCGCTACCCAGTGTTGCAGAACAGGCTCATGGACCGTCAACAAGGGAATGGGGACATGGAGCCTGGTGAATGGAGGCAAGGACGAAACCTGATGGACACTGTGGATGTACAAGGCCCCAACAGAGCTTCAAGTGAAGAAGCAGCGCAACCTACTGAGACACTGGTGCAACTCCCCAGCTGGAGCAGTGGAGTGGCAAGACAGGATGATAGATGGTATATGGATGCTTCCTTGAGCCTGTCTCATAAAACTGATGAGATTGTGCCATGTATGTTGAGTGGCCCTACAATTAATAGGGCATTAATAAAGAGCTTTGTTTATTTTGAAATATGTTGATCAATGAATAAATTGTTATTGATAAAAAAGGGCCATAGGTGTGGCAGCTGGGAGGGTGGACCATACAGTCCCACTATGCCTGCACCGGAGGTTTATCTATCCCACAGCTATCCTTACCCATCCCACAAGCATGCAAAGGATTAAGCATTTTTTTAAAATTTTCATCAACACTTTATTAAGTAAAAAAAAATGAACCAAGTGTGTTAAGCAAAGATAACCTTTATTAACTTTCTTAGGTAAACTTTATGACTTTATTAAAAAAGCAAAATGATCCAAGTAATGTGTCTTAAGCAAAGATAAAATGAACAGGTAACAACTCAGTCTCTGGCACTATTCTCAGCCACTCTGAGGCACGTCCATGGTCTCAGCTGTTAAGCGGGCAGGGACTGTGGAGGTGGCTGTAGCTGGAGTGCTGGTCTGAGGTGCTATTGGGCTGCTTGGCCTCGAGAGTACAACAGGGGATGGTGTGTTCAGGAAGCTCTCAGAGAGCTGACTCAGTCCCGTGAGGTTGAGAGGCCCTTCATCAAGGACTTGTGATGTCAGGCCCAATACTAATGACAGATTGTCTGTTGATGGGCTTGGCTGTGGGGTGGAGGAAGGAGAAGTGTAGTGGGGTTGTCTGGTCTGCAACTGGGCGAGGTGTGGCGTCTGTGGCGTGCGATGAACCTGGGCCTGGACTGGGAAGGGCTGTTTCTACTGTGGGAAGTCCTGGTAGTCGTAGCCTTGGTAGGTAAGGGGCTGTTGAAAGCCGTGGAAAGGCGGTGACATCACCTGGGGTGGAGGAGAAGGTGACATCACCTGGTATTGGGCCTCAGGCAGGTCCATGAGGGTCTGGCTCACGTAGGTGATGAAGGGCTTCCGGTCCGAGGATGGTATGTCGCTGTGGACCAACTGAGAGAGAAGTTCTGTGCTGGTCTTCATTGTGTCCCTGATCTCCAACAGCACACTGTGGTCCTGGCCCTCCAGTTTGCCTCTCTGCCTGCATCCTCTGGAGCTGGGGGTGGGTTGGTCTCTGGTGGTTGCTGCTTCTTCCTCCATTTGTGACAGCAGGGCGTCATCCTCAAAGTCCTCCGGAATGGGGAGTGCAGCTGTCGGGGGGGTCTCTGCTGTGGGGCCCTCCGAAGACACCTGCCTGGACAGGGCAGCTGTCTCCTGGCTGGAAGAGGACTGGCGGTCTGTGGGCTGTCTGAGGGAGAGGGGTGTCAGAGGGGCTGCTCCTCAGTGGCGGACCTCACCCTCTAGGAAGCTGCACTTGGCCATGACGTACATCTCCCGGTCAGTGAGCTTGAAGCGGCCTGCCCAGATTTTTTGAGGTGTAGCTTGCCATACCAGGTGTGCATGTGCTTCCACCATCCCAGGAGTACATCTGCAGTGTAGCCCAGGCTCTCTGCCTTGTCTCTCCAAGCTGCCTGCTTCTTCTTGGTGTCGCGATAGAGTATGTGGCCCTTTCTCCAGAAGTACTCGTTCTCCCTCAGCCATTCCAGCACCTCCTCCTCATGGTCCTCGGAAACGGTGTACTGTTTCCTCTCTCCCTTCTCCTTCTCTTGCCTCTTCCTCCCTCTGGCAGGGGCTTCAGCAGGGCCTTCAGGGGTTTGAGCAGCAGGGCCTTCAGGGGCTTGAGTAGCAGGGCTTTCACCAGCAGGGCTTTGAGGGCCTTGGGGCTGGTCCACCACAGCAGCACCAGCACCAGCAGCACCAGCAGCTTCAGAGTCAGTGCCAGGGGGTGGAATGGTGTTTCTGTCCTTCTTGCCAGGGCTGGCAGGAGTAGGCACAGGATTTCTCTTCTTCCCTGACTGACGAACCATGGTGTTATTTGAAGATGTCTGTGGCAGCACATTTCCTCTGAATGCTGACTGCTTGTGAGCTGCATCCTTTTATATCCGTGCAGCTGATGCAATTCATACTCCCTGCATGCGCAGTGAATGCTTTGCTTCCGCTATGCATCCGCTTTGCTTCCTATAGGCGTCCGTGATGCATCCGCGTCATCCGCAACGCATCCGCCCCTTCCGCTATGCGTCCGCTTCTCAATTCTCCCCCGGAAGCCCTTCGGATGTGTCATCCGCTTCCATCTGCTAGGCTTCCTACAAACATCTGTTTAACATACCCACTACGTACTACCCCCGTCCATTCCTTTCCGTTCTTTTCCGTTCTGTTTATGCAAATTTGGGCCACTTTTTGGAGCGGATAACAACGGATGGAGCCACCCCCAAAATTTTGCTCGTCCGCTGTGTCCTTTTTGCATACGTTTTGCATCCATCAGCCAGTGGGACCTAGCCTTTACAGAAGTCTATATAGCTCTCCTTTTCTAAAATAAACATTTTGGCATAAGTAATGAATTCATGATAACGTGAACTTGACAAAAAACAATTCTTATTCTATATGCTTCTGTTTATTAAGTTCTTCTCAGTAGGTATTTGTTAGGGATAACATTGTTCACCCTAACTGTTTTAGGTGAAATAATA
>BLBF01000005.1:48438731-48475629 GCA_015471245.1 Laticauda colubrina | reverse complement strand
CCAACGGTATGTGGTAAGTTCCACTTCTGATACCACTGCTCTGCAACTTTCTTCCATCCTTTTTCAGTGGAGGGGTACTGGAGGAGCTCCTCCTTGTATTCTTCGATGATGGCCTGCACCACTTCCTGACCACAATGCTGATGGTGTTGGATGGCACCCTCCAGCCGTACTGCATGCTCCTGTAGGAGGTCTCTGAGGCCAGGTGGCGCAGAGTGAGTGCCACCTTGAGCCCAGGTTCCAGGCTGGGCCGGAAGCTGGTGTTTGCCTTGGTCAACCTGGGTGTCAGCCGCTCCACAACTTCGTCAAACATGGCTGGAGGCATCCTCATGAAGTTCTGGAACGCCCGAGTGTCTTCGCTCCTGAGCTCCACCATCAGCTTGTTGTACAGTCTGTCCTCTGCTCTTCTGGCGAACCATCTTCGGATCCAGACTCTTTTTGGGTGGCTCCTTTTCTTCTCCCAGTAGAGTTCACAAAGCCTGCAGATGGCTTCGCACTGTTGCAGAACGATGGTGGCTGCCGAAAGGACTTTGTTACAATCCATGGTGGACATAACTGGATGCTGTGGAAGAGGAAGAGCCGGATGAAGGCTGCAGAGGTCTGCACCGCTGGGCTGCTGTTCTGAAAGTGAGATGTAGGTGAGTTGCTCCCCCTTTTTATAGGCAGTATAGGTTTTCCGCTAGGCATCCTCTAGACATCCTTATTATCCGAGATAGGTCCCCTCTGCGAACGTTTTTTCCGTTTTAAATGCTTTGTTTCCATTTTGCATCCGCTTGGCATCCGTTCTGCATCCATTCTGCGTCCGTTCCACCTCCTCCCTGTGTCCGGGCGGATGCGAGTTGCGTGGATGTGCAGCGGATGCCTAGCGGATATAGCGGATGTGTAACGGATGCATAATGGATGCCTTGCGGATGCAGAACGGACGAACTGGATACATTTTCCGCGCAAAAGTTTTGGGCAGCCCAAAACTTTTGCAGCGGATGAAACGTCCATAAACGGATGCTGGATAGATAGAGGGGAAGCCAAACGGAGGCAGTGAGTACATCATGTTTTCAAATGGATGGCAAGGTTTTTTGTCCGTTTTACATCCTCTTTGCATCCGTTGGTTCAGTGTGACCTGGGCTTTAGCAAAATGTTTAGGATTAAATTAAAAATCTATATGGAAAAAGAAATGTCAGATGTTTAAGATATCTTTCTTCAGATCAAGATATATTATTGCTGATGTGTGCTGGATAATTGAAAAGGCCAAGGAATCTAAAAAAAACCAACCCTAGTTATGTGCTTCATTGATTACAGAAAGGCCTTGGAGTGTGTTGACCATATCCAGCTATGAAATGTACAGGTAGCCCTCAACTTATGACCACAATTGAACCCAAAATTTCAGTTGTTAAGTGGAACATTTGTTGAGTTTTGCCTCATTTTAGAGTTTTCTTGCCACAGTTGTTAAGTGAATCACTGCAGTTGTTAAATAAGTAATATGTTAAGCAAATTGGGTTTCCCCATTGACTCTGCTTGACAGAATGTTGCAGACAGAAATGACATGATCCTGGGACACTGCAATTGTCATAAATATGAATTAATTGACAAGCACCTGAATTTTGATCCACAACGGTTGTAAGTGTGAAAAATTATTAGAAATAACTCTTTTCAGTGTAATGAGGACCTGTACTTAGAAAAATGGAAACCCTGGAAAATCTCATGTGAAACCTATAAAAGGTTCAGGAAATCACAATCTGAATGTAATAAGGCAAAACAGTTCAGCTCCAGGTCAGCAAAAGATTGTGTACCATATACCAGGGGTCCCCAACTCCTTCTCCTTCAACTGGTATCAGTCCACAGCATGCCAGAAACTGGGCCACACAAACAAGCGAAGCCCCATCTGCGTGATGCAGACAGCGCATGAAACCCCCTCTGGTCTGTGGAAAAATGTCTTTCACAGAACCAGTTCTTGGTGCTCAAAAGGTTGGGGCCCCTGCTGTATGCAATGTATACAGTATACTTTATCCTATGTGGAGGATATATATTGAGAGAACATGGATTAAAAGAGGAGTGTGGTTTTAAAATTAGAGGAAGAAACATCAATAGCCTGCACTGCTCTAAAGGCCCGGTCCCACTGGCCGATGGACACAAAACGTATGCATAAAGGACACAGCGGATGAGCAAAATTTCGGGGGTGGCTCCATCCACTGTCATCCGCTTCAAAAAATGGTGAAAATTTACATCAACGGAAGAAAACGGAAAAGAACGGATGTGGGTAGTATGTAGCGGGGATGTTAAACGGATGTTCATAGGAAGCCTAGCGGATGGAAGCGGATGACACATCCGAAGGGGTTCCGGGGGAAAATTTCTAAGCATAGCAGAAGGGGCGGATGCATAGCGGATGAAGCGGATGCATCACAGACGCCTATAGGAAACAAAGGGGATGCCGCGCGGAAGTATATCAGATGCAAAGCGTTCACTGCACATGCGGGGAGTATGAATTGCATCAGCTCCGTGGATATAAAAGGATGCAGCACACATGCAGTCAGCATTCAGGGGAAAGACGTGCTGCCACATACATCTAGCAGGAATACCATGGTTTGAAAGTCAGGCAAGAAGAGGAAGCCCGTGCCTACTCGTTCCAGCCCTGGCAAGAAGGCCAAAACCAGCATCCCACCCCCTGGAACTGACTCTGAAGCTGCTGCTGCTGCTGCTGCTGTGGTGGACCAGCCCCAAGGCCCTCAAAGCCCTGCTGCTGAAAGCCCTGCTACTCAAGCCCCTGAAAGCCCTGCTGCTCAAGTCATTGAAGGCCCTGCTGCTCAAGTTCCTGAAGGCCCTGCTGCTCAAGCCCCTGAAGGCCCTGCTGCTCAAACCCCTGAAGGCCCTGCTGCTCAAACCCCTGAAGGCCCTGCTGAAGCCCCTGCCAGAGGGAGGAAGAGGCAAGGGAAGCAGAAGGGAGAGAGGAAACAGTACACCGTTTCCGAGGAGCACACAGACTCTATCGCGACACCAAGAAGAAGCAGGCAGCTTGGAGAGACAAGGCAGAGAGCCTGGGGTACACTGCAGAAGTACTCCTGGGATGGTGGAAGCATATACACACCTGGTATGGCAAGCTACACCTCAAGAAATCCGGGCAGGCTGCTGTCAAGCTCACTGACCGGGAGATGTAGGTCATGGCCAAGTGCAATTTCCTGGAGGGTGAGATCCGCCACCGAGGAGCAGCCCCTCTGAGACCCCTCTCCCTCAGACAGCCCACAGACAGCCAGTCCTCTTCCAGCCAGGAGACAGCTACCCTGTCCAGGCAGGTGTCTTCAGAGGGCCCCACGGCAGAGACCCTCCCAACAGCTGCACTCCCCATCCCGGCAGACTTGGAGGATCCCGTGGAGGATGACGCCCTGCTGTCACAAATGGAGGAAGAAGCAGCAACCACCAGAGGCCAACCCACCCCCACTCCCACCCCCAGCTCCAGAGGATGCAGGCAGAGAGGCAGACTGGAGGGCCAGGACCACAGTGTGCTGTTGGAGATCAGGGACACAATGAAGAACAGCACAGAACTTCTCTCTCAGCTGGTCCACAGCGACATACCATCCTTGGACCGGAAGCCCTTCATCATCTACGTGAGCCACACCCTCAGGGACCTGCCCGAGGCTCAGTACCAGGTGATGAAGGAGAAGATCACAGCACTTCTGCACAACCCTCAAGGCCCAGCTGAAGCTGCTCCTACCCAGTCCAGGTCTGCTCCTCCACCCCAGGCGATGTCACAGTCCTTCCACGGCTTTCAACAGCCCCTCACCTTCCAAGGCTACGACTACCGGGACTTCCCACAGCAGAAACAGCCCTTCCCAGTCCAGGCCCAGGTTCATCGCACGCCACAGATGCCACCCCTCGCCCAACTGCAGACCAGACAGACCCACTACACTCTCCTTCCTCCACCCCACAGCCAAGCCCATCAACGGACAATCCGTCATCAGTATTGGGCCTGACATCTCAAGTCCTTGATGAAGGGCCTCTCAACCTCACGGGACTGAGTCAGCTCTTGGACAGCTTCCTGAACACACCATCCCCTGTTGTACCCTCGGGGCCATGCACCCCAATGGTGTCTCAGACCAGCACTCAAGCCACAGCCACCTCCACAGCCCCTGCCCGCTTAACAGCAGAGACCATGGACATAACTCAGAGTGACTGAGAATAGTGTCAGAGACTGAGTTGTTTACTTGTTAAGTTTATCTTTGCTTAAGACACTTTACTTGGTTCATTTTGCTTATTTAATACAGTCATAAAGTTTACGTAAGAAAGTTTATCTTTGCTTAAGACACTTAGTTTACTTGGTTCATTTTTTTTACTTAATAAAGTGTTGGTGAAAACTTTGAAAAAATGTTTAAGACTTTGCATGCTTGTGGGATAGATAAGGATAGTTGTGGAATAGATAAACCTCCAGTGCAACCATAGTGGGACTGTATGATCCACCATCCCAATGATCCAGATGATTTTCTCCCCCTTTTTATAGAAAATATCGGTTGCCTGCTAGGTGTCCTTCTACATATGCTAGACATACTGCAGACATCCTAAATATAGGAGATACATCCCAGATACAAACGTTTTGTCCGTTTTTAATCCTTTATGTACGAGATGCATACGCTTACACCCTTTCTATTTCCCTGCTACTAACGCTGTGTAGACATTCCGTGTACCTTTTGTTTCCTCCCTCTTTCCGTATTCAGCTGCAGCGTATGTGAGTTGAGGGATGGCCAGAGGATGCAGAGAGAATACAGCGGACGTTTAACGGATGATAATGGACATAGAACGTTTGTTGCCCGTATATGTCACGGATGTACATTGTACATGGCGGAAAGTTCATCCGTTCACAAAGTTTTGTGCAGCTCAAAACCTCTTGCGCGGGTGAAATTGCAGTAGACGGATGCTCGACGGATAGAGCATATGAAACACGTATGCAATGAGTACACAAAGGATGCATAGCGTTTTCCAACGGATGGCAAGCTTTTTTTAACGTTTTAAATCCTTTTTGCATCCGTAAGTGCAGTGGGACCAGGCCTTAAGAGGGAAATATTTGATGTAAAGATAGTCCCAAGAAGCAATTTCAATGTTTAGAATTATTTGATTCACCATTGCCAGATACAATGGGAAAATCTTTAGAACTTTACAGTGCTTATTATATGAGAATCTGTAATAATTGTTTAATTTCTATATTTATAATGTTTAAGATGTATTTTACAGTTGAAAATGATAAATAGTGCTGATATCAAAATAAATAATAGTTTCGAGCTCTGGGATTTCTCAAGATCATGAGAATATATTTTCAGTTTTGTGACAATGGTAAATTATATTTGTTTACAAATGCTTTATTTGCCAGATGTGTTTTTTCATTTTTTAATTATTATATTATTTTATTCTTCAAATGCTTTAAATATTTATTAAAAAAGAAAACAAATTATGCTGAAACTATAATCATAATTACGCACTACAACAGAAACCACATACTATGGATTTCAGATAACTTTTCATCTTTTCAAAACATATTGCTCTAAGCAATATGAAAATTATTGCTTATTAATATAAATATATTATGAAAAGCAGCAAGAACCATTTTTAAAAGTTATTTATATATTTATTTGCAGGTCTTCTAGATGACTCCAATCACAGTAGATTCTAACCAACTAGTAGATACATAACCAATTTGATAATCTGATTAAAAATAAAGATATGATCCAAAATATCCAGGTATTTTCAGCCACATTTCACACACAATTTTCTTCTACACAAAAGAACAAGACAAAATATAAAGACCCAAAGGTACACCAAAAGAGCCAGGTCTCTTGAATAGCTTTTTGAAAGCTGATGTAAAAACAAATATGGTCTTTGGGGAAATGTTGCTCCAGAGAGAGGAAACAACAGAGAATGCTCTACTTGCTGGACACTGCAGATATTGCTCCCTTATAGAAGGAATCTAACTAAAGAGAGTCATCTCTTCCTGACAGGAAAAATCCAAAACCCAGCCTTTAAAAGTAATAACCACCACTTTGTATTACATCTAGAAGCAACATGATCACCAGTCCACCTCTGAAAGTAATGGTATTTACATGGACAAATCAATCCATTATATTTGAGTGGCCTTCAAGGGCAAACCCATGTAGACAATATTACAGCAATCCAGGCAACAGATGAGCTCTCAGATAGGAGCCCCAGGTTATAAATTGATTCTATTCAAGGAAACATGACAGCACCCAAAATTAAATACGACACTATAACCTTCACCCCTTGCAGTCCTGTAAGATACTAAAGATGATAGTACCATATGCTGCTGACAAATGAAACAGGAGGATTAAACCTCTTCCTAGTGTGGTCCTGTCAGAAGTCACCCACAGGAGTAGATCCAATCCTTTTTAACTTCACAACTTTCGGGATATTAGGAAGAGAAATGGGCAACTAAAGCTGGCCAAAGTTACATTCTCCTTCACAATTTCAGAAACAAGTACTGAATCTTCTGATTAATTTTAATATGTAGACATTTTAAACAATTAGAAAATTTAAATAGTAATTTCAGAATAATAGGTTTGCCACAAAGTCCAGTTTTTATATTTTTAAAATTTATACTTAACTCTATCAATGATTTTAACTCTACAGAGTAGTTTAAAAAAAAAAAAAAATTCCCCACTTTGCCAAAATATACTGCATAAAATTCAAAAGGCAACAGTTTTATCAGTTTAAGTTTATATTCTAATTTAAGTAGATTTCTAAAGGAAGAGTACAAATGTGCCAAAATTTAAAAACTGTTTTAGAGTCACATCCTGATATTTAATACTTAGAAAAGCTAAAAGCAACAATGTACCTATTCTGAATTATTTCTGAATTATTTCCTAATAAAGGACGTAATTCAAAGAGGTTGTACAGAGGTTGTAGGTATCTTCAACAAATATTTTTCTGTTCTATAAACAAAATCATTTTCTGTCTGCTACACTTAATTCTTCCTGTAAAATTTCATAGCTAAATGGAAAAAGTAGAAATCATTATTCTCCATCACTTCTTATGGAATTAATGATACCGCTATTTCATAAATTTCACTGTAATGAAGCTCAACATTTATACTTGAAACTTTTGATATTTCAACCCTATGAATCTATGATTCTAAGTCTGAACTTAATATGTTTCAGTTCAATACCTCCTGAAGATTAGACATCTAGCTTTCCAAAAGATTTGTAGTGGCATGAAGGAATAATTATATTCCAAGACACACACACTGCATCTTTATGAGGTCCCAAAATTCTGGACCTTTTCCCATCCAAAAATGTCTCAAAATAATTGGACCTGACAGTATGAATGCCTGGATATGACACTGCTAATGCTACAACTGGCAGCTTCCAGAATGTTACATAAATGAGTGGATGTCTTCTCTTCAAGATTGAACAGAATAACCAAATTTCCAATAATTCAAAAAGAAAAGGAATAAAATATAGAATTTAAATTCTGGAACAGTATGGATTTTTGCAGTTAGTAGATTTTCTCTTAGTATATATGGGTGGATATAAAAGAGATGGAACACACTTCATTCTCTTCTGCAATTAAAAAAAAAATCTACTTACATCATGCCTGTGGTTTCTGCATCAAGCAAGTTCCTGAATACCAGGTTTAGTATTTGGGGAATCAAAGTTGATTGCTAAACCTGAGAAGTCTGACACAGATGAGGGAAATAAGAAATGTAGCTACAAAAAAAGAGGTTAGGCCTGCCCTTAAATCATAATTTTATGAAAAGAAGATCTCTGCACAAATATTTAAAATACATCACATGGCCACAAATGTTTTAGAATTCCATTAGAAGTAAGATATCACTTTGCAAAGTTTGAGAACTAAGGATTCTCAAAGTTTGATGATTAAATTTTCAAAGAAAAGAATCAATAATGAAATTTTGTTTTTTAAAAATTCATTATTTTTAATTCAATGGAAATTATATGATTAGATAATATTTTATGTGATTATAAAGCAAACATCTTTACAGAAGTTTTAGCTTGATATATTCAAAATATAAAGAATTACCACACTTCTGGAAAAAAAGAAAGCCTAGCATGGTGGTTTGTGAGAACTTTGATCTGCTCTTTCAATTATGTTATCTACATAATAGGTGCAAGCAACTTGGCAGAAAAGTACAAAAAAATTTCTGGGCTATTAAAAGTCGGAAGTCAACCAATTCTTCAATACTTAACTTCTCACAGTGCAACTGATATATACATACAATTGAAATCATCCATACTTATTACAAACTCTATCACTTTTTCCGTGTGAACCTTTTTCTCTCTCATTCAGTAAGTTGCAGGTGAGGATAGATACTTATTATTAAATACTGTGCTTGAACTAACTTGTTGCCTTGTGGTTTTGAAATTCTTAAAGCCCCTGTAAAACGTTAAAAAAAGCTTGCCATCCGTTGGAAAACGCTATGCATCTGTTGTATACTCATTGCATACGTGTTTCATACAGTCTATCCGTCAAGCATCCGTCCACTGCGATTTCATCCGCGCAAAAAGTTTTGAGCTGCACAAAACTTTGTGAACAGATGAACTTTCCGCTGTGTGCGATGTAAATCCGCAACATCCGAGCAACAAACGTTCTATGTCCGTTTATCATCCGTTAAACGTCCACTGTATCCTCTCTGCATCCTCTGGGCATCCTCGCAACTCACATCCGCTGCAGCTGAAAATGGAAAGAGGGAGGAAACAAAAGGTACACGGAACGTCCACACAGCATTAGCACGGAAATAGAAAGGATGCATAGTGAACGGTTTGCATCCGATATACATCCGCTAGGCTTCCTATGAACATCCGTTTAACATCCCTGCTACATACTACCCACATCCGTTCTTTTCCGTTGTTTATGCAAATTTTCGCCACTTTTTGGAGCGAATGACAACAGATGGAGCCACCCCCGAAATTTTGCTCATCCGCTGTGTCCTTTATGCATACGTTTTGCGTCCGTCGGCCAGTGGGACCTAGCCTTAAGTTGTCTTACCTCCACTGTAGTACCAGATGAAATGGGAGTAGCACTGTGTTGTTTGATTTCTTTTCATACAGGAAAGATCCAAGTAAATTAAATATCTTCAAGTATTTGTCTGACATTAGTTTAGAGCCAACATCTTTTATTTATTCATGCTGAAACGAGAAGTATTTTATGTCCTGCTGGTGTGGAGAGGTACTTATTTAATAAATCTCCAGTCCCTCAATTACAACAGCAAAATAGTGCTGCTTAGTTGGTTCCAGCAACACACATCATGTGGCAGCAGAACAGTTCTACATATAAGAAAGAGTAAAACAGGCTCCACAGAATGGGCGTTGGTAGAAGTTACCCTGAACGCCCTTTCTATCTATGCTGCGAGAGAGCCCAGGGTTCACTCCTTCCTATGATGTCATTTAGCTGAGTCTGTACTAAGATATAAAAGCCAGTCCCAGGAAGATACCCCAGCTTTGGCGAAGATACTTGACAGACTGAAAGGTGTCTCTGAAAGCACAAATGAATACAGAAATATGACTTACTCTCTCCAGCTGAATCAAGGGAGGAGCTAGGCTCTCTCGCAGCATAGATAGAAAGGGTGTTCAAGGGAACTTCTACCAACGCCCATTCTCCTCCATGCTGCATCGAGAGCCCAGGATGGGACATACTAAAGCTTGCATGTCCACAGATGGGTCCTCATCTGGCTCATCACACTGACTGTGGAACCACTTGTTAAAGCACCCGTCTGCCAAATTTGGGCTGAAGTTTCCGAAGCAAAGGCATCCAGACAATAGTATCTGATGAAAGGAGATGGAGATGTCCACGTGGTTGTATGACAGATCTTCTCTAAGGGTGCTTGGGTCACCCAGGCAGCCGAAGTGGCTGCGTTTCTGGTAGAGTGCGCCATCAGACCTCGAGGAACCAGAAGAGCCACAGCTTTGTAGGCCTGCTCAATGCAAGATATGACCCACCTACTAATAGTAGGAGAAGAGGTCTTGTGCCCCAAGTGAGAAGGGAAAAGGAAACAAACATGGCTTCCGACTTTCTGAAGGAGGAAATGTGCTTAATGTATATTCTAAGAGCCCTTCCTAGGTCTAGCGTGTGCCACTACTGCTATAAGTCATGGTGCGGGACGGGGCAGAAGCCAGGCAACATAATGTCCTAGGACCTGTGGAACAAGTGTTAACCTTTGGAAGAAATGAGGGGTCCAGACTGAGGACAACCCTATCATTGTGAAAAGAACAAGGTCCTGTATGATGGAAAGAGCAGTGAGCTCGGATACCCGCCTGTCTAAAGTGATGGAAATGGGGAACACTACTTTCAGAGTCAGGAAACGGAGACAATGTTCAAAGGGGTTCAAAGGGGGGCTTCGTAAGGGCATTAAGGACCTCATGAAGATCCCAGGAAGGATACCCATGAACAACCAGGGGTGCAGGTTGGAAGTCCCCTTTCAAAAAAACTTCCTGACTGAAGGGTGATGGGATAAGGAAGGAAGCGAACCCCATGAAAGAACCGAGGAGAGGACCTCAACCTGCCTGCGTAAGGTGTTGGGGGGGGGGGCAAACCTTTTTACAGATCATGCTGAAGGAATCTAAGAACCTCTGCCAATTGGGCTGAAGCAGGAGAGAGACCCTCCCTAAGGCACCCTTGGGAAGAGCCTTCCAGGTGGCATCATACATGCGCCTTGTAGAAGGTTTGCGAGATGCTAGGATAGTGATGATGACCCTTTCAGGAAGATCAGCCACCCCTAGCCACTGCCACTCAAGTGACACATGGTCAGCTTGAGCCACAGGGGCTCCGGGTGGAGCAGAATCCCCTGATTAAGGGAGGTTAGATGGGCTGGGATCCACCAAGGAGAAGCCGATAGGTTGACCAGGCCCACAAACCAGGGCGTCCTTGGCCAATAGGGTCAGGAGGAGGGGCTCCACTCATTCCTCCAACATCTTCCAAATTACTGCCGGAATGATGGGAAGCGGGGGAAAGGCATAGAGGAGACTTTTGGGCCATCTGCACCGAAGAGCATTGGTCCCCTTTGCTCCCTGGCAAGGAAATCTGGTGAAGAATCTGGTGACCTGGGCGATTTGAGGAGTGGAGAAGAGATCCACCTCTGGCGTTACGAATCTGAGGGAAAGGTCCCTGAATAGAGACAGAGGAATGGACCATTCTGTCTGGTTGACTAGGCTCTTGCTGAGCCAGTCAGCTTGGGAGCTGTCAATCCCAGAGATGTGGTCCACCAAGATTGACAACAGGTGTTTCTCTGCCCATAACACCAACCGTAGAGCCTCTCCCATGAGGGCTCTGGACCTCGTCCCCCATGCCGGTTGACATGAGCTATGGTGGCCATGTTGTCCATAAGGACTAGAATATGAGAGCTGGTCACTGAGTGACTGAAATGCTTGAGAGCCAGAAAAATGGCTCTGAGCTTTAGCCAATTTATGGGAAGGGCCAACTCTGACCCAAGGTTCTGAGCTATCTGGTCCTGCATATGGGAACCCCAATCCAGGAGGCTGGCATTGCTGGTTATCACTAGCCTGTCTGGGACCCTGAAAGGGAGTCCCTTCCAGATTAATGGGGAATGCCACCAATTGAGAGATCTCCAGGTTTGTGGCAGGAGCGGTACCTTGATGGATGAGAGGCTGGTTCCTGTTCATTGGTCGGGATGCAGGAACTATTGGAGTTGACGGAAGTGAAAAAATCTGTGGCTCTGGAGATATGACAGGGTAATTTGCAGATCCCAATGGATTGCATGGATGGAGGAGGACAGAATCAAAATGTCATCCCAGTAGCATTGGATCCTCACTGGAACAGAACATAGAGATGCCATCAATGCTGCCAAAACCTTCGTGAAGACCCTTGAAGCCGATGAGAAGCCGAAGGGAAGTGCTCGATACTGGTAATGGGTATTCTGATTACAGAAATGGAGAAACTGGCAATGATGAGGCCAAAAGGGGATGTGGAAGAAGCCTCCATGAGATCAATGAAAGAGAGGAGATCGTCCTCCCGAACACTCTGTAAAATAGAATGCAGAGTCTGCATTTTAATTTGTCTGTATTTTACTCAAACCACAGGCATGGGGGAAGTCTACAGACGCTGCCCAACTTGCCTGAACAGCGCTCTGGCAACACTTCTCCCAATATTGCAGCAGAGAGAGCCCTGCTCTCCTGGAAGAGCAGCTGCCCTGGGAGCTGCTTGAAGTGAGAAAAAAAGGTACTGAAGATCGCCGGTGAGTGCTAACTAACAGAACGCTTTCAGAGACACAGCTACTGACTGAAAGGAGCTGAGTCAAAAGCTGAGGTATCTTCCGGGGGCTGGCTTTTATATGTACAGACTCAGCTAAATGACATCATAGGAAGGAGTCAACCCATCCTGGGCTCTCGCAGCATGGAGAATACAAATGAGAATTTACCTATTTTATAGTAGGAATCAGAGGTTTGTTTCAACTACTCCACTCACTGCCAAATAGATTTGTTGTTTTGACTGATTTAAGTGATCTTTGACCTCATATTTAAGTCAGCCAGACTGAACTATGAGAGATTCAGTGCAATATACTTACCAATATGTTATTCCTGAAATGTGACTTTATTCTTCAATCTCCTTACATTCAAAGACTTTAGCTTGTTCACAATACATCATATATTGATTTGAACTGATCTGGCAAATTTCCATCTGAAGATTATGAGAAGAGGCTGCTAATTTTAGACCTCTCTGCAGCTGTCTTAGATATTATGAATAATCATATATTGTTGAATCATATATAAGATATAACTAATCCTCACTGGTTCCTTAACCTTAATGACTGAACATTTCTGAAATGGAAATGAACCATTTCCATTTCAGAAAGACACCAACCACCTTGGAGCAAATTATCAAGTTGCTCTATAAAAATAGTGGGGGAACATTTCATTAAATATATACAGGCTCTACTAGATGAGTTGTGCATAGTTTTGTTGTGGAGTGCCAGTGCCAAAGAGATAATTCTATTTTTGCACACAAAAAATAGATTTAGCAACTGTGATTTCAGCTCATAGGCTGTAACTTGATAGTTGTAACCAACTAAAATTAAATCTAGATTTAATACATACATTTCAGCAAAAATTTTGAATGTTTCTTTGCTATCATATCTGTATAAGAGCAGCAAGATCACATAAAGTGTTATACTGATTGTACTTTTGTTCCTTGTATTTTATGCCATTCCAAATATTGACTTTAGCTTTAACTTTTGAAACCAATTTCACATCTGAAGACATTATTTTGTTTATCACCTGAAATGACACACTGCCCTACTTCCCAAGGAAAATTAGGATGGGAAAATATTTCTTCCCCACCAGTACTATAACTACATATTTAGATAACCTATGATGATCCTCCCATTTTAAAGATAAATTGTTGGGGGAAAACTAGTCTTTCTTTTAACTAGATACAATACGTTCTTCTACTCCTTGAAATCTTGCACTTCAGAAACTAAAAGGTTCATGTTCTGTATTAAAATAGTAGACTCCAAAATGCATGATTCTGATTGGCTAAGAAAGCCAGTATAGGGATTGGTTCACGAGGAACCAATCCACAAAGCTGCTTAAAGGCGGCAAAAATAAGTATCTGTCATTGGCTACAAGCCAGCAGGCAAACCGCTATAAAAGGGCTGCCGCGGCTTGAGCCAATGTTCCGTTCTTCAACTACTGTTAACAAATAAAGACTTTGTTGTTGGAACCCGGTCTACCTCGCGTTTTCCCGGACGGAATGGTTCATTAAACTGAAATATATGAGGTTCAAAGAGGCATTTAATACATTTTCTGGAGAAAGATTTATTACCAGACAGAAACTGCCCACAAACTATTAAAGCATATCCGTTCTAACATACTTAAATTATGTGATGAAAGGTTCTTAAACTTTTGCTTCAGAGATAAAAAGAAACATTTGGGAGAAGATTTATTCTGAATAGGATCATCAAAAGTTATTTGAATATTTAGGTAAACAACTTAAATGAATACCTAATCTAAACACTATTCAAAACAAAAATGTTTCATTCTTGGAGGAGTAACAGACCTAAAAAAGTAGAAGGTTAAAGAAAAACATGGAAAGGAATTAATTCTGATTACAATAAGCTGCTTTACTGTGACTGCGAAGTTAATTTATCCTTGATTTCCTTCGATGGGATTATTGGCATTAACCTCAACCCAAGGCAATTTTAAGGATGTGACAAGTGTTCATTCAAACAGAGCTTGAACTATGAATCTAAGAAGGCTCAATTTAGTTAGTCTTTATGTGAACTAAACACACAATTCTAGAATTCTTTGGATTAAGATCCAAAGTAGGGGCAAATCCAGACTTTCACTTATCCATTCTCTATTTCCAATCCCCACACCTGCCTTTTCCCTTCTAGCTAAAGTGCACAATCCTCCCCTCCCTTTATTTCCCCTCTCAAAAGGCTGGCATGTTTCTCAAAAACATTTCATTTTTAGCATTTCTTGCTTTTGAAAAAGATTACACCATGGGACAGTGACTGAATTAAACAACTATTTGAAAAAATTGGTACAATTGTACCATTTTATTCTGTTACTCTGGTGATAGTTGTGGAGAAAGCTATTCCATCCCTTGTTATTATGAATCTACTACAGAAAACAATATTTGCTCAGTGGTCAGATTTTTAAAAAATGTTTGCACATCTTTGCCAGTAATTACCAGAGCCAAACATGGGTTCTGATGATAAAAAGGAGCTTGTGTGGATAAATAATACCAATGTTTGATGCGTGTTTCATTTATTTCATAATCAAGTTATTCAATATGTGATATGCCCAGAAAAGTACTCAGAGTTGCTGGGAGTCAGGTAGCATATAAATTTAATAAAGTATTATTAAATCATAAGTTATTAAATTATTAATATATCAATGTGAAAAGGAAATTGCATATTCATTTCAGTAACCAGTTTGCATTATTATTTCCTGTGTTTCTATACCAGCACAGCTCCATAGCTCTAGGCAGCGTACAAATCAAATAACAAAAACATAAGATTGTTTTCACAATTCTTTAAAAAAGTAAAATGTAACTAGCCCACAGCTGATTGGACAAGAAGCACAAAACACATGCAAATCTCTAAAGGTCTAATGGAAAGTTTATGCTCTAAACATTTTCTGAAAGATGCCTTAAATGAGGATTAGCCAAATTCCAGGGAGAAGTACATTATACAATATTAGGACAGCATTACAGAATTCTTGCTTCTAAGTCTATGTAGTCTCCATCTATCAAAGTGAGAGAATCTAGAACATTCTAATCAAGGAGAAGGGACAGATCAGCCATAGGAAACGTTAAGACCTTTTCCCTGTACAGCTTTACATGTTACACTGGAACTGCACTCAGAAATTTAGGTAAAGCCAATGCACTACTCACAAAATCAGGATTACAATACTGAATCAGTTTGCACCCATCATCTTGTGAACGATACATCAATTGTAGTTCCCAGGCAATTTCCAAGGGTTTCTAGGTAAAGTTAATTGAAGTATTCAAATCTGGAGGTAATGGCAATCTAGAATACTGTAGCCATTGCTTCTTCCTTCAAGATGGTCATAACTGCACCACGTAGATCGTGGATCTTGGATTACTGAACCAGTCTTTAACTGGTACTTGTGATCATTAAGATTAGGTCTGAAACCCTTGAAGTAGGATGAAACACCTTAGTGCAGGTAGCAGTGGAAGCAGCATATTCTACTCTTAATTCTACCTCCATTTCCTTGTAATTTGGCTAATGGGCTAGCTTTTATTCTTAAATAGGCAGGAATGTGTTTCAATATAATTAGTACTATTGTCAGCTGGTGCTCCATTCAAAATCCAAGAAAGAAATACTTAGACTCTTTTAATCAGAGAAAAGATATCTTTTACTGGAAATCAAGTGGTAGCAACAAGAGAATTCTGAATCTGAGAAAATGGGCGCATAAATCACATATACAAAGTTATGGCAACATTCCCACCCCCAATAGTTCAATTGGCTCATCCAATTAAAAGTTGTATATATCATCATGTGGGCATCTCCAGGTGGTGATGAGGCTTCTGTCCATTGACCTTGACATAGTTTGATAAAGGGTTGTAGCTGCGCAAAGCATAGGGTAGAAACCTAAGCAAAGAATGTACCCCTCCCAGTTTATACAGTTCTGGTTTGTAACACCTCCAGCTCACTTCCCATAACCATTCCCCCCTCCTCCCGTTACTTATGACAGCTGAAAGATGCAAGCAAAGGGAGAAAAATCTTGAAGGAAAAATCTTGAAGGCTGACAACTATCCACACAACTGAAGTTTATTGTGCTTCACCAATGAAATCAGGGAGTGATACCTTTGAGATTTAATACAGGACAATTTCAGAACAATTGTTGGTAGGTTTCCCAAGCCTCCTTTGCCCTCCTCTCCTGCATCATCCATTGGCATGAAAATCACCACCAATCACTCTTCATAGGATTGATTTCAGTAGAATTGACTTCTTACTTCATCCCACCAAGTCAGGCAAGAATTATGCATCTATGTATTTACCATAAGATTATTAATTTCCTGAGAGATCAAGAGCCCTACAGCAAAAAAAATGCAATACTTCATAAGAGAACAGGAAATTGATTTTTTTCCTATTTAAAACAACCAAAAGACTTCTAGGAGATCAATGTTCCCCTATACAAAAATATCAACCCATTCTTCCCAAAGGCTGTACAACACAGGTGTTAGTTTGTAACATAGCCCAAGGTAAAATAAGTTATAAGGGGCAGTTTCTTATGGCCACACAAAAAGGGGCCATACCGACAGAAGGCCTAAGCATCAATAGGATTTGGGCAGACCCCTCCCTGAAAGTACTGTATAATCTCTAGCCTCATCATTAAGGCATTTATGTAGGTTGTTTATATGGTAAAACTACCAAAAGAAGGGGGAAATATCACTTGAGCGGGAAAATTACAAAAGATAACTTCAGACTGCCTCTAGAGTAGGCTGGAGATGAGACAGAGGTGATGTACTGAGATGTCCCTAAAAATAGTTAATGAAGCAACTATGTGCCATGATTAGAGGTTTAAGAGAAATAATCTTAGGTCAGAAGCAGTTCTGCTTGAAGGAAAACTGAAAAATATCATGTATGGCTGAACTCCTCCTAAATTATAGAAATAAACAGCAGCAACCTCTTTCACTTCTTCTTCTATTGGAATAATTCTGCATTAAAATCAATCCAAAAATGAATGCCACAAGGGCATTCTTACTAGAATGTTAAGTTTTAAGAGTGTTCATAGTTAATATCTCCAACTGAAAATAAGATCTAACAAGCTTCCAAAGTCAAACCAGTTATTTTCAGATATGACATTTGTAAGCTAATTATAGAGGATGCATTTATGAATCAAAATTTGAGCTTGCCAATCTTCCAAATCAATCCTACACAATCCTACACAAAACATTCCTCCTTCTTTATGCAGTTTGACTATTTTAATTATTATATCTCAAAATACAATAAATTTTCATTAGAGAATGACTAACTCATAAAATCTAAAATTCGAAAATATAAAAAAAGGATAGGATGAATGCTTTCAAAGTTATACTTGCAATTATAAAAATCTTGATTAAGAAGGCATAGATGGCTTTATCATGAGTGTCTTTGTCTAATTCTCTCTGTTTAAACACTAAAGTCATCATGGGACAATTAGGGCAGATTAATATCTGGAAAGAGAACAGGAAGTCCGGTGAAAAACCTCCCATCAATCTAAAATAAACTCTTCAGTATAGTACCGTACTTAGAATGCTGAGCTGTGGTTCTGAAAAGCACATTGGCAACGTATTTCTCAGATTCAGCACAAATACTATTCCTAATCTTTCACATTTTAAGAAACAAAGCCTTCTCCACCTACAGAAAGAACTAGTCAAGCAATTAACAAATTACAGTTCAGTGGTGTAAGCCTTTTAATTTCATCATGGCAGTCCAAACCAAATTTCCCAGCAAGCTGTAGTTTAGCATTCAAAATTATGCTATTCTCCTTTATATAGTAACAGACTGCTAATTACTTCAGAGAATCAGGCTACTCAACAAAGTTATTTAGGCTTCAATACAACCACCCAGGAATTCACCACAATTGGAGGTTACCGGAGAGATAGGATACAGGGAGGAAGAAAAATTATGCAAACAGAATTTTTCAATGAGTTGATGCCCAAGATGCACCGTTTGTTATTTATTTATTCATAACATAGCTCTCCCACTATCCTCTGTTTCATTCCAGGCAACCCACAGTAAAAAGATGGAAGCATAACAAACCCAGCCAAATAATACAGAATCACTACAGCAGCAATAAGTATTGATAAAACAGAAATTTGACAAAAGGAGCAACAGAATTGTGTACAAGTAGTCCTCAATTTAAGACCACAATTGAGGCCCAAATTTATGTTGATAAGTGAAAAATTTGTTAAGTGAATTTTGCCCCATTTTACAATTTTTCTTGCCAGATTCGTTAAGTGAATCACTGGAGTTGTTAAATTAGTAACACAGTTGTTAAGTGAATCAGGTTTCCCCATTGGCTGGTTGTCAGAAGATTGCAAAAAATGATCACATGACCCCGGGATACTGCAACCATCATAAATGTGAGCCAGTTGTCAAGCTTTCAATTATAAATCACATGACTATGGAGAAAGCTGTAACAGTCGTAAATGTGAAAATAGTGATGTCACTTTTTCAATGCAGTTGTAACTTTGAATGGTCACTAAAGGAACTGTTGTAAGTTGAAGACTACCTGTACTATCTGTCTCCCAATTGGCTCTAAATGTATCTTTTGTTAGTTTTAGTGTTCTAAGTCTAGAATTTGTAGGCTACATAATAATAAAATATCTTGTAGCAATATGACATTGCAGAGAGTACACTACTGGCAAGAATTGTGAGTCTTTTTTTCTAAGACAGCCAGTTAAAGCTATATATAGATATAAAGGTTGTCCCCAAGAAACAAATTTGACTGGCTCAGCCTTCCATTCTTGCCAGATGGATAAAATGAAGATTTTGGGGGGCAATATACTGACTGTGTAAACCACCTAGAGAGAGGCTATAAAGCACTGTAGAACAGTATATAAGTGCTAGTGCTATTAAGCAATAGTTTACACACATCACCCTGCAAATTTCCATAGCTTTTCATCACTGCATTTTTTCCAAACTTAAACACTTACAAAAGTGTTTCTGAATTGATTTTCAGCCTTTCAATAAAATCTAAATACGTGTGTTTCTTACAAAGGCAAACCAGCTGTCTATTTTAATGTTAATATAAATTATGGCATCCATTTTTAATCAACAGATGTATGATTAAAGACTAGACATCTTTCTCCAACTTGATTCCTCCAAATAGATTTATTAATAATTATTTCTGATCACTTGTCTTGATAACTAGAATTAATGGGAACTATAAGTCACAGTACCTTGAGGCGTCAAATTTGGTTGAGGGGAGGGAACTGCTTACTTGCACAACAACTGGCCTGTAACAATTATGATGTTCAGGTGTATCTTTAAGTATTCTAATAGAGCTAACATTAATAAAACAATGTTTGTAATAGAGTACCCTTCTTGATCGCCAAATTCATTTATTTTTTACAATTAGACAATATAACAAAGAACACCATTTACAATGAATTAAAGAAAAAGATTTTACTATCAAGATGTTTTAAAATATGTGCACTGCTGTCCCAAACATTTAATTTCATGGGTGTGCCAGTTTCCTTTAGCAACTGAAACGGGAAAACTTCCTCTTAGGTGAATTATAGTACATAATCTTCCATTCTGGTTTGTAAGCAGCCTTTGCAGGATGCAAGAAATATTAAAATTATCACAAAATCTGATTTGATATAGGGTAAACAAAACAAGAAAGCACATTGCACAAACACTTGAGATTCTTTGTTACATCAAAACAGATTCAACATCTTTACTAGATATGTATACAAAACTTTCTGCCATTTTAAATATCATGAATGGTTTACATATCTATTTCTGTTTTTTAAAGCCAAAAAGATGAATGAATCTCAAGTGTCTTTAAATCTTTAAAAGCATTCCAAAATTGACTTACTCTGAGTAGTAACTTTCTATGTCCTGATGCAAAGGCGCACTCCCACCCAAATTTATTATAAGTGATATCTAAGTCAGGGCAGGGCATTTGAAACACAAATCAGGCTGAATATCAAGCAATTAAAAGGTAAAGGTTATAACTACCTTAGAACTACCAAACGAAGTGTTTTATTTCCACATTCATATTTTATATACAAATACATGCAAGCACATGCTAACATATTTAATAGTACAGAGTTCTACTTTCTTTCTTTACAGTAATTCAGTACTTACTCCTGGACTTCAAAATCAAGTAATCAAAATCCAAGATATGCTTCCTCCAATGAATACCTTTTAATATTGTACCAGAAATTATGAGATCTACATTCTCTATGACACTTTCCATAATGATTATGTCAATGTATTCCTTCACGAATATAACTCATCTTTGCAAATGAATTTGAGTAGCACATAATATCCTATACAAATCACCCAATTTATGGCCCTAACTTCTTGTGCCATTCCTATTACATTCACATTTGTAGAAGATAAGAGGGGTTGCTGTCAATAACTATGCTAGACAAGCCTATATATGAATAATACTTTGCCTCAAGCTACCATCATACTTTGCTTCATCTCAGTCCCAAAGAATGTAGCTGTAAGCATGGACGAGAAACAGAGCTTGCCTGATGTAATCTCTAGAAAAACTGCCTTCCCTCTTTTAAATTGCCTTTTGGAGGAGAACCACCAGAAAATTGCTGTTCTCAGGAGCTCAGAAAAATATCTTACTTGCAAAGCTACCTTAAATTCTTATTTTGAAGAGTAACTTTTCCCTTGTGTCAGAGTAGAAATGCATTTATAAGACAGCCAAAAACATTACGAAATGTTTCTATTCAGTTAAGTATTTGATTATTTATTTGTATCTTGCCTTTATTTTTACAAATAACCAATAGTGCTGAACAGATCTAACACAACTTCCTCCTCCTATTTTCCCCACAACCATGTGAGATGATTTGAGCTGGCCCAAGTTTGCCTGGGATGACTTTCCTGAGTAAGGAGAAACCAGAACTCAGAGTCTCCCGGTTTCTAGCCTGGTGCCTTAATCATTAATTTTGTGAAAAAAATATTAATCTGTCCTTTTCTCCTTTTCATTCATATAAGAGATGAACTTTTAGATATTACTGGATTGCAATTCTCAGCTGGTCATGATGGATAGGGCTGCCATCATTCGACAGTGGGTGACTCATAGGTCAATCAACTCTGATTTATAGGATGTAGTAATAATATCATGATATCCATATATTGTTAAATATTGGTTGAAGGCCCATTATCAGTTATGTACTTTGCCCTAAAACAGAAAGTAACATTTATCCGTGAATATTTATTCTGATTAATTCTTATTACTGATATATTTTAATGTGGACACAGAGTTACATTTGGCCTGAATAAAGGAAGAGCCATTGTTGTAGGTCACCTCAGGTTTAGCTCCACTCCTGACAATTTTTTATGGGCATAAGTAACTTTCTTGGCACTAACACACAAGCAGTTTGTCACCACTTTCTTCCCATGTTCTTTTCACTTCCTCGGTCAGGCTATCAAGTTGGTACTTTGTTGGTGCGGGATTACTGAATTAGTTGCAGAATTTATTTCCCATTTTTTGTTCTTGTTATGCCAGAAATTTTGGTTTTAAGAAGATTATTAGTTAATAGAAGTAAACCTTTAAAAAGCAAAATTTGGAGTTGGACTGGATTGTTGGACTCCAGAATATTCCACCCATAAATTCATCCATCTCACAGTACAGGTAGTCCTTGACTTACAACAGTTCATTAGTGACCGTTTGAAGTTACAACGGCACAGAAAAAAGTGACTTACGACCATTTTTCACATGACCTTTGTAACAACCTCATAATCATGTGATCAAAATTCAGGCACTTGGTAACTGGTTCATGCTTATAACGGTTGCTATTTTCCAAGGTCATGTGATTCTTCTTTGCAACCTTCTGATAAGCAAAGTCAATGGGGAAACCAGATTCACTAAGCAACTATGGTACTAACATCTCTACTGCAGTGATTCACTTAACTGTGGCAAAAAATGTCACAAAATGGAATAAAACTCACTTAACAAATGTCTCACTTAACAAAAAGGGTGTTGGTACTTACCTGAACACCCATTTTCTTTGAGCTGTGAAGAGCATCCAGTAGTGGGAGGTGCTTCAGTCTCCGTATTCATAGGCTGAGCTTGATTTGTGGAACGGTCCTCCTCCTCCATGTGACTACTCAGCATTCCCCAGTTTTGGCAAAGACGAGAGAAATATGCACTTTCATCCTCATGTTCTAAAAAGTTCATTGGCCGAAACAGGACCCCAGCAGATGGGAAAAAAAGGGTGGGGCTGGATACTCTTCACAGCTCAAAGAGAACGGGCATGTCAGGTAAGTACCAATGCCCTTTCTCCTATGAGCTGTTCAGAGCATCCAGTAGTGGGACATACCAAAGCTTGGCCTGTCTTACAGGAGGAACTCCGTCTGGTCTGGAATCTCCTCCTGGTCCCTGTGGACCCGTTGCAGAACTCTTCTGCCAAAGGAAGCCTCAGCAGAAGCAAACACATCAATTTTGTAGAGTCTAATGAAGGGCGATGGGGAAACCCAAGCCGTGGGACGACAGATTTCAGTTATTGATGCCTGTGTGGCCCATGCTGCCGAAGTTGCTGCGCTCCCTGTTGAATGAGCTGTTATGCCCCTAGGCACCTGCAGAGATTGAGTCTGATATGTTTTTGTTATTGCAGCCCATATCCAACGACCTATCGTAGATGGTGAAACCTTGTAACCCTGAGAATTGGCTGAAAGGACACAAATAAAGCCTCTAATTTCCTGAAAGCCGCTGTACGCTTGATGTAGATTCACAAAGCACAACTCATATCAAGCTTATGCCATTGTCTTTCCATCCACTGTGATGGTCTGGGACAAAAATTTGGAAGAAGAAGCTCTTGTGCTCTATGAAAAGCCGAATTGACCTTGGGCATAAATGTGGGATTGGGACGAAGGAACACTCGATCAGCATGAAAAATGCAGAGATCTTGTCTGACAGACAAGGCTGCAATTTCCGAGATACGACGAGCGGAGGTGATCGCTACCAGGAAAACTACTTTGTACGTGAGAAATTGGAGACTTGACGTTTTCAAAGGTTCGAAGGGACGTTTAGCGAGAGTGACAAGGACCTTGTTAAGGTCCCAGGTGGGATAACGGTGCACTGCTGGAGGGCATAAATTGGTGGCTCCTCGAAGGAAAGAACTTATGTGTGGATGATGTGAAAGAGAACGGAGGCCCTTGTGATCGAGAACTGATGGCAAGGCCGCCACCTGCCTTTTTAACGTATTAGGTGACAACCCCTTATCAAGTCCCTCCTGTAAAAACTCTAGAATCTGAGTGACAGAGGGAGAGGCAGGATCAATTTGAAACTTACTACACCATTTGCAGAAAGTGGACCATGTGGCATTGTAAATGCGAATTTTTGAGGGGCATCTGGTGGCTAGGATAGTGTCGATCACTCTGTTGGAGAGCTTTTCGCTCTTCAAACCACTCCGCTCAACCTCCAGACAGTCAATTGTAACCATTGAGGGTCCGGATGTTGAAGGGGCCCCTGAGTTAATGAGATTCTGTCTGGTGGGATTCTCCGGGGGGGCTACCGAGAGACTGCGGAGGTCTGCGAACCATGGCCTTCTGGGCCAATAGGGCACTATTAGAAGTAATTCCGCTCTCTCGTCTAATAAATTCTGCATGACATTGAGAACCAGTGGAAGTGGAGGGAATGCATACAGGAGCCCCGGGGGCCAACGACAACAGAGCAAGTTGAAATTCTCTGCCCCTTGGAATGGGTACCTGGAAAAAAATCTCGGGAGCTGAGTTTTGAGAGGGGAAGCAAATAGGTCCTCCACCGGCTGGCCAAATGTCCGTGCCGCTTCTTGAAACAGGGATGGGTGGAGGCACCACTCTGATTGATCTATGGTGGCCCTGCTTAGCCAGTCTGCCTGTGCATTTGACAGACCCAAAATGTGTTCTGCTTTGATGGAAAGTATGTTGTTCTCCGCCCAGTGACACAGGCGCTCTGCTTCCCGCATTAGCTGCTTCAATTGTGTGCCTCCCTGCTTGTTTATGTTACATTATCTGTCAATATCAGTATGTGCTGACCTGGGGGGAGAAGTTGTGAAGGGCCAGGTATACTGCGCGAAGTTCCAGCCAGTTTATGCTGCACGACTGTTCTATGTTGGACCTATGCCTTGGGTTGTGAGCGACTGGACTTGAGCTCCCCATCCAAACAGACTGGCATCTGTGGTGATAGTGAGCCTTTGTGGCTCCTTGAAGAGACAGCCTCTGTTGATAACTGGTTTGGACCAACAGAGGAGAGATATGGGAACCTTGGGTGGAACCCTGACTTTGTGTTTGGAGTTGCTTCGGCCGGATTGCTGGTACGGTAGCAGGAACCACTGGAGGGATCCAGTGTGGAGGCGGGCCCAAGGAATAATAGAAATACATGAAATCATTTTGTCCAACAATTTTGATAGGTCCATTAAGGACACCCTCTTAAGCAACCTGATCTCCTCAACCAATTTTTGAATGCTATTTGGTCTCCCTGGTGACAGATAAACCTTGCCTTCCACCATATCTATGACCGCCCCAAATGGATTATCCGAGTTGATGGTGTTAATTGACTCTTCTTCCAATTTATTAAGAATCCATGCTCTTGTAGGGATAGTAATGTGTTCTGAGTGTCTATGACTGCCTGATGGGCAGAAGGAGATAAAATCAAAATATCGTCAAGATAACACTGGAGGCGTACCGGGATGTTCCTGAGGTGGGCAGCTAGCACTGCGAGGACCTTGGTAAAGGTCCTGGGGGCAGAGGCTAATCTGAATGGAAGGGCCACATATTCAAAATGGTGGTTATTGTAGCAGAATCTCAGAAACTTATAATGGAAGGGCTGAATAGCAATGTGCAGGTACGCCTCTGTCAAATCTATGGAGGTGAGCACGTCCCCTTTCCTGATGCCCAGTAATATTGATTGGAGGGTATGCATTTTAAATTTGCGATATACTAAGAAATGATTCAGACATTTCAAATCTAATATCGCTCTCCACCTCCCTGAATTTTTTGGCACAACGAAAATATGTGAATAAAAACCTTGCCCTCATTGATTGGTCGCTACTGGTTGGATGGCTCGTGTATCCAATAGATGTTGGACAGTGGAATCCATGAGATTACGCTTGACCGGGTCTCTGGAAGGAGGGTATGACATGAAGGAATCTGGGGGAGTGGATCTAAACTCCAGCGCGAGGCCAAATCTAACCGTATCTCTGACCCAGGCATCAGAGGTAGAGGAGTCCCATTGGTCAGCGAATAACTTAAGGGCAATGGGAATTGGGTCCCAGGAGTTATCTTGGTCGCTGGAAGGGCCTGTTCTCTGCTCCTCGAAAAGATCTTTTGGATTGACCACCCCTTCTACTTCTGTGCACTGAGCCGGACCTATCTGGTTGTTGTCCTGATCTAACTGCTGGGGGTCTCTGGTATCTGGAAGAGAAGGATCTCTGATAGAAAGATCAAAAGGATCCCCTCTGAAAGGACTGGGGGCTTCTGGGATCTGACTTCCGAAAAAGGGAAGGGAGAATTTTCTTCTTGTTGCATGTTTCACTTAGTAGCGCATCCAGGGAAGGGTCAAACAATCTATCTCCCATGGGGGACGAGGCCAGCTTGGATTTGTGTTTGAAGTCAGCTTGCCAGTGTCTTAACCATAGCAAGCGACGCACTGTGACATGTGAGGTTATGGCTCTTGCTGAAAAACTTGACTGTGTGATAGGTGGCATCGGCAGAAAATTCAGCAGCTGCTGTAAGTTTGGCGATATCTTGGTGCCCTAATGTTAGAAGGAACGTGTTGTTTCAAAAAACGAAGCCATCTAAGAGACGACTGCGTGAAGAAGGAGGCGGCCATGGCTGATCTGATAGCCCACGCGTCAGACTGATGAGCTCTGCGTAGGGCTAGCTCGATCCATTTTTCCTCCGGCTTTAAGGCCTCCAGCGCCTCACTGGGAATAGAGGGGGACGCTAAAACCACTATAGGCTCATCTACCTTGGGTGTACTCAGTAGCTTTGCAAAATCTGGGTCCAAGTTAAAATATTTCCTATCATGTCCAGTTGGAGGGGTGTATACCGCTGCAGAAGCCCACTGCTTCTGCACCAGGTCTGAAAATATGGGAATTAACTCTGCTTCAACTACCGGTTGGTTGAAGATCATGTCCTCTGGTCCCTCCCCTGAAGGGTTAGGTGTGTCAGATGGTTTTGGCTTGTTTAGGCCTGCAATATTCTTTGCCTTAAACAAGAAAGATTTGAAAAGCTGTGGCCGGAATAAGCCTGTAAAAACAGGCTGGTCAGGAATAAGACCTTCATCCTCAGACATTTCCCCTTCTAAGGCTACCTCTGACAGGGGCTCGCTATCCTGCATTGATCCCAATTCAGACTTGGCCATTTGAATGATTTCATCTACTTCATCCTCCTCCTCCTCTTTCGGCTCTTGGAGGGGCGTCTCCCCCTGTAAATGTACCTGGGTCTGGTGTTGCTCCGACCTGGTCAGTGACCTCAGCGGTTGGGACTCTTGGTCAGTAGCCACAGGGTAAGGTCTGGACATTACAGCGTGTTAGAGCCCTGCTGCAATCCCAGGCTTTCATCCTTTCTGGGACCTCCTCAGTGAAACTGTCACCCTGGTGAGGACCAGCGGCTGTCAGGGTGAATGTGGCTTCAGGAGCCCGTCTGGTCAGTGTTCCAGACACTTGGACCTGTTGTCCTTATGGAGTCAAGCTGTGCCTAGATGAAAGGGAGAGATCTTGAGAAGGAGGAGGAGGGTGTGAAGAAACTGACGGACTGGAAGAGGAGGCACCCTGTGATACAGGGTGGACCTCTCGAGTATGCCTGTCTATTTGCTTTTGTAAGGCCTTATGGCGCCTTAAGGCATCCCTTTCTGAGGCTTTAGAATTTCCACTGTGTTTTGATTTGGCTTTTGCCTTCAAGCAAGAAGCCTGAGAGGTGCTACCATCTGCCATTTTGAATAAAATTAGAATAACAGGAAATTGAATATAAATTATGGACAAGGCGGTTGGCACGCCCAGGGTCCGATCTGAGTCAAGAACGGTTGCCCTGATAAAGTTCTTATTGCTCCCTTTTATTTATATATGTATATATATATATGATGAGTCGTATCTCAGTAATAATATTTTATTGAAAATTAAAATATTATACTGTCAAATAGTTTATTACCATGAGTGATTATTATAATTGTAATTATTGTAATATTATTGCTATAATTGTTTTGTAATTGTTCCTATGAGTAGTGATATATATATATATTCCAATATTAATAAGAGAACAACCAAGATTAATGTATAATCCAATTAGCCAAATAGCGAACGCCTAAGGCCCGGGTTGATGATTGCAGCTTCCCTGCACAGGCGGATACTGGCCTAGGTGCTTGCTGCTGTACCACTGAGAGTAAGGCTCTGAGGGTTAAGCCAACGATTTTTAAAGCGAAGAAATTATCCTTGAGTGCAGGTAGCCAAAATGAGGATAAAATTGCTCTCAGAATCCTGGAGGGATCCTGCTGCTTCGAGCAGAAAATATCTCACACAGCTCAGGAAAGGCAGACAAGGCGTGCAGCCACAAGGTGATGCTCAAGATGGCCTCCAGCAGTTAAAGTCTTTCGCGCGCTTCTCAGTGGCAGCTTCCCGCCTTGCAAATGAAGCCAGAGCTCTCAAATTAATGGAACAGTGAAGAGCGAAAATTAACACTAATTAACTTTCCCACTGAAGGAACGGCATTTGGAGAGGGGGTAAAGGCGATAAAACTCGGTTGTTTTTTTAAAAAAAAAACAAAAAATCAAGCTGCCAGCAAAGAAACGGAATTAAAGGCACAGCGGCAACCAAACTGGGAGAGGTAACTGAATTGGCTGTGGGGAGGTGGTGCAGAGCAGCACCAGAAACCTCCTGCCGCCTTTTTGGGGGGCAAACAGTGTTTCCCCTAAACAGAACTGTCAGGCTAATTAAAAACTGGAAAGAAGGCTAAAGACAAAACTGAATTAAAATCAAACCTGCTGTTCACAAACTAAGATTCCTGTTTCGGTCAAGGAAGCATCAAAAGCATTGCCTGTCTTGCACGAGGCTGAGTAAAAACTGGGGAACGCTGAGGAGGAGTCACGTGGTGGAGGAGGAGCATTCCACAAATCAAGCTCAGCCTATGAATGCGAAGACTGAAGCACCTCCCACTACTGGATGCTCTGAACAGCTCATAGGAGAAACAGAAGTTTTGGGCTCAATTGTGGTTGTAAGTTGAGGACTACCTGTAATTATCAATAGGAGTTCAGTGCTATGTCTGGTAGAAAAGGATGAATCAATTTCTTTGCAACTGCTTGTTTGGCTGATCTAAAGAACCAGATTGACCTTGACATTAAAGAGTTTTTTTCTGAAATTCACAGAAGAAGCTTCGATAAGAAGGGTTTCATGCCAATTTTTACCCATAAGAATTGAGATGGATCCAGCTTTTATTCTATTTTACCTTCTTCCCCATTTTTTTATTAACAAAATATTAAAAAGTCTTACACCTTGTTCAGTCATATATATATAAAACATTAAAAAATTGAGAAACCGACTTTTGCTTTTATCTGAATGCCATGCCTCTCTTTCTCTTCAACTAATTGGAATTTTCTCTACAGCTTTCAGCTTAGAGTGCAGTTCTGAGGTCATGGTTGTCCCAAAGGTGCTTTTCAAAAGGCAATTGAACTTTCTTGGTTTTTCCTTGAAAATCTTTCATTTCACATCCAAGAACTGAAGAAGTTTCTTGGATGAGAAGTGAAACAGTTTTTTTGGGGTGGACCCAAAAAGTTCAGTTGCCTTTTGAAAAAGACCTTTGGGACAATCCCTTGGACTATCAGTTAATGCCACTGCAACACTTTTTCTATTCTGCAGACATCATCAAGTGGAATATAATTCTTATTTCATCATCACCATTTCTAGCCTTGATTGCAAGAAATCCAGAATCTGCACTATCGAAGCCTCCAAAGGCTAATTTTTGACTTGGAGCACCAAAGGCAAAAGGCTTGCCATGTAGCATCATAGATGCAAATTGTGGAAGGTCACCTGGAAGCTTGAATAGTTTGAATTACGTTGCTGGAGAATTTGTCATGTTTTAAAACACTCCACTCAAGAATCCACTGGGGCTCTGGATGTATCAGGGATCCCTGGAGGACAGAGATATCTTCCTTAGGAATCCACCAGGGTTAAGCCACTGAGAGATTCACCAAGTCCACGAACCAAGGACAGTGGGGCCAATATGGAGCCAGGAGGATAACCTCCGCCTTCTTCACCAGGGTTTTTCTCACCACAGTCAATAATAGTGGCAGAGCAGGGAAGGCATACAACAAGCCTGGTGGTCATCTGCTGCATACAGCATTACTCCCCTCAGCCCCCGGGGTACAAACCATGTGAAAAATTGTGGCAACTGTGCACTAACTGGTGTGGCAAACAGGTCCACCAGGGGTTGACCGAAACTCCAAGTTAATTGTAGAAAAAGGGAAGGATGCCGCCTCCATTCAGCATGGTGTATAGTAGCTCTATTGAGCCAATCTGGCTGCACATTGTCGCTGCCTGAAATATGATCTGCCCTTATGGACAGTAGAGGGTCCAAGGCATCACCAAACAACTGATCCCCTTGAACCAGACTCGATGCCAACTTCCATTTGCTCCTGGCATTAGCCTGCCAATTTTGAAGCCGGCACATATGTCTACTTGCCACCGAAGCAGCAATGGCCTTAGTAGCAAATCTGGCTTCATGTAGAGTGGCATTGGCAGTTAATTCTGCAGTCGCAACCAGCTTATTTATATCCTGGTGGGCTCTAATATCTGAGACTGGAAGTCTATCTTGTAGTTGTCTCAGCCATCTGAGGGAAGCTCTAGTAAAAAAGGAGGCAGCCATGGATGCCTTCACCACCCAAGCAGTTGCTTGATGGGCCTCTGAAACAACTGCTCAATCCTTTTTTCATCAGCTTTGAGAACCTCCTCAGGATCAGAAGGGGCAGATGACATGGACGCCAATGCTGCCACAGGAGCATCTACCATTGGAACCTGTAAGCTCTTGGTAAGTTCCGGCCCCATATTAAAAAATCTATGATCGGAAATAAATAAACTACGGCCGGAAGCAGATGTATCCAGTTGTTTATGCACCACCTTAAGGAAGAGCTTAGGAGATAGAACAACCTCCTCTCTGATAGTTGGCTCATCAAATCCCCGCCGGGATTTCCATCATCAGCATCTGGGCCTAGATTGACCGTATTTCTGGCCTTGAATAGCAAGGATTTGAAAAGAGTAGGGTAGAATAGACCAGAAATGGCTGGTTACTCAGGAGCCAAACCTTCATCTTCTGAAAAGTCAGATTCTCTTTTGTCTGCCTCCCCTGCCAGGGAAGGAGCATACACTGAAGGATAAGGAGATCCAGGGTCCTGAATTCAGGAGCCCCTTTCAGATAAATGACCCACCTGTTCTCTTGGTGGGATCACAGAGACCTCTGAAGCTTCTGAGGAATGATGCACAAATCTCTGGATTCCTTCAGCTATTCCTTTCTGGATAGCCCTGCCTATAATAATCAGCATATTTACAGGAATCTCTGCTTCAATGGATTCAGATGGCCTAAAACCTGCTGCTGTAGAAGTGAATGTTGCTTCTACTCCAGGCCTAGGTCTGCCAGTCTGCTGTTGCCAAAGCTCTGAATGAAAGGCCAAATCTTGTGGACCCCCATAATGCCTGCTCTCTGCAGAGATTTGTTGCAAAGCAGCACCTTCATTTCCATCTGGGGACCAGGCCTGAGCTGTTGTTCTGAAAGAATGATCAGGCTCTTGCTCCTGAGGAAACTCCTCATTATGCTGGAAAGCAGCTGAGTCACCCTTTGAAGGTGATCTGCTGCTCCTCCCACTGGAAGCCTTTTGACTTTTAGCAATCTGTTCTTCTAGAACCTTCTGATGCCTAGAAGCATCCTTCTGCTCTGCTTTTGAGGCCTTCTTTGCTGGCAAGGCTTTCTTTGCTCCTTTGAATCAGAGCAGAGGAAGTTGTACTGTGGTTACCTGTTCTGAAGGCCCTGCTTCCCAAGGGGCATCCACCAAATTGGAAAGAGGCTTTTGTAGTTTGGACACCCATGCAAGGATAAGTGAATGAGGGGTGAGTAAAAATGGGGAGATGCAATTATCCTCCCTCACTGCTCCAGCCACTCCTTTACTGATCCAGCCAATCGTTTATCAGCCCTATATAACCTCAGCAGGACGTTTTAACACATCCTGCTGGCACTATCCCCCACTGGGGCCTTGCAGAATAAAAACCAGGTCCTGAAAGCAATCCTGGGCATGGCCGCAAGGCCTGGAGAGCCCGGTCTACCTCAGAGTTAGGGGATCAGGTTTCCCACCAGCACAACGTGCCTCACCCCTTTTCCAGAAATTTGGGCTCCAGCTGCTTTTGAGGGGCCAATGGCCCACAGCTGTTCCCCTAGGCACATAGGAGGCCCTGGAGATGCAGGCCGATGCCATCTGTCAAAAAAAAGATGAACAACTACGCGGCTTCCTTCACTGCGGAGCCCAGAACAGCCCCTGCAGCTTTTACCAGTCACTCCAGAGCAGCAAATCACCTGTTTCGTGGCTCTACCAATCATCTGTGAAGCAGAGCCATGTTTTTTTAAACTTTTTTTCTTTTTCTTCCTTGTGAGGTTTCCCTTGAAAACAGCAGTGGAAGAGTGAGGCAGTATTGTGTCCATCCTGAGTCGAAAGCTGGGCCAAGTCCAACAACAAGGATGGAGCTAAGTGAAGCAACTTTGATAGGCTCAGTCCAATCGGCTAGGAGATAGATTTAACCCATTGCCTGGCCTCTTGTAACCATATAAAGGAGAAATGTGTTTACACTGTTATGAGGAAAAAAAAAATATGCACAGCATATTCTTTGGATGAACCGAAAAATTGTCCTTGAGTGAGGAAATAGGAAAGCTGGCCTTTTTACAAGGAATTTCAAGCAATGTTGCTTTGTATAGTACCAGAAGTAAATCTAAAATAACAAAATTCACAAGGGTACTTGCTTCTAAGGAAAATGTATTTTTTTTTCCAAAACAATGGTTTTAGGTATGTTGTATGTGTTAGCTATTACAAGTATGCTTTAGGATCTAATTAATACTTACATTTCAATGTGCAATATCATTTCTCTCTTCACCAACCAATCCTCAGGTTAAATGAACTTTGGAAACCAAGAATAAGTCAAACAAAAATTAACTATGTAAAAGATAAAAGGTCCAAAGGACAAAGTCCCAGATTTCCTAGGAACTGCTATCAACAAAATTGTATAATTAATCTCCACCAAGAAAAGTTAACTTCTACTTTAGTTAAGATACCATAATACTGTAACAATTTAGAAATTTTATAAATATTGCACAGACTAGCAAGGAAGAGGACTTATTATTTTCCACACATCTCTTATTATTTTCCTCTCATTCAGATAGTGATATAATCACATTTTATTTAAAGGGATTAGATTTTGAAGAGTTTTTCATTCTTTATTTTAATGAGAATAAATTTTACCAACTCTTTAAAAAAATCTACTTTGCCGGCAAACAAAATTATGAGAATATACATGACAACTAAAGAAAGAGAAATTTAAATTACCTTCTGCAGTTTTCTCCTTAGAAATAAATATTTTCATGATAACATCTGAGTTCCCCTTAAAATATGAACTTATACAACTGATGCTTCATGCATACTTCCACAAGTGTCACAGATATGTTCATTCTTATTGCAAAATATCGATGCCAAAAAGGTTGGATTTGACAAATGACAGAATACAAACCAAATTTCTCCTAATATATGCATCTCACCCAAGGTATCCAATGATTCACTATGTTCTGATCACCTTTTCAAGACTAACATTTTATTATGCTAAATCCTATGTCTATTATTATATCCTGCATTAAATATTCTTTGTACAAAGAAACCATGTAGGGCATTGGTTCAGAAAATTAGAAGTCGTAATATAGTCATTCAAAGAAAAGCAGGGTATAGGATTACAGTAAGGGAGAACCTACATGAAGTAGAATTATTAATGGAAACAAAAAAATCCAAAAAAGACAAAATTACTCAAACAAGAAGAAAGCTGTACCAGTGACACTCAGAGACTACAGTCAGGATAAAAGTATTTGAAGGTTTACAACTATCAACATGGGTGTTAAACCTAAGAGAATCAGCACTAATAACAGGTGCTATGCTTTGGCTATGAGAATATTATTTAACACTTAAGGAAGTGCTATCTCAATGGAATGACCAGATGAAAATAATAATTGACAGTGATCACAGACATCATGATATAGATCATTAGTTGAGAGATAACAACTCTCTAGAATCAAAAAAAAAAAAAAAGGAAGGAGGAACATAAATGACTAGAATAGTTAGAAGGCTCAAGGAAAAAAAAAATCCTTAAAGAAAATCATAAAAGAAAGCATTAAAAAATAGATGTTTCCCGTTTAATGTACTGTAAATGTTTTACTTAATTTTTTTTTATAATGGAAGCAGCCAACAACAGTACTTGGATTGCAGAGGGATATAAATATGTTTAAATAAATAAAGGGGTCAGAAAACCTGGCAATAGTAACAGTTCACAAAGCTACTTAAAATAAAAAAAATAGAGCGAAGGAAAAATAAATACAGGAAGGAGGAAAAGAAATCTAATAGGTGGATAGTACTGAGCTAAGATTTAATAGCACAATTTTATTGCCAATTTCTTTTTTGTGCATTCAAATATTCAATTTTTCTGGGGTTTTCTTTAGTTTATAAAGAGAACTTAAATTTATGTTTTTACTGAGTTTTTTACACTAGCAGCAACTTTTTCTTCATAAATAGGAAAATCATAAGTTTCCATTTTGAGAGTTTAAAGGTACTGTGCTTTATAAGTAGACCTTTTAAAAAGAATTTTCTATTATATATTTCCCAATAAGACATTCTGTTTTTAATAGAATTATAATCACTAACAGCTAATGGAACTTTTTTTAAAAAAAAATTGAATACAAGTAGTCCTCGATTTACAACAGTTTATTTTGTGACCATTCAAAGTTACAACAGCACTGAAAAAATGACTTAGGACCGTTTTTCACATGACCATTGAAACATCCCCACAGTCATGTCATCAAAATTCAGAAGCTTGGCAACTGACTTAAATTTTTGATGGTTGCAGTATCCCAAAGTCATATGATCACCTTTTGTGACCTTCTGACAAGCAAAATAAATGGGAAAACCAGGCTCACTTAACAGCCGTGTTACTAATTTAACAACTGAGTGATTCATTTAACAAATGTGGCAAGAAAGGTTGTAAAATGGGGTAAAATTCACTTAACAATTGTCTCACTTAGCAACAGAGACTTTGGACTCAATTGTGATCATAAGTTGAGGACTACCTGTAGTTCTAGTAAGCATTCATATATAAACCTTGGATATTCCTTAATGAGAATGTTAAGCCTATTACAATAGTTCTTACAGAGTACTAGTTTGGGACTATTTTTTATGGCAGATACTTTATGTCTTGTTAAGATGCAGAAGTATTCCAAACATGTATCAATACACATGTACCTCCTAGTTAGTGAGATACAAACAACAGTGAATTGACTTGCAAGGGAGTCTCTAGATTAGAGATCCAAGCTTACACAGGATAGCGTAAATGAGCTTGGGATAAAAAGATGGGCTTTGATTCCACGTTTGCCTACTAGCCAAAATGTTCCAAACTGATTGGCACTTTTTTAATAATTGGCAGATAAGGCTGCATATGGCTACAAGAAGTCTTTAATTGATTAAAAGAAAGTCTCACTTGATGAAAGCCATGATGGATAGAGATCGCCATTTTGAGCCTTCATAGTGATGACAGAGACATATGGAACAATTGGAATGAGAGAAGTAAATGGCAAACAGGATGATTTTTGAACAAAATTAATAAAGAAAAATAGAGATGTTATTCTGAAACCAAGAAAATGGGAAGGATGTACTGTTTCTGAATGAAGACAGTCGGAACCAATGGCCTGAGTTTAATAAAAGCAGGCAGGGAAGTGAAAGTGGAAGTTCAATTATGGAGGGAAAGGCTTAAATGTATATCAAAATGGAACTGATACCATTTAGATTGTTGTAGGCATATCCTGTATAAGAGTAGGAATCCATCAGTTGGTAATAGTTATATGTTATATGCTACAGTAAATGGTAAATGAAAGAACCAGATATGAGTAGGTAAGAAAAAATGGTCCATATTCTGAATGATTGCAACCTGAAGAAAATAATCTGCGAAATAACAAAAAAGAGAACAACACACATACATACATACACATTTTCATAGAGCGAGCCAAAATGTGTAGGGTTAGCACTAATAGTCAATTATTTATGGTTTATACAGCTATTCACATCATTAATGAGACTGTAGTTGGCTAATAACTTTAAAAGCACAACTATTAAGATGTAGGAAAATACCTGAAGAAAGCTAAATACCATATATACATACATATACATACATACATACATACGTATGTATGTATGTATGTATATATTCTTCAATTTTTGTGGGTACTTACATGTATGGTATTCAGCTTTGTTCGGGTATTTTACCACGTCATTATAGTTGTACTTTTAAAGTTATAGCAAAGTTTCGGCAGAATCTCATCTGCCATCATCAGGCTTCTGTATTGAGTCCGTCTGGAACCAAACGCCTGGCAGACAAGACACACGTGAAGACTGAACGATGCACCCTGACTAAAGTACTGACAGCCAACAGCTTCCACAAAAGCAAAATCACTGGCTTGATCCACAAAAACACTCTGAGACATAATGGAGACCTAGAAGATGAACAGATCTATGGAACAGCTGTCTTGCCCTACATAAGAGGTACTACAGACAAAATCAGTAAGATACTACATAGGCATCCTATCAAGACTGCCTTCAAAACAGACAGAAAAATAGCAGCCATCCTTAGAAACCCCAAAGATAAAATTGACCTAGAAAACCAAGGCATATACGAAGTCCCCTGTGCATCATGCCTGACCACATACATTGGACAGACTAATAGAAGAATAAGTACCCGCCTGGATGAACACAAAAATTCAATAAAAAAAGCTGGAACACACTTCCTCACTAGTCCAATACATGAAAGCCACAGGTCATAACATCAACTTCAGTGGCACCAAAACTCTAGCCACTAGAGAAAACCCTAGCCACAGAATCATCAGAGAAGCCATAGGGATTGAAAAAAGACCTGAAAGCATGAATAGAAGAGATGATTCCACCAGACTGTCAATTATTTGGAAGCCTGCACTCACAAACAAAAAGATCTCCACACTACAAGCCAGGCAAAAACACCTGGGCACAAACAGATCTCCCCTGATACCTCCAGCTCAAACACACCCCAACCAGGCACCCAGATGAAACCTAGCTTCCTAATAAACGATAGCCATCCATTTACTCGGAGCCAAGCCGCACTAAAAGCCTCCAATACTGGAACACAATGTTGCCAGCCAATCAAGACAAAAAGAGCCACAAAACAGACAGAAGATATTAGAAACACCAATCAAGCAGAACACATCAAACTCCAAGACCAATAAACACAGACCAAGACTCCCAACCAATCAGGATGAAGAAAAAACTATTCTGCCACAGCAGTAGGTTAGCCCCAAATTTAAAACTGAAACAACTGTAAAAGTCTGCCTCACAGATGAACTCAATACAGAATCCTGATGATGGCAGATGAGATTCTGCCGAAATGTTGTATATATATATATATATATAGATAGATAGATAGATAGATAGATAGATAGATAGATAGATAGATA
>BLBF01000005.1:48426494-48438331 GCA_015471245.1 Laticauda colubrina | reverse complement strand
ATATTCATTCAATAATTCTCCCAATTCTATATCCAGGTAACCCACCAAGTCGTCAAGGCTTTCAAAATGATAAGCAAAACTGAGGCCAATCTATCCTCAAGCGTTATGGTATTTCAGAGCTGTGGAAAGAGCACCATTTTTAATGAGTCCCACATGATAACAACCCCTAATTGTCAGGTCATGGAACATCAGTACTGGCAAGAAAATCCAATTTGATAGAATAAAAGCTTGTGTGGAAATGAGTGAAAATGTTAAACTAATAAACTAAGAAATATTAATGTAATAATCCGATAGAAAGGTAATATGTAATATACGTGTGGGGTTTGGTTAAGGCACTGGTACAGAAACCAGGAGACTGTGGGTTCTAGTCCCAACTTAGGCACAAAGCCAGCTGGGTGGCCTTTGGCCATCGTTTTCTCTCAGCCCTAGGAAGAAGGTAATGGTAAACTATTACCAAAAATGTTGCCAAGAAAACTGCAGAGACTTGTCCTGGCAGTCTCCAGGAGTCAAGACTGACTTGAAGTCCCCAAGCTATAGCTGTAATATACAATATGAGGTAGCACTGCAAGAAATTAATGTTTGTCAAACAAAATGTAAATGGCTATAAATGACAGCTTTTGCCATATACATAAGGAAAAACATAAAAGTTGGATGAAGAAAGAATGGGATATTTAAGAAATGTGCAGCAAGGCATGAACGTGTAGGTTAAAAAATGAATGGGTAATGAATGAATATGGATTGAATAAAAAAGTGTGTGTGGCAGTACAAAAGAAGATGTAGTTTGTCACTGAAGGAATAAGAGCTGGATCTCACAAGAAATATATGAATGAAGAGTCAATAGGTCAAAAGGAAGAGAAAGACAGATAAACTTTGGATCGGATAAAGTCAATGAAACCTTAAAAACCAGACAGGCAACACATCAAGCGAAATATATGGAGGATACAACATATTTCATAGAGGGGTGTTGCTATAAACTAGATTCAGCTGTATTTCCTTTTATTTTTATCTTAAATTAAATTATTTGGCTTATTGTTCCTTACTCCTTTTCTATGTTTCAGATAATGCCTTTTACCCTGAAAAGAATAGTTTACATGCACGAGTGTGTATGTATATGTATTACTTCTTAAGACACAACAGAATTTATTAAAATGCTAAAATTTTCAGTGCTTTTTTTTCCTAAAATTTTAACAATGCATTGGAAGTGCATGCTATTGAGTTGCCAGGTTTTCATAATAATTTCCAAGCAGATATTTCAATAAATGTAATAAATACAATACATTAATTCAATATAATGGATTCCTCATAAATATTTCAGTTCCGCTATTTTTGGTTCCCATAATTTTTTGAATATTTATACAATACACAAAACTAAATAAAGCATTGAACTATATGTTACTGCATTCCATATCAAAAAGCAAGTCATAAAAATACTATTGCTCCTTCCTATTCCATCAAGCATTTTATTATTTCAAAGACCAAACAAAAAAATTGCTAGATGGATTTAAAATAAAAGTTCTATACATATGGGAAATTAAGCAACTCCTCAATGCTACATCAATTAAGATTGTATTCCTGCACATGCATTTTTGGTAGGTAAGCCTTATTAAACTCAGTGGAATTTACATCTGAACAAATATGCCAAGGATCATTTTATAAGCCTATCTGTTCTTCAAAAGGCATATATATCAATTGTCACTACAAAGCATGTAGTAACACACTGCAAGGCAAAAGTCCTATCAAAAATACAAAGTAATAAACATACAATTGTTCTATCAGGAAAAGCTTTCCACACAGAACTTTCCAAAGCTCAGGGCAACAAATTAAGGCTAAATTACTTGAAGATAAAGGACTGAACTAGTTGTTCTGGGAATGTGGCAGTCTGCAAAGACAGAATTACCAGAAAGACAGTACTAGTCCAAAGCATACCAAACATATTTGCAGAAAGAAAATAACCAAATGATTTTTCACAGAACTTTGTTTAACTCTTTCTAAGAATAGAATACAGGGATAGCTCAGTAAGTTCTTGGCTGGCAAAATTTAGGTTCAACATTTCAATATATTTGCTAAAGTCATAAGAATCATTTCCTTAGAAGTATAAATAATTATTTATTCATCCATAACTATGCACAGAAAAAATCTGATCCACCCAAACAATAAAAATGATGTCCCAACAGGAAAGCAGAGATCCTAAGACTTCTTTTTGCCATAAAGTACGAATTTCACTCATGTGTAGTCTTAACTAAATGGGAATTAAAAGCATATTATTTTCTTGCTGAATAGGACCGATAGAGCCTCCTCATCCAGTTAGCAAGATCCTGTCTTCCAAAATCCAGTTACCACACATCCCTGTTCCTAGCTTTGACTGAGTCCCTGCAGACTCACCATAATTCCTTAAGGAAAGTGAGAACCTCTACTCACCAGTCAGCAGCTATTAAAAAGATCTTCCCTCATATTCAAGTACTTTCACCAACTGTTTTAGAAACATACTGTGTATGGTACCACTTTTTCACTGAGAGGAGGGGAAAGGCATCACAGAAGAGGGAAAAAACTATCAGCAGAAACATGTATGCTTGTGTGTGGGGTGACACCAAATGGGTAATATGCACACATACAGTACACACATGAAAAACAGAAAGGTTTTTTAATGAGATGCGTGTTCACTATTGTGTCCCTAGGATCTAGGATCTAGTCATCCTCGGTATATGTTATTTCCCATCCCATCTGGATATCTATTTGCTTAAGAGTCAATTCACTCTTTAAATGAAACAGGATTTATGTTCCTAGAACATAGCAGTGACTTTTCTTATTTTAGGCATATTTTCTGGCTTTGTTATTCAATCTAGATTTAGTAAGAACTTTGTGGATCCTCAACCTTTAAAGGCTCATGGGTGTGACCTTAAAATTGTTAATGTTTAGTGGTTTGCACAAAATTTTTGAACTGAGGTGGCCCCATTCCAAGAAATATCTTTTGTGCGTTTAACCGGCAGGACATGTTTGCAAACAACATCTCCATTGGTTTGTATACAGGAGACAAAAAAGCTGCCCTCCAAAAAATGATTAGGGAAAGTCCATATCCAAGGAATAATTTCCTTAAAATGGTGAGCTCTTCCATAGCAGACAAATTAAACCGCTCTCTGCTTATTTTTAAAGCAAACCAAAAAAAGCAGTAGCAATTGTGTAAATGATCCAATCTTGCCTCATGAGTATTCTGATGCTCAAAAGTGCTACAGTATGTATGCCAGCATTTTCACATAATCTTTATTCTTAAATGAGTTTGTTTTAAATATAATTTTACTAAAGAGCTTTAACAAGATAAAATGCAAATGTTAGAAAATAAAGAAATTAAAGATTCATGAATAAGAAAAGAGAAATAGAAAAGAAATATGATGATACAGAAGTAGCTTTTTGACAGCAATTATAAATGGGGTTTCTTTCTATTTTTAAGATAGATGACCACTAACATGCCTTTCTTTTTTACCCTCCACAAGAAATGAATCACAAGATTAATGCCTGCATAATATATACTGAGATCTATCCATAGGCCAACTATATACTTAAAGCACGACTGCAAATGATGAATGAAGTCAACAGGAATTGGAATAGAATTGATATCTGGGAAAACCGAGCTTTCCACACCATTTTGTCTTCCTTGTATTATAGCTACATGTCGACACATACCTGAATATTAGTGCCATATCTTTGAGACTGTTGTTCACACAATTAACACCAGGGGTATCCAACCTTGGCAACTTTAACTTCAAACATGGACTTCAACTCCCAGAATTCCCCATGGCAGGGCTGGGGAATTCTGGGAATTCTCAAAATTGCTAAGGTTGAATAGTCCTGATTTCTCCCTTGCTTTTTTGACAAAAGCCCACAAAGTATTATTATTTCAGTGAGCTTCACAAATGCTAAATTGACTCCTTAAAAAGAAAGCTTACAGGACAAAGATTATCACTAAAATAAAATCACTACTTTTTCTGATTTAATGCTACTGATATGTTATTTAAGTAGCCACACCACACACTTAATTCAATACTATAAAGCAGAGCTTCCTAATTGTTTGCCTTCATTACTCAAAACTGCTTATTATAAACTCCTTTTTACCCAATGTAGTTAAAACAGCTTAAGTCAATTTAGATGTCTCTATTGTGATAGAGTAATGGGGTTCAACTGTCAAGCTCAGAGAACACCACTTCTACCAATTTGGGGTAATTTACCCAGGTTTAGGAAGCACTGCTATAAACTGTTACTTGAGCTGTTGTAGCCACTGGATTCCACAGTTACATTAACATTACGATCATCTCTAACACATACTCATCTTGCAATACTTTGGCCTCTCTCATGCTTTATGTCATCTCTTCTCAGTTGTGGGAAATGAAGCAAGATTCAATAGTTCAGCACTGAAAATGTTTCAACATATTAGTGTCAACAAAGGAAACTGTCTTTTTTCTAATGGTGTCTTGATATCAATACATGTTCCACTATTTCTGAACTCAGATTCTTGTTTAACCAAGTATATTAGAGTTTAGAGGTTGCTGAGATTATATCATATTGTATTGTAACTACATTTATATCTTACCTTTTCCTATTGCCTCAAGACAGCCGATGTAGTCTCCCTTTATTCCATAATCTCTCTCTAAAATAAGTTGTAAGAATTACTTGTCTAAGTCATCCATTCAAAACATGGTGAAATGGAGATTCAAACTGAGCTATTTTAATTCCACTGTAACATTTCAACCCACTGTACCACATCTCCACTATTGTATTCTGTTTATTGTTTTGGGGAATATGGTTTTTTTTCTTTACATTGTTGAAATGTTCATCTAATCATAACAGGATCTATAAAGATATGTGCCTCAGATCCATGACAGAACTAAAAAGAATTAGATCTTTTAGCTTAGTCTATAGCAGAGGTTTCCAAACTTGGCAACTTTAAGACTTGTGGACTTCAAGTCCGAGAATTCCTCCTCCAGTCATGCTACTTCAGGAATTCTGGGAGTTGAAGTCCACAAGTCTTAAACTTGCCATGTTTGAAGACCCTTGGTCTGTAGCAGAGATGTCCAAACTTGGCAACTTTTAGACTTGTGGACTTCAACTCCCAGAATTCTAGGAGTTGAAGTCCACAAGTCTTAAAGTTGCCAAGTTTGAGGACCCCTGGTCTATAGAAATATAAATGATTTACAATTTGATAGTGATGGGGATTTAAAGTCATTCCCTCAGATCCATGTTCTTGTGCTATCACCCTTTTCAAACAGACCAGATCTAAGATTTAACAAATATTTATAGCTTGCATAAGACAACTGTATCTGTTCTGCTCATTGAGTCACTTACTGCACCTTCTTCTTTTACCTTTATCCTACTTGTCCATCAGTTTGCTTTAAATCTCTCTGATTCTAGTCCTTATGGTTTGCTGCTCCCAAAACATGCTTCTTTGCTACATGGAGACTACTGTTCTGTGTCCATAGACAATCTGGAAAGCCCTTCAATAAAGAGTGCTAAAGGAAAGGATTTACTGGACATCTCTAGGAGTCTTTTGAAAAGGACTCAGGAAGATTAGATATTACCTTAAATCTGCTGGCCACTTAACACTGAAGTTGCTGAAGTGATAGCTTCTCTCTTTTAGGATTAGCCATTAACAGTAAAGAAACAACTATACAAGAAATACACACTACAGACTAGCAGTTAGTAGAGCAGACATAAAGGTATTGGAATACACATTCAGATGCTTTGAAGTGTCTACATAAAATTCAGAATAGTGCAGTGATATTCCCTGTATTTCTCTATGGAAGTAAAAGTTGGACTCTGAAGAAACACGGTAGGAAGAGTATTGGCACTTTTGAGCAATGGTGTTTGAAAAGGCTCTTGGGAAGAAAACAAATGAATCATGGAACAAACCCAGAGTTCTTATCTGAGGTACAATCAAACAGAACAGGCTCAAATTATAACAATTTGGTCATATTATGTGAAGATCTAGCTCCCCTGAGAAATACATAATGCTGACAAGTGGAAGGGAAGAGAAGATAACCAACAAGGTGATGGACCCAGTTTCAGTGGCAATGGGTGCATAGTTGGAAGACTTCAAGGACCAAAGTTAGGGACATATCATCATGGACAAAATCTAAGTGATCTTTTAAGAGTCCCCTTGATGGCACAATATCTATCTACCTGCCTTCCACTGCCTGTAGCATGCAAGGTTAAAAACGTACCCATTCTCATCATGACAGAGGTGATACAATGACCTGCTCTTGCTGCCATCTGCATTTCAGATGACTGTTTTCCTTGGTCATACAAGCCCAAATCATTGAAAGTAACAAAAAAAGATGTCAGCAATGTGGCTTTTTATACCATACTTTTACAATACCAAGCAATTAAGAAAAGAATTTAAAGGGAAAGGGAAAGGAAGTTGAGTGAGGAATGTATAGCTCTTCTTGCCACCATTTTTTTCCTTATTTCCAGTACTTTTGACCCTCCATATCTAAAGTACACACTGGCAACCGCATCCAGAGGTGCTGAGGATTAAAAATAACAGTGTTCATTATAGTCCCTTATCCAGTGTTTTCCTTTATAACAGGCAAGAAAAAGATTTTGAAGAAGAGGCAAGCAAAGATAGCAATGGAGGCAAACATAATCCTCTACACAGGATGCAGCACCCACTTTTTATTTCTTATCTAAATCCAATATTATTTTTATGAATAAACATTTGGATTGCTCAGAAATACTTTTACTAGTCCGGAATTGGCAATCGCCTATTCTAAACTAATCTAGAGCCAAAAACATTTTCCAAGTGGCTCTGGATTTAATTAAAATATTTTCAGTACTTCCGATCTTAGAGCTCCTAAGTACAAAGTTGAGCAATTCCATGTAAAAATTTAGACACAACACTTTTGACATATTGATATATGAACCAGCACTTTAGCGAAATGTTTAGTTTCTTCAAGCATGTTTCTTTCGTTTAAATGAAACACAGTACTGTGAAATAAGCCACATCATCTAACAGCTCTCAAATACTTAGATGTATTAAGTGGTGTATGTTGCTTTATAATATTTCAAACTTAATTTAAAATCTTATTTAATGGTGTGCTTGGCTTTTGGCACAAGCATTGTTCCAGACATCAAAGTTTGAGCATAACATAGATCATCTAAGGTTGAGTTAATTCAGTACATAAACATATAGGAAGATGCAAAGCCTCACAGTAAGATTTATTTTCCTTATCACTGTGTACTTTTCACCAAAGAGTATAATAAATATTTGACTGAAAACAGCTCTTTTAGTGTAAAAAGGTTCATTACCCTACATTAAAACTTTACTGTAGGCTTGTTTTTTGCATACTGTATCTTAGAACAATGGTTTAACTCTTCCTCCACATGTATATAGAAATCTTAGTAAGAAACAAACATTACAAACTGAAATAAACAATGTTATGTTTCTGATTTGTTGATCACGATGTCATTCAGTGTTTCCTTAAGGTCTGGCCAAATGAAAGAATAAGAGTTCAACAATCCAGTGGAAAAATGATAACCATCATTGCTGTTTTTCTGGTGCCAGGCATAAAATAGCAGATATCATGATAGTTTTGACAAGAATTAAGAGGAGGCCAAATTATGCTTCTTCATTATCTTTTGTGGCAGATAGTAACTACAAACAAATGCCACCGTTGTATAACTGTATAAACACTGCTTCCTCTCCTGTTCTCAAGACTACATATGCACAGTGTGGGAACTTCAAAATGTTTAACATATTTTCCAACACACTGAAACAAGGCAGCAAATCACTGCAAGTGCACTACACTGAAAAACTGAGTGGAGAAGCAAGGAGGAGAGGGGGTCAAGAAGGCATGACAATCCACGCACAAAGCAAAACATATTCTACTTTTTTTTTTTTACAAATCTATAATATATTAATGTCCAGGTTACATGAATCTTTTGGATTAAGGAGGTCTGGATGAAAACAGCTGTAAGAGAAGGAAACAATGGATTTCCACAAAGTGAGCACTCTCCAAATTATTAAAAGGCAAATTCATTCAATCCCTTTGAGGGGGGGGGGGAAACTTTCACTTTTTCTATTCTTGTAGCTAAGGACAGTGACAAAGATTTGTTACTGCCACTTTGTGAGAAAATGGGCAACATCACACATAAAATCTAGTTCCCATTAGAGAGCTTGCGTTATTTTTGTAGGGTTTTTTTAAATGGATTTTTTTTTTTTTGCATTTCCCCCCCCCCCCCCCCTTAAAGGCTAGAGTGATCCCAGGGCTGAAATCAACACCTGTTTCACAGACGTTTCAAAGCTTAACCTCACTGACTTGACCCCACAACACACCAAATCTGTTTCTTAGGAAACCCAGGAGGAGTAAGAACAAGAAATTAGGGGCAATTAGCTTATCAGCGCTTTCCTTCCTGGCCTCCAGTCCCGGGGCCTCCTCTGGCCTGCGAAGTTGAGGGTCCCCCTCAAAAGGATCCCCACAAACAAGAAATACAGCGCGCGGCCCGGAGAGGAAGCCGACCGGCAGCATTCCTCCCGAAACCCAGCCAGCCCAAGCCGAGGAGGCCTCGGCCGGGAAGGCAAGGCAGCCACGGGCGCTCCCCCCCCCCCCGCCAAACCCCCGAGGGGTGACCACTCCTGGCCCCGAGGTTCGGCCTCGCCGCCCGGCTCCGAGGGATGCTGCGGCGCTCTCCCCTCGCCCTCTCCGGCTTTCCGCGCCCATTCCCTTCCCCTTCCTCGCCCAGGACGCCACGCCGCCCGCTTCCCCGGACTGCTCTGCCACCGCCTCGCCCATTGACCCCTCTGCCTTCCTCCGGCGGAGGAGAAAAGCCTCTGCGTCCCCTTCTCCCAGTCCCTCCGGCGCTCCGGCCTGGCTCAAGGGGGCCCCTTTGACGCTCGGTCCCCCCACCCCACCCCGCCCCGCCCGGAGACATTCCTCGCTCGCCCCTTCCTCCTTTCCTGCCTGCCCGCCCGCCCGCCCGCCCGCCGGGCTCTCGGCTCTCCTTCCCTCCGGAGAGATTCACTTCGGGGGCAAAAAGCCCAAACCCGAGCCCACCCGGCGGCTCCACATCCCGCACCTTTCGGGCCTTTCGGCGCAGATCTCCCGCTCTCTCCGCCGAGGGGACGAGCCTCGCGCCGGGTCTTCGGAAGCCCCTTCCCTCCGCCGAGCCCCACCCAGCCAGTTTCCCGGCCCGGCCGCTCAGTCTCACCTGCTACTGCTACCACCGCCGCCGCCTCCCTTCAGCTTCTGCTTAAACCGCCAAGCCGCGTTTGTCTCCCTCTCCCTAACAACAGCTCCCACCTCCTCAACTACTCTCTTCTTTCCCCCCCCCCCCCCCCCCCCCCCCCCCCCCCCCCGCCACCCCTCTCTCCCCCCCCCCCCCCCACCCCCACCCCCAATTCGAGCTTCCCGACGCATTCGCTGACTCCGGCAAGAATTGCTCAAAATAATTGGCGAACCTTTATGCCTGTCAAAACCCGGCTCCACCTTTTCGTTTCCTAAGCATTTGGGTTTCCACTGTGCTTTTGCTGCCCCCACTTCTTCGCCTACACCTTTGTTTTATTGGTCCAGGCTATTGGAAGTGGCGGCTACAATAGGTCAGAGAAGGTGCCATCACGGGTGATATCTCCGCCTCCCAATTCCGGAACCACTATAAGTACCTCGCTCTGGTTGTTTGGTTGCACAGTACGGAGGGATGTGGTCGGTGGAGTGGCGTTTGAGTACCTGCTCTTAGTATTCCTTCACACACACCCCACACTTACCCATGAAGGAGAGGATAAATCCCTATTTATCCATAGCACCAAGCCACGCATTGGAGAGGAAAACAACGCATCCAAAAGCATTTCTGGTCCCTACTTGGCACTTCGGTATGAGCAGGCAGAAAGAGCTGCCTTCGTAGGGAAGAAAAATCCCTGCTCCTCCTCCTTGTATTTTCCTTAAAAGTGGTCCTTGAAACTTTATCAAACTCTCTTCCTCTAATCGGCTCCGTTCATAAAAACCTCCAGGAGTCCTAATCTTAAGATGTTTTCTCTCTCTTTTTTTAAAATAAATTTTATAGGTTTTTTAAAAAAACAAACATAAACAAACAAAACATCAAACTATCTTCCCTAGGTATGCAAACTGTGCCGGTTGGTTTACAAATTATTTTGTGCCTCCATTTTGTAGTCTTTGATTACAGTTACATTACATAGAAGCTCATATTATCAATCAAGAATTAAGTACCTCAGTATCATTATCAATCAATCATCTGACTATAATTTTATTCATTGGTATTTTATGAGGTAACCATTTATTTCCTGCTAGAATTAGAGGAGGATTTGGCTTGCCTAATTGGGAGTTGTACTACCAAGCTACAAATGTGATGTGTGGGTCAAGGAATGGATAACATTAAGAAATTCTAGACTGTTGACATTAGAAGGACATGATTTGTTGTTGGAGTTTTTTTATGGTATAAAGGAACTAAAATACAGGGATATTTTAGAAGACATTATATATGGGAGTCTCTGTGATTAAATTGGGAGAAGATTAAAAGACAATGTTATTTGAAAATGCCAGTCTGGTTATCGACCATTGAAGAATTTTCTTACCATATAATATATATACTCTTACATGTTTTCTCTGATGGATGGATTTTGATCGACACCTCCCCCCTCCCTGTAAAATTAATGTCCCTGTTCTATTTTATTAGCAGATACTTTATATTGGTGGAAATGACAATGTGTTTAAAAGATCAGGCAATTAGATTTAATTTATTCAAATTCAAAAAAAAAAGGAAGGTGGAGAATTATGTATTCACCATGTTTGTAATTTTGGTGTTCCCCACCCCACCCCCAGGATTTTGATAATTAGGTTTTACAAATTTGCTTGGTGCTGTAAAAAAAAAGATTCTACTTTTTCATGCTTTTTTATCATTGTTTTATCAATATTCCCCTAATTCTGTTTATTTAAATTAAAATACAATGCTTCTTCCGTGGACCCCCCATAACCTTTAGTGTTAAAAATTATGTAGAATTTTCTATATGTCTGCATCAAACATGTATTTAAAACTATGACCAAAAAGATCAGAATTCCACAGCTTTTATATTTTAGAATGAGCTATGGCTACATTTTGTTTGCATGGTAATGGTACCTTATTTAGCTGCTTATTTCCCACTTATTTTGGAAATCCCTCTAGAGGACTGGCTGAAGAATCTGGTGAAAAGATTATACTTTCATTAGATTTACAGTTGCCTAAAGGTAACCATCACTTCTGATATTGTAACTAATTGTAACCAGTTTCAGCACTATTTGTTGAAAAGTTCTTGGCGTGCAATGCTTAATAAGACTTCAGCTCAAATGTGGAAAATGATTTTATCATACAGTGTATAATTTTTGTGCACGTTAGAGTGTCTGAATGTAATGTAAATCTTTGCTTTCCAAGATAAATATTATAGGGTAATATATATATATATATATGCTGTTCAGCTTCCTTCGGGTATTATCCCACGTCATTGTAGTTCTGCTAAAGTTGTAGCAACGTTTCAGCAGAATCTCATCTGCCATCATCAGGCTTCTGTATTGATGTGGGTCTTACAGCTCCTGGTTTTAAATTTGAGGCTGGTTCATTCTGATTGGCTGGGAGCCTGGACCTGTTTCATTGGACTTGGAGTTTGATTGATTGGTGTTCCTGGTTTCTTCTGTCTGTTTTGTGGCTTTGATTGGCTGGCAACAGTCTGTTCTTGTGTTGGAGGCTTTCAGTGCAGCTTGGCTCCGTGTGAAGGGACGGCTGCTCTTCATTAGCAAGCTGGGTTTCACCTGGGTGCCTGGTGGGGGGGTTAGGTTGGAGCTATCAGAGGGAGTCTGTTTTTGCCCAGG
>BLBF01000005.1:48363288-48421494 GCA_015471245.1 Laticauda colubrina | reverse complement strand
AACAGCACATATATATATATATATGTATATATATATATATATGTATATATTATAGGATAAAAATGTGTTAAAACCAATGTTCTAGCCTTTAAAAAATAGGGAAAATTAATGTAGAAAGAACAATTAATAAGGTAAACAAAGAGAAGGGCAAAAAGACACACATAGTTTTCACCACTAAAGTTTTAAATATAAAGCCCATGTCACACTGCACCAACGGATGGAAAGAGGATGTAAAACGGAGAGAAACACTTGCCATCCGTTGGTTAACGCGATTCATCCGTTCTGTACTCACTGCCTCCGTTTTTCTTCCTCTCTATCCGTCCAGCATCTGTCGACTGAGGTTCCTTCCGCTCAAAAAGTTTTGAGCTGCTCAAAACTTTTTGAGCAGAAAATGTATCCAACACGTCCGTTCTGCATCCGCTACGCATACGGGGAACATCCGTTCTGCATCCGTCATCATCCGTTACGTGTCCGCGACATCCGCTAGGCATCTGCTGCGCATCCGCTCAACTCAAATCCGCTCCAGCGGAAAGTGGACACAGGGAGGAAGCGAAACGGACACGGAATGGACGCGCAGCGTTAGTAGCACGGACAGAGAAAGGATGAAAGCGGATGCAGCTCGCAAACAAAGCATTTAAAACGAAAAAAACATTCGCAGAGGGGACCTATCTCGGATATTAAGGATGTCTAGAGGATGCCTAGAGGATGCAAAAGGACACATAGGGGAAAACCTATATTGCCTATAAAAAGGGCTAGCAACTCACCTGGATCTCACTTTCAGTCCAGCAGCCCTGCTGTGCAGACCTCTGCAGCCTTCATCTGCCTCTTGCCCTTTCCACAGCATCCATTGATGTCCACCATGGATCGTAACACACTCCTTTTGGTAGCCACCATCGTTCTGCAACAGTGCAAAGCCATCTACAGGCTCTTTCAACTGTTCTACGGGAAGAAAAGGAAGCGGCCAAGAAGCGTCTGGGTCCGAAGATGGATCGGGAGAAGAGCAAAGTACGGACTGTACAACAAGCTGATGGTGGAGCTGAGGAACGAAGATCTTCGTGCATTCCAGAACTTCATGAGGATGCCTCCAGCCATGTTTGACGAAGTTGTGCAGCGGCTGACACCCAGGTTGACCAAGGCAAACACCAACTTCCGGCCCAGCCTGGACCCTGGGCTCAAGGTGGCACTCACTCTGCGCCACCTGGCCTCAGGGACCACCTACAGGAGCATGCAGTATGGCTGGAGGGTGCCACACAACACCATCAGCATTGTGGTCAGAGAAGTGGTGCAGGCCATCATGGAAGAATACCTGAAGGAGCTCCTCCAGTGCCCCTCCACTGAAGAAGGCTGGAAGAAAGTTGCAGAGCAGTGGTATCAGAAGTGGAACTTCCCCCACACCGTTGGAGCCATAGATGGGAAGCACGTGGCCTGCAAAGCTCCAGCCAAGTCGGGGTCCACTTATCACAACTACAAGGGCTTCTTCAGCATCATCCTCTTCGCCATGGTTGATACTGACTACAAGTTCATGTACATCGATGCTTCAGGCAACGGGTCAGCTTCAGATGCCCAGGTATACAACGCCAGTCACCTCAAGGAGGGGCTGGAATGCAACCTCATCATGGGCTTCCCAGATCCAGACCCCCTACCCAATGACACACAAGGTGTGCCCTACTTCATCGTGGGGGATGACGCCTTTTACCTCAGAACCTACCTCATGAAGCCCTACACTTCCAGACTCCTCACCCGTGAAGAGAGGATCTTCAACTACAGGCTGTCCAGGGCAAGACGGGTGGTGGAGAACGCCTCTGGCATTCTGGCCACAGGTTCCAGGTACTTCTCACCACCATGCAGCATCGCCCAGAGACCGTGTGGAGGATCGTGGAAGAGGACCGTGTGGAGGACTGTGTGGAGGATCGTGCTGCATCCTGCACAATCTCATGCGCACCCGCTACCCAGTCTTGCAGAACAAGCTCGTGGACCTCCAACAAGGCAATGGGGACATGGAGCCTGGGGAATGGAGCCAAGGGCGAAACCTGATAGACATTGAGGATGTGCAAGGCCCCAACAGAGCCTCACGTGAAGGGAAGAAGCAGCGCAGCCTCCTGAGACACTGGTGCAACTCCCCAGCTGGAGCAGTGGAGTGGCAAGACAGGATGATAGATGGTTAATGGATGCTTCCTTGAGCCTGTCTCATCACACGGATGAGATTGGGCCATGTATGTTGGGTGGCCCTACAATGAACAGGGCATTTAATAAAGAAATGTGTTTATGTTGACATGTGTGGATCAATGCTTACATTGTTATTGATAATAAAGGGTCTTAGGTGTGGCACCTGGGAGGGTGGACCATAGAGTCCCACTATGCTTGCACTGGAGGTTTATCTATCCCACAACTATTACCCATCCCAAAGGTATCCCTGCCCATCCCACAGCTATCCTTACCCATCCCACAAGCATGCAAAGGCTTAAACCATTTCTAAAAGTTTCCACCAAGACTTTATTTCATAAAAGAACTGAAGCAAGTGTGTGAAGCAAAGATAATCTTTATTAATAACAAGCTGTAAAAGAAAAATGACCCAAGTCAAGTGTCCAAATAAAGTCCACAGGTAGCCACCCAGTCTCTGGCACTCTTCTCTGTCACTCAGAGGTGTGCCCAGTCTCAGGGGTGAAGGGTCCAGGTGCTGTGGAGGTGGCTGCTGCTGGAGTGCTGATCTGAAGCACCACTGGGGTGCCTGGCCCTGAGAGGACAACAGGTGACGGTGTGTTGAGGAAGCTCTCAGACAGCTGGCTCAGCCCCGTGATGTTGAGAGCTCCTTCCTCCATGCCATGGGGTGTCAGCCCCAGTACGGATGATAGATGTACTGAGGCCGGGCTTGGCTGTGGGGTGGAGGAAGGAGCAGTGTAGTGGGGATGTCTGGTCTGCAGCTGGGTGAGGACTGGCGTCGGTGGCATCGGTGGCGTGGGTGGCATCGGTGGCGGTGACATCAGTGGCGTGGGTGGCATTGGTGGCATCAGTGGAACCGGTGGCAATGGTGGCGTCCGATGAACCTGTGCCTGGACTGGGAAAGGCTGCTGCCTGTGCTGCTGGACCTCCTGGTAGCCGTAGCCTTGGTAGGTGAGGGCCTGTGGAAAGCCTTGGAATGGGAGTGACATCACCTGGGGTGGAGGAGCAGACCTGGACTGGGTAGGAGCAGGTTCATCTGGGTCTGGAGGGTTGTGAAGCAGATCGGTGATCCTATCCTTCACCACCTGGTACTGGGGTTCTGCCATGTCCGTGAGGGTCTGGTTGACATAGGTGAGGAAGGGCTTGCAGTTGGAGGATGAAGAGTCGGTGTGTACCAGCTGAGAGAGGAGATCTACGCTGCTCCTGATGGTGTCTCTTATCTCCAGCAGGACAGTGTGGCTCTGTCCCTCCGGTTTGCCTCTCTGCCTTTCTGTGGAGGTGGAGCTGGGGGTGGATGCAGGTTGGGCTGTGGTGGAAGTGCCGTCTCCTTTCTCCCACTGTACCAGGGGGTCCTCCACGTGCTCCACCACAGCTACTACAGCTGTCGGGGGGTTCTCCGTCGTGGCACGCTCCACAGACACCTGCCTGGAGACAGGAGCTGACTCTCTGCCGGAAGAGGACTGGCTTTCAGCAGGCTGCCTGAGAGAGAGGGTTGTGAGAGGAGCTGCTCTTTGGTGGCAGATCTCACCCTCCAGGAAGCTGCACTTGGCCATGACGTAGGTCTCTCTGTCCGTCAGCTTGATCGCGGCCTGGCCAGATTTCTTGAAGTGCAGCTTCCTGTACCAGGTGTGCATGTGCTTCCACCAGCCGAGGAGCACCTCCGAAGTGTGTAGCCCAGGCTCTCCGCCTTCTCTCTCCAAGCAGCCTGCTTCCTTTTGGTGTCCCTATAGAGCCTGTGTCCCTTCCGCCATAGATACTCATTCTCTCTCAGCCACTCCAGCACCTCATCCTCATGTTCTTCTTCAATGTTGTGTTGCCTCCTCTCCCGTTCTTGCGTATGCCCCTTCCTCCCTTTGGCAGGACCACATGGGCCCTCATCAGAGGGGCTTCCAGGTTGTAGGGGCTGCTCCTCCACACCACCACCACCAGCAGCAGCACCAGCAGCACCAGCAGGACCAGGATCAGCAGCCTCAGAGTAAGCACCAGCAGCGCCAGCAGCACCAGCAGCACCAGCAGCAGCAGAGTAAGCACCAGCAGCGCCAGCAGCACCAGCAGGACCACGAGCACAAGCAGGACCACGAGCACCAGCAGGACCAGCAGGACCACGAGCAGGACCACGAGCACGAGCAGGACCAGGAGCACCAGCAGAAGCACCAGCACCAGGAGCAGCGGCAGCAGAGTACGCACCAGCAGAAGCACCACCGCCATAAGCAGCAGCATCAGCTCCTCCAGAAGCAGAAGCAGCAGAAGCCCCAGCCCCAGAAGAGCGAGCCCGTGCTGCAGAAGCTTCCATCCGCTAGGCTTCCTATGAACATCCGTTTAACATCCCCGCTACATACTACCCACGTCCGTTCTTTTCCGTTCTATTTATGCAAATTTTCACCACTTTTTGGAGCGGATGACAATGGATGGAGCCACCCCCAAAATTTTGCTTGTCCGCTGTGTCCTTTATGCATACGTTTTGCATCTGTCGGCCAATGGAACCGGGCCTTAATTTGGTGAACTAAACTGGATGCAGTACTCTAGGTGTGGTCTTACTAAGGCTTTATAGAGTGGTATTAGTACTTCCCTTGAGCTTGATTGTATCCCTCTGTTCATAAAGCTTAGGATTGCATTAGCTTTTTTGGCGGCTGCTGCACACTGCTGGCTCTTATTTAGCTGGTTGTCCACTAAGACTCCAAGATCCCTCTCACAGTTACTGCTATTGAGCCTGGTTTCACCCAGTCTATATGTGTACTTTTGGTTTTTCTTGCCTAAGTGTAGGACTTTACTTTTCTCTACATTGAATTTCATTTTGTTAGATACGGCCCAGTGTTCAAGTCTGTCAAGATCCATCTGGATCTTCAGCCTATCTTCTTGGGTGGTAGCTATTCCTGCCAGCTTAGTATTATCTGCAAATTTGGTAAGTTCCCCTTCTATTCCCTCATCTAAGTCCTTAATGAAAATATTGAAGAGTACTGGGCCTAAGACAGAACCTTGTGTCATCCCACTGCTGACTTCCCTCCGTGTAGACTTAGACCCATGGAGGTGCAGTCATGTTTGGTTAGAAGTCTGGGAGAATTTAACCCTGTAATTCCTGAGGAAGTGGACAGGATCCTTTGCATTATTAACTCAGCCACTTCTTTATTACATTCTTGTCCCTTTTGGCTTGTTTGGTGTGCAACTGGGTAGCTGCTGGCCTCTTTGAGAAAGGAAGTATTTCCACCACCCTTGAAGGAGGTAATAGTATTCCCCTTATCCAAGAAGCCATCATAGGACCTAACTATCCTGGGATCTTTTCATCCAGGGTCCAACCTTCATTTTTTAACAAATGTTGTTAAGAAGATAGTCATATTGCAGTTACAAGAGGAAATTACTGAATTACCGCAGTTACTTAGAAAATTCATTATCTGGACCCTTTTCAATCAGGTTTAAGTCTAAACATAGTGTTGAACTGGCTTTGGTTACATTGGTCAATGACCTGTGCCAGTGATGGCGAACCTTTTTGTTGTGGTGTGCTGAAAGCGTACACACATGCAATAGTGTGTGCATGCATGTGCCGGCACCCACAATGCAATGTGCCCCACTCCCTGCAGACAAGAAGCAATCCCAGAAGTACTACCTTTAAATATACCTAAAGTTATATTAATAGAATCTTCCAAGTCAGAAAGTATATACAATATATCCCTCCCTCCTTTTCTTTATAGGCCCAAAAAACTAGGGATCATCCCATGTATTCCTGTGGGTTCAGGTGTCACTTTTCTGACTATTCTCAAGTATGATTCAATGTGTTGATTATTCCCCATAAAACCTCTATGGCATAAGACCTACTTACCCTACCTGCTCATTTGTATTCATTTGAATTAGGCAGTTCAAGTGAGCATTCACTTTTGAATGTACAGTGCTTGATCATAATGATGGTAGCAAGGAAATAATGCCTCTAAGACTAGTGTACTAAATGGGAGTTCTTTGGTGCAACTAGTTTTTCTGCACTTCCAGTCCTTCAGTACATAGAAATTTAACTGTGCAATATGAAAGTCTTCTACTGATTTAGACTCATGCATCTGCTGTGAGTCAAACTCATCCCTTCCCATTTGATGTTCTTCAGTGGGCTAGGATTATAATTCCCAGATTTCCCAATCTGCACAAACATGTTGCCTAGGAATCATGGGAATTAGGAGCAAAAAGTTATCTGAAAAGGCACCATGAGGGGGGAAAAGGAACTTTTCTGGCTTCAGAGATCATATTCTTCTGATTTCCATATCAAATTATTGTTTGAAGTTTCCCTCTGAAGATATTTGAGAACTGAAAATATTACCTGTGACATTGTGAACTGGAACTGAGCAATATATGATCACCTTCATTTTGCATTATTGGCTTCCAAATTAATTCATTTTAAATCAGTTGAGTCTTCAAAATTCTTAAGCATAGTATTTCTGAAGGCTTTCCACTTCTCTGTACTTGCCTATAAACTAAGATCTTCGCTCAGCTTCACTTGCCCTTAAGATCCCTGATAGGCTGTTCCTGTCTTTATGTTTTCATTTTTCCTATTTATATTGTTGTCAGCTTATTTGATTTTGTTTATTTCAGTATGCTTTTTGAAAGACTTTTTTTATACTGCAATAATCGAGTCAGTTTGTGTTAATAAGAAACTTAAATACTGCCTCATGAATAATTTCTACTAGGTATTGTTGATAGCTTTGAATGAATATATACTCCTGAAACCTCGTGACATTCCTTGTATGTCCAGTTGAACTTGCAAGAGTCTGAAAATGCTTTCTGCCTTGGGTGCTGCTATAAGAACACAGTGCTGAACAAGGTGGGCTGCTGCTCCATCTCCTTATAAAGCATCTCAGTATGGACAAGCAGCCCATATTCTTTAGAGATCAAAGTATACTGAAAGAAGAGATCATTATTGAGTCTATCATCTGCACCTCTGTAACTGTCCGGTTTGGTTCTGCATCCCAACAGGACAGACACAGACTTCAGAGGATAATTAGGACTGCAGAAAAAAATAATTACTACCAACCTACCTTAAATCGAGGACCTGTATATTGCACAAGTCAAAAAGAGGGCTGTGACCCCTCACATCCCGGACATAAACTGTTTCAACTCCTACCATCAAAATGACGCTATAGAGCACTGCACACCAGAACAACTAGGCACAAGAACAGTTTTTTCCCAAAAGCCATCACTCTGCTAAACAAATAATTCCCTCAACACTGTCCAACTATTTACAAGTCTGCACTACTATTACTATCAATCTTCGCATCGCTCCTTATCACCCATCCCCTCCCACTTGTAACTGTATGACTGCAACTTTGTTGCTTGTATCCTTACAATTTATATTGACTGTTTCCTGGTATGATTTGATTGTTGATCATATCCTATGACTATCATTAAGTGTTGTACCTTATGATTCTTGAATCTTGATGAATGTATCTTTTCTTTTAAGTATACTGAGAGCATTTGCATCAAGACAAATTCCTTATGTATCCAATCTTATTTGGTCAATAAAGAATTCTCTTCTCTTCTCTTCTCTTCTCTTCTCTTCTATTCTATTCTATTCTATTCTATTCTATTCTATTCTATTCTATTCTATTCTATTCTATATAATGAGCAGAGAAATTATATCCGTTGACTTTCTTTCTGTATAATGAAGTTATTAGAGGCACAGAAACATCCCACTGGACCTTTTCTTCTGGCAATAAAATTACTTAGTACATTCTGTTGTCTTGAACTTTGCTCTCAATATAGGATAAGTGCTAGGAAGCAGTTTAACTGTATACACCATCTCTGCATACAGCATTTCTTAGTGCAGTGATTTTTCAGTTTTTTTCCTTGTTCATTTTGTCATTACTTTCCTTCACATCACTAGCTCTCCCTTTAAAAATAAGACACTTGGAGTCTTGAAGTCTAAAGCTTTGTGTTTTAGTCATTGGCTGTTGAGAAATCACAGGCAGGGTTGTTTTTTTTTCTCATTATTGCCAACTGAACAATCCTTAGATGTCATGTATTGTGAATATCAAGTTAGCCTTAATAAATGTAATTCTTCCAAAAGAAGAAGAAAAGAAGACATGAAGTACTGCCACAAATAAAATGGGCCATGGTTAGACAGTTCATGCACTCTTGCATGTGGGTGTGTATGTATATATGAATTGTCCGTTTAATTATAAAGGTGGATGTTATTATAGCTTTATATTTCTTAGCAAGAAAACAACTGAGACTTTTCCACATGTCTTTATCTTTCCATTTAAATATATCTCTCAGTGACTAATTTTATTTTTTGTAATGTACTTTTGTTATTAAGCTATTTGAGTTAGACTAGCCAAATTTAGATAAAGCTCATTTTTTCTGTGGAACTCTGTGTGCAAGATAATTAGGATTAAGGATCACAAAGAAACAAAATGGGAGAATCCTGGAGAGAAGAGGGAACATGAGCTACCATTGGAGGTAAGCCAAAGTCTTAGATAAGAGATGCTTCATTAAGTGAACTAGTGCATTCAGAGTGTTAAGAGGAAGGGAGGGTGAAGGGTAGCAGAAAGCTCTTGAGAAACAGTCTTTTGAACAAGCACTTAGTCTTGCTATCTAGCCATGGATGTCATGGTAATCACAATGGGGCAGATTTTGCAGTTCTGTCCAGTGCTTTTACTATGTTGATCTACTTGGATGCCACTGAGCTGAATGGAGAGGTTTGTCAAAGCTTTCTTTTTTGGAAATGTACAAGAACATGCTTGGAAATGTTCTCCCATAATAGGCTGTTGCTTTTGGCAGCTCAGCAAAAGTGACAAGATAAACCCAAGCTGCTAATAAAGTGGGGAAAAACAAGGCTTAAAAGAAGTGATAAATCAGGATTACATCAGGTCAGCTCTAAACAAGCAGGAATGTCTGTTCTATATGTGCATACACGTAGTTATTAACAACATACAAGAAAACAAAGAGAAAAGAGCAAAGGTATCAATGGAAGCTTTATTCGTTTTATTGAAGGAATTACTGTATAAGAACAATGCAAAGGGACTTTCTAGTCAACTTTTCTCCTATGCTAGTCAGAAAAGAAAAACTTTCTGAGACAGGTTTTGAAAGTACCTGAAGGATTTCAAAAGCAAAATTCCTCTCCATATTTTGCTGACAAAAATAACCCAAATACAAGCAATTTCTCATAGAATTGCAGCTTGCTTGCACACTGGCTCTCCTTTTGAGTAGGTTCTTACTTTTAGAGCAGGGGTCTCCAACTTTAGCAACTTCAACTGGAGGACTTCAACTCACTGAATTTCCCAGCCAGCAAAGAGCTCCAAATCACTAAAATTCTAATCACCTGAAAGAGTATTTTGTTCATTTGAAGGTTTTTTTTTAATGGATTCTTTTGTTATTTGAATCATGGCAGTCACCATGAAAGCAGACACTTAAGAATCACTCCAAGAAATGAAAATGAATAAAAAATAAAGTTATTATCTTTATTTTCAACCTTATAATATACATCAATTATTTTTAAATATGTACATTAGCATACATATATATATTTAAAAATAATTGACACTTCAAGTAGAGATATAATGTCTCACCTCATGGTTAAGAAAATTATGATCAGGTGAAACTTTTTGCCTGTTCATTTTCTTGACCAGGTATTAGTGAACAGCTTCATGACTTCTGTTCATCCTACTTCTAACTTTTATCTTTAAGGTGGACTTTAGCTGGACAGCTCTTCAAACAAAGCAACAGCCTTTCGAACAAAGGGCATTCATCTATATAGTAAGATGTGGCCACATTAATAACAAGTGTTTTTCTGTTCTGAAACTAGTGCTCAAAAATATGATGGGGAAGTCCACTCACTCATTTTCATTTTGAGATTTTATTTTTCTGCTTTTTTAAGTTTGAGGCTGTTTCAGCTGCCATTTTAATGGTGAATTTTCACCTTTACTGATTATCTGTTTTATCCTCTATAGAAGAGTTTTGCTTTTAATTAATGTTCAAATGTGACATTGTAACGTATTTCTCCTTAACAGTTCATCGTTTGTTCTATGATAAGTAATATAGTATTATGTAGTGAAGTATGTATGGAAAATATCATAATCTTCCTCTTCGTTCTGGGTTCATTGTGTGTATCTGTTTTATAAGATATAAAATATAGATTGTGAATTAACCTGAAGAGGCGCAAGTTTTAAAATAAGTTTTTATTGTGTTACGATAGTTCAACTTCTCCTTTTGAGATGGGGAACTAAAAAGTACACCAAAAATATAAACTAGTTTCTGAAACATAAAATGTATCTCTTGTTTGAAAAATTATTTCCTTCTTTCCCAAAATGTGTCTTAGGGGCTAATAAGACCCAAATAACAGTATTTTCAAATTTAATTAAATATTTGATTGATTAGCTAGTTGACTGATTATATGGTTTTGATTGCTATCAACTCTTAGTGACCATTTAGATTTTCTCCATGAGAATCTATCCCTACATTGGCTTTTCAGGTCTTCCAATGTTGCAGTCATAACCACCGTAACAGTGTCAATCCATCTTATTTGTTGGTCATCCTCTCCTTTTTCCTTCTGTTTCCCAGCATTCTGTCATTCTCCAGAGTGTCAGGTGTTTGCATATGTTCAAAGCAAGATAATTTGTCTGGTTGTTCATGGTTTGAACATTTACACAGTAATCACCATTCTTTTGCCAAAGTTCTGTGTAAGCATTGGGTTTTTAAGCAGAATTTCTTCATAAGTAGCTCATAGAAAATTGTTTTTTTTTAATCAAGAAGATATTTTAATTCTTGAAGATTTTGTTAAAAGATTTAATTTCTTCCAGAATTCCTAACATTTATTGTAAATTAAATCCAATGTCAGCTCAATTGCATTTCAATGTAATCTCTATAAATACACATCTAGTATAACTTTCCAATAGTGCTTAAAGGTAAGGGAGTGCATGTTGGGAAAGTTGCACTTAACATCTTTTAAGAGTCTAATGGTCACAGGTGGGAAAATGACATAAATTTAACAAAGCTGGCTTTTTCCTCACAATTTGTATGGAATTCCTCTGTCTTTAAACTATGGAAAGTCATAATTGCACTGTAATTTTCTGCTGCTTCCTACCTCAAAATTATGAACAACTATGCCATCAATTTGCGTCAGAGGTGGTTCTGACAGCCATAATGAAGGTACCAGAGAGGTGATGTAATATATTATCTACCTCAATTTTGGAAGGCCATAAAATATGTTTTAACTCCTCTCTAGCAAACAATTAGTTTGCAGGACGTAATTGATTCCCCAATCTGCACCTCTTCACCATGGTTACCTTCAGAGTCACTGCTCTTAATCTTGCCAAGAAAGATGCACAAGCTCCATCTGTCCTCCTTAATTTAAACATGATTTTTTTTTTAAATGGAAGTAGCGATAGAGGGAAGTGAAGATTACAAAGATTAAAACAGCATTTGAAACCCTATTTAACCCTTGAAGCAAGGCAATTGCATAATCAACCTTTCATTTTAAATGAGTGTATAACTTCTTGTTGTAGTCTAAGAAAAGATGGAAATCCATCTCTGTATCACTTTGGGAGATTTTAGGTTGTCTATAACTGGGCTTGGTAAGTTTAAGTTCTAGTTTATTGAAGAACCATAGTGGCCTAATTTATACCAAATGTTGACCTACAAAGAGGCTTACAAAATACAACATGGCTTAATACTTAAGCCTTAGTCAAACCAACCAAACAACATTAGTGTGATATGTGATTGTAGCTGCCCTGGAATCCATATACATGAGCTACAAAAAAAAGTTTCCAAGTTTCCAAAGTGCCAAGAAGACCACAATGACAAATTCTAATGAGAGAAAAACTAGAAAGGGCGTTGGTACTTACCTGATACGCCCATTCTCTTTGAGCTGTGAAGAGCATCCAGTAGTGGGAGGTGCTTAGTCTCCACATTCACAGGCTGAACTTGATTTGTGGAACGCTCCTCCTCCACCACATGACTCCTCAGCGTTCCCCAGTTTTGGCGAAGACGAGAAAAAAGCGCTCTCATCCTCACATACTAAAAAGCTCATTGGCTGAAATAGGACCCCACCAGATGGAAAAAAAAGGGTGGGGCTGGATGCTCTTCACAGTTCAAAGAAAACAGGCGTATCAGGTAAGAACCAACGGCCTTTCTCCTATGAGTTGCTCAGAGCATTCAGTAGTGGGACATACCAAAGCTTGGCCTGTCCTACAGGAGGGACTCCGTCTGGTCTGGAACCTCCTCCTGGTCTCTGGGACCCGTTGCAGAACTCTTCTGCCGAAGGAAGCCTCAGCAGAAGCAAACACATCAATTTTGTAGCGTCTAATGAAGGGCGATGGGGAAGCCCAAGCTGCGGCCCAACAGATTTCAGTTATTGATGCCTGTTTGGCCCATGCTGACGAAGTTGCTGCACTCCTTGTTGAATGAGCTGTTATGCCCCTAGGCACCTGCAGAGATTGGGTCTGATATGTTTTTGCTATTGCCGCCCGTATCCAATGGCCTATCGTAGATGGTGAAACCTTGCAACCCTGAGAATTTGGCTGAAAGGACATGAATAAAGCCTCTGATTTCCTGAAAGCCGCTGTACACTTGATATAGATTCGTAGAGCATGCCTCACATCAAGCTTATGCCATTGTCTTTCCATCCACTGTGATGGTCTGGGACAAAAATTTGGAAGAATAAGCTCTTGTGCTCCATGAAAAACCGAATTGACCTTGGGCATAAATGTGGGATCGGGACGAAGGACCACACGATTAGCATGAAAAACACAGAGATCTTGTCTGACAGACAGGGCTGCAATTTCCGAGATACGACGAGCGGAAGTGATCGCTACTAGAAAAACTACTTTGTACGTGAGAAATTGGAGACTTGATGATTTCAAAAGTTCGAAGGGACCTTTAGTGAGAGCGACAAGGACTTTGTTAAGGTCCCAGGTGGGATAACGGTGCACTGCTGGAGGGCGTAAGTTGGTGGCTCCTCGAAGGAAAGATCTTATGCATGGGTGATGTGAAAGAGAACGGAGGCCCTTGTGAGTGAGAACTGATGCCAAGGACGCCACCTGCCTTTTTAACATATTAGGTGACAACCCCTTATCAAGTCCCTCCTGTAAAAACTCTGGAATCTGAGCGACAGAAGGACAGGCAAGATCAATTTGAAACTTACTACACCAATTGCAGAAAGTGGACCATGTGGCATTGTAAATGAGAATTTTTGAGGGGCATCTGGCGGCTAGGATAGTGTCGATAACTCTGTTGGAGAGCTTTTCGCTCTTCAAACCACTCCGCTCAACCTCCAGACAATCAATTGTAACCATTGAGGGTCCAGATGTTGAAGGGGCCCCTGGGTTAATGAGATTCTGTCTGACGGAATTCTCCATGGGGGGGGCTACCGAGAGACTGCGGAGGTCCGCAAACCATGGCCATCTGGGCCAATAAGGCGCTACTAGAAGTAATTCCGCTCTCTCTAGTAACTTCTGGATGACTTGGGAACCAGTGGAAGTGGAGGGAATGCATACAGGAGCCCCAGGGGCCAATGACAGCGGAGCAAATTGAAATTCTCCACCTGGTGGGATGGGTACCTGGAAAAAAATCTCGGGAGCTGAGTGTTGAGAGGGGAAGCAAATAGGTCTACCACCGGCTGACCAAATGACTGTGCCGCTTCTTGGAACAGGGATGGGTGGAGGTGTTTACCACACATGCTAAAGCCACCATAGGCTCGTCTACCTCGGGAGTCCCCAGTAACTTTGCAAAATCAGGGTCCAAGTATATTGAAGTATTTCCTATCATGTCCAGTTGGGGAGGTGTATACTGCTGCAGAAGCCCACTGCTTCTGCACCAGGTCCGAAAATATGGGTGGGACTGAAATTACTTCTGCTACAACTACCGGTTGGTTGAAGATCATGTCTTCTGGTCCCTCTACGGAAGGGTCAGGTGTGTCAGAAGGTTTTGGCTTGTTTAGGCCTGCAATGTTCTTTGCCTTAAACAAGAGAGATTTGAAAAGCTGTGGCCAAAATAAGCTGGTCAGGAATAAGACCTTCATCCTCAGACATTTCCCCTTCTAAGGGGTCTGCCTCTGACAGGGGCTCGCTGTCGTGAATTGATCCCACTTCAGACTTGGCCATTTGAAAGATTTGTTCTACTTCCTTCTCCGGCCCTTGGAGTGGGGTCTCCCCCTGTAAATGTACCTGGATCTGGTGTTGCTCCGACCTGGTCAGGGACCTCAGCGGTTGGGACTCTTGGTCAGTAGCCACAGGGTAAGATCTGGACATTACAGCGTGTTGGAGCCCTGCTGCAATCCCTTGGCAAATAGCCAGCTCCATCCAGGCTTTCATCCTTTCTGGGACCTCCTCAATGAAACTGTCACCCTGGCGAAGACCAGCGGCTGTCGGAGTGAATGTGACTTCAGGGGCCCATCTGGTTGGTGTTCCAGACACTTGGACCTGTTGTCCTTGTGGAGTCAAGCTGCGCCTGGATGAAAGGGAGAGATCTAGAGGAGGAGGAGGGTGTGAAGAAACTGATGGACTAGAAGAGGGGACACCCTGAGATACAGCATGGACCTCTCGAGTATGCCTGTCTATTTGCTTTTGTTAAGGCCTTATGGCGCCTTAAGGCGTCCCTTTCTGAGGCTTTAGAATTTTCACTGGGTTTTGATTTGGCTTTTGCCTTCAAGCAAGGGGCCTGAGAGGTGCTACCATCTGCCATTTTGAATAAAATTAGAATAACAATAATTGAATATAATTTGTGTACAAGGCGGTTGGCACGCCCAGGGTCCAATCTGAGTCAAAAATGGTTGCCCTGATAAAGTTCTTATTGCCCCCCCCCTTTTTTATTTATTTTTTTTATTTTACTGGTGTCTATATATATAGTAAGTCGTATCTCAGTAATATTTTTTTGAAAATTAAAATATTATACTGTTAAGTAGTTTGTTACCATGAGTGATTATTATAATTGTAATAATTATTATAATATTATTGCTATAATTGCTTTGTAATTGCTCCGATGAGTAGTGATATATATTTATTCCAATATTAATAATAGAACAACCAATATTAATGAGTAATCCAATTAGCCAAATAGCGAACGCCTAAGGCCCGGATTGATGATTGTAAGGGCCTTCAGCAGCTTCCCTGCACAGGCGGACACTGGCCTAGGTGCTTGCTGCTGTGCCACTGAGAATAAGGCTGTGAGGGTTAAGCCAACAATTTCAAAAGTGAATTAATTATCCTCGAGTGCAGGTAGCCAAAACGAGGGTAAAACAGCTCTCAGAATCCTGAAGGGATTCTGTTGCTTCGAGCAGAAAATACCTCACACAGCTCAGGAAAGACAGACAAGGCGCACAGCCACGAGGTGGCATTCAAGATGGCCTCCAGCAGTTAAAGTTTTTTCGCGCGCTTCTCAGCAGCAGCTTCCCACCTTGCAAACAAAGCCGGAGCTCAAACGAAGCCTGAGCTCTGAAATCAACAGAACGGCAGAGAAGAAAGGGGAATTAATACTAATTAACTTCCCCACTAAAGAAACGGTGTTCGGAGGGCAGTGTAAAGGTAATACGACTTTTAAAACGAAATATCAAGCCACTAGCATGCAAACGGAATAAAGACACAGCGGCAATCAAACTGGCAGAGGGAAGGAAATTTTGGCTGTGGGGAAGTGGAGCAGAGCAGCTCCAAGCCTCCCACCACCTCTTTTTTTTGGGGGGGGGGGACGCGAACAGCGCTTCCCTTAAACCAGACTCTCAGACTGATAAGGATTGAAGGATAAAGACAAAGAAAATAAAAAAAAAACCGAATTGCAATCAAACCTGCTAATATTCCTGTTTCAGTCAAAGAAGTATCCAAAGCACTGCCTGTCTCGCACGAGGCTGAGCAAAAACTGGGGAACGCTGAGGAGGAGTCACGTGGTGGAGGAGGAGCGTTCCACAAATCAAGCTCAGCCTGCGAATGCGGAGACTGAAGCACCTCCCACTACTGGATGCTCTGAACAGCTCATAGGAGAATGTGGGGCTCGATATCTGGTAGTCATCAGGAATCATAGAAGATAAAGTTGTTTTGATATCTTTGGAATAGAGATACTCTTGGATGGGTGCAAAAATTCTGCTCCCAAAAATGGTTAAAGTTTTTCATTATTAAGACCCAGTATGGAAATACAAATACAATAAATTCCTGAAACTACTCTTCTGGAATTAAAAATGTCTGAATAGGTCCCAGTTCAGACAAGGATGAAACCTTTTGACTCTTATATTGTGGAAGCATACAAATACAGAGATATTGGCAGTAAAAGGGGTTTTGAATAACAGGTTGAACCCTAACACAAAACAGCATAACTGCTGATATAATAAGAGAACAACAAATACTTAACGTTTTGTTATATTTTTATTCTCAAGGATAGGAAATATTAGCAAACGTCTTGGGCTAATCTTGATTGCTGAAATTGTCTTCTGTTTCTCTGAGCCATCTAGTGTATGTACAAAACACACTAAGCAATCATTTAATCCTGGTTTACTAAATAAATCACAGTCTTTGTGTTTATACTGATGTATAAACCATGATTTTCATATCACCTCAGGTTGGAGATACACAGCATTCTGAACTGCAATGAGCCACAACTTGGCTTAGATATTTGGGTGGATACCATCTGTATCTTAATTGACATTCTTCTTCTGTATGTTCTTAATTGAATTAGCCACAACTGGGAATTTCTGGAATTTAGCTTTGACCAGAATTGCTGAGGTGAATGTTTTTTATAATAGTTATTATAGTTTTTAATTTTGTTTGTGGGTGTTTGTTTTGTAACAGGCATAAGGAAATAATGTTCATGAAAACATAAACTCCGTATTTTTATTAATTAGATGAGTAATAAAATGTTAGTAATAAAAATGTAGATTTATTTAAATTATTGTCTGTGAAAATAACATTGAGTTCTTTAACCTAAACTATGCCATCACCGAATGTGGTCCCAATGATTATTTTAGACATTATAAATAAATGTTTGAAAGGAGACAGATGTGCCTTAGGACATGCTATAGGATGGATCAGGTAGCAAACAGTGTTTGTGAATTATTAAAGACTTATCTTCTTGCTCCAGCATATTTTGAAGTGTTTCATCTTCTGGAGATCTCCTAGCTAGATCAAGGCCGAGAAATATTTTCTCTGATAGCTGAATTCCCTGAAAATAAAAGGAAAAGACTCCCTAATTTTATGACAATTACCTTCACATATAGGAATACCTCAATGGTTAACAAAGTAGAAGTCCATATTTTTCAGAGGTTGCCCAGGCCCGCTGGAGGGAAGGCCAGCATCTACTGGCACTTAAACATGGCAGCATTCCAGCTCTGCCTGGGAAGGGTCAGCCGGCATGGGCGCTGTAATTAGGATGCTCACTCACTTCAGCACTCTCCCTGACTTTCTGGTGCTCTGCCGGTGCTTTGGCCTTTGGCTGCCTCCTAATGCGCAGGCCCTGCCCTGCTCCCAACTTTTGGGATGTTCCCCCCCCGCAACTTGGTAGGAAGTTGAACGAAAATCAAATGTGTTCCGGGAAACACAGATTTTTCCAGAACTCGTCTAACTGGTTCGCCAAACTCAAAAAAAAATTAGGTAATGGTTCTGCCAAACCGGTCCAAACCGGCTGAATCCCATCACTGATGTAACCTATTACCATGGGAGAAAGTCAGATGACTGGCAATGATTTTTAAAAATGCCTAGAGACAACCAATGGTTTTATAAAAGAGGTAGCAAAGTACATACTGATATGATTTCCTGCTGACTCAAGGATGAGTGTAAAGTACTTCAATTCAGCCGTGAGGAAAAACCCTTCCCCTAGACAAGGATCTCATTAGGGAATAGTACCAAGTTACCACAGTGCCCTGAACCTAGATTAAAACTTGTTTTATATTTTCTTTTCCTGTTAGCAAGCTGAAGCTAGTATCCACAAAAAGAGAACATTCAGCTTGTTTCTTACTGCTGGGTATGTCATAAGACCTATGTGGAATTTCAGCACTGCAACATGGTCCTGCTAAATTTAATTCCCTTGGTGTCTGGTTGAAGTTTATAAGAGTAATGATGCTCTTCTCTGAGAGAAGAGAGACTATTTGATAAGGAGAGTGCTACAAGGAAGTAGAACATAATAGTTCTGCCTGGGCAGATTTACTCCTGTAATGCGAGAATGGCTGCCAGAGCACACAGGTACGCTGCCAAGGACAGATGGGGCAAGGATAACAGGAATAATCCCAAAGGCTCCACCCAAATTAATAACTGGTCCTTGTGCTGAAAGAAAGAAGCATGAACACATAGAAACCATAATCAGTGCTAAAGAATGCAGATGATGACGGAGGTAGTCATTGACAATACTATACAAACAGTAAATAGAATCTACTGTAGATTCAAGTCTGCTGCACCCATTTATCAGTTTTCAAAGAACATATTTATTCTAACAACACAAGATCATTGTGATATTTTCTGCTGTGAGAATAGAGGTACCAGTGCATTGATGATTACATAAAATGTGCATCTTCTTTGTATTTTTCTGTGGTTTTGCTTAACAGTATTCCCTGCTTGGCTACCTAATTTTCTTATTGGGCTGGTTTGCTATTTTCCTACTTGGCTATCAAATTTATATTAACTTACTGAAAAGCTTTCCTCCAGTTAGATGTCCTTTGGAGGCCGAACCTTATATTGTCATAAATAAAAGTGTTTCTTAAAACATTTACAGTAACTTTCCAGTGTGTCCTGAACACTTTGCTTCCTCTAGGACATGTATGGGATTCATCAGCTTTGTAACCAACATGCTAATAGAGTGTTTATATTTATCAGATAAACTGTATTCTTTTCATCAACAGATGTTTTTTATTTCATGGGTGCAGATAAAATATTTAATTCTTCACTAACCACAATATTGCCATTTTTGAGAAATTAAAGCAACATAAATAACATTTTTGTATGTAATACTACCCCCTAGTGGAGCGCTATTTCTACATAGTGACTTTTTCTTTTGTCACGTTACACAGTACTGAGCAAGGAAATGACACAACCACTTAGTCCCTCATTGCTTATATTTTACAACTCTTTTATACCACAGACTGTGCATAGAATTTCTGGATTAGTTTAGTTATCTCCAGATAGTAGTATGACAATAATGACTCCAGGAAAATAATATAAGGAGGGAATACTTTCCTAAGCTCACAATTCAAGAAAGCCATTGTTAACTTGGATTGCCAACCAAGTCCTGTCTGTGACAAAACAGAACATAAAAATGCTTTCTCCTTTGAGCCTAAGTATCAATGGATCCAGGATTGATGCACAACTCCGTGAACTGGGGCATCTCCAACCAACTTGCCTTGCCTTCCTTCCTTCCTCTTTCCCTCCCTCCCTACTTCCCTGCCTTCCTTTTTCTCATTTCAATCTCCTTCCTTCCTTCCTTCCTTCCTTCCTTCCTTCCTTCCTTCCTTCCTTCCTTCCTTCCTTCCTTCCTTCCTTCCTTCCTTCCTTGATTCTCATTCCCATATCCTTCCTCCATGTTCAGGAACGGACAAGGGAAGGGAAGAGATTGGCAGCCCTGACCGCGTGCAAAGGTGGTGTCTCTGGTGTCCCCAAGGATTATCTTGCCCCACATGCTGTGTTCTGAGTGCTCCCCTTTCATCCTGGACGCCAGGCTCTGAGCATGCGCTGCCTTGACTTTGACACCCCTGTTCTAACCAAACCATTGAAAAATAGTCTCATTACATTAAATATCTTAAAAGAAAGTGAAGGAATTGTACAATTGCACCAAGGTACACAAGGATAGAAATGCAAGACTCTTTGTTATGGTTATAATATTTTCCTCTTAGTTTTACTGAAAATCAATTGTACAAGTATAGGAAGATAATGCTAATGAAGGAGCACAAATACAAAATTAAAAGGAAATCTGCAGTTACAAATACATAACACAACTGCTCTAAACTCATCTAACATTCTCCAGTACTTATAACACTTGTACAAACTGTAAGAAACGGAGCTTGCAGCATTCATTTAGACTGAATTATTCAGCATAGCAGAGTTACACCACTGTATTCTGCTGCATCTGTGGGCAAAATAAAAACAGTGACAATTTTACCAAGCCATGAACAAAGTTGTAAACATTTTCAGGAGTCTTTCAATACTTGGACCAAAGATGCTTGATGGCACTAAATAATTGCAAACCAATAGGTATCAAGGTATCAATCAATCAATAGGTATCAATCAAGGCAGCAGTGACAGCTGCACTTCTTAAGCAATGCCAAGAGCAGATAACTCCTGATGCTCTCTTATATTCAATTTACTATTTGTTGAGAATTGATTTTACAATATCAGCATTGGTTCCATGCTAAAAGTTTTTTAGACTTGTTAATTCCCATGTTTATTTAATTGGGCAATCATTGCCAAACAAACAAAAAATAATCAAACCGAAAACAGTTTACTGAAAGGAAAGATAATTTGATAGATCTAGCCACATGAGCTTTTCAGATTTCTTTGCCATCTTTCTGAACTATATTCCTGACTCTACAGGTAGTCCTTAACTTACAACAGTTCATTTAGTGCCATTCAAAGTTACAATGGCACTGAAAAAAGTGAATTATGACTCCTTTTTACACTTAAGATGGTTGCATCATCCCCATGGTCACACGATCAAAATTTGGACGTTTGGCAACTGACTTATATTTATGATGGTTGCCATATCCCAGGATCACATTTTGCAAGCTTCCAACAAGCAAAATCAATGGGGAAGCCAGGTTCACTTAACAACCATATTAGTAACTGAACAACTGCAGTGATTCACTTAACTGTGGCAAGAAAAGTTGTAAAATGGGGCAAAACTCAAATAACATATTTCTCACTTAGCAACAGAAATTTTGGGTTCAGTTGTCAACATAAGTTGAGGACTTCCTGTATTGGCCTAAAGGGATGAACCCATAAGAAGCTGGTAATAAAAAAGAAATCTAACTTAGCCTATTAAATCAATAGATCTGGATCAAATTAATTTTACACAGCCTGGCTTATAAGCTCCCTTAAGAGATGTCTATGTTTTAAAAATGAGATGATATCCATAAAACATTATCCTGATTGCAAGTCAAAGTTTCACAGATTTTCAAGCTAAAATAATTTAGAAAAACAAGTTTGTACAACTGATTATTGAATCACCAGATGCAGTAGTGATATAAAATCTGCTTAAGAAAATATTGTTCTGATGGCTTCAGTAAAAAAAATTATAACTGCAAGTCCAGGAAAATTAGTTAGAAGATTGTATTAGTGGGCATCCATACAGAAAGAAATAAACATAAACATATTTTATGCATATATAAGCATTTTACTACAAAAAAGCTGAAATTAAAATGAATAGCATGGTTGTAACTATGCAAATGGAGGAGAGAAAAAAACTAATCATGGTCACGTAGGACTCCTCTGAGTGTAGAAACAGATCAATACAAATAGAAATATGGAATACCTACTGATCCTATTTCAAAAAGAAAGAAAACAAGAAAGCCTAATATAGAATAGTGACATCTGTGAACCAAGTTGTTATGTCCAGGTCATGCCACAATGAATCACTGTCTATAGAGACAAAATATTCATTTAGTATATTGTGAACCCATGAACTCTCCCATGTATGGGTGACCATGTTAGTTTTAAAACATCAAACTGAAAGTTTTTTTAATGATGATTAATTGCTATGGGACTTTATGCACAGATAGTATTTTATGAACTACAGATAAATAACTTGCAGCATAGCATAATATGTTTTAATATGTTTACAATGGAAGCCTTAGTAAGTTCAGTGAAGTTTCTTTCTGTAATTAAAACCTGTATTCGTGTAATAATGTGGACTGTTTGGAATTTGCTCAGAATATTATCCAAATTCATGATGTGTAAACATATCTATAGCTTAACTAGGGTTTATTCAACAAAACCCATTGTTAAGAAATTATGACTAAGAATGACATATGAAGCAAGTCATAAGCTCAATAACTTTGATTCAACAAGCTTTGCTTGTATGGAACCATGAATTACTTCTGACAAAATGAAATAAAACATTGCCTCTGACCTCTATCCAATAATATAATATGCATGAATGTGGCATGCTTGCAGAAGTATCCCTAGCAATTTTGCAATAGCTGTAATATTCTGCACATAATTTGAAAGATATTGGATACAGTTCTAAATGAAGGTTACCTGAGAAAGAGTCTCACCCTCAAGAGTGGGATTGGCCCACTCCACCCACACCAACAGAAGAAATATGATACAGACCCTGTTTGTCAAGGAAGTCAGGCTGGCAGAGTCCAGAAGAGCCTTTTTTTACTGTGATTCTCACCCTGTGGAACATCGTACCCCCACCAGGTGTGAATCACTCCCACCCTTTTGGCCTTCCCTAAAGGGCCTAAATACATGGTTCTGACAACTGACCTGGATGTGTGTATCATTCTGAAGATGGTTAATGGACTAAGAGAAGATCCTACCTCCTGCCCATGTGTATCTTGCTTCCTTCCTTCCAATCTTTGTCAATTTTAAACCAATTTTAGTGTTAATATTTATTGTTTTACTGTTTTATATTGTTTGATTGATTGTAAGCCAGCTAAAGTCATCTCTGGGTGAGATGGGCAACATATAAGATAAACAAACAAACATATTCCCAGGATATATTTTGAAGCTCGGTAAATCAAATTCCTGCACAACCTAAAGGAGGATCCAAAAATTAGCATGCTGTAAATTAATTTACAACTGTTAATTGTAAATTAACAATTGCATTTAGTTACCGTTCTTTCTCCAAACCTCTGAGATGCTATAATCCATACATACACAACCAAAGAAGCCCAGCCAAAATATTTGTACCTTCTGCAATGAAAGGGTCAACCTGTTATTTCTCAAAATGGACAGCAAATACTGTTTCTTTGCCCTTTTTGATGTCCTTGGATTCTTTATGCTTTTCTGTAGTTGTTTTTGATTTCTTGAGATGTTTCTCCCTGTCTGCCTTGTGTCTTTTTAGTGCCTCAAAGAAGGCTCTTCGTGTCCAGGGATTTGGAGGGATTCCTAACCAAGGCTAAAATGCAAGTAGTAAAGCAAAGTATCAACAGACAGAAATGAAAACCCATAGACCCATATATCCTCCCATATAGATACTCGCTTAACAGTAACATTGCAACCCACAAATCATTTTGGATGACATGCTGTTTCTGAACTATGGCTATTAATTGTTATCTAGCTATTATAATCAAACCGCATATTAATAGGGATCATCCAGATTCTTCAACTGAAATCATATGGAAAGCCTTGCCTAAAGTAAATTCTTCTGCATGGAGCCTTTCAGGTGAATTGCACTACAATGGCCATCAGTTTCAAAAGGCAAGTTGGCTGGCTAATAGCTAGGTGTTATAGCCAGAAGATCACAAAGGGCACTGAACTGTTGTAATTGCAAGATGGCTGCCAAGGACCTGAATCGTGACATGAAACGACTGCAACTATGAAGATTAGTTGTAAGTCTCCTATTGTGACTTCGAACAGTCGCTGAACAAGGATCACTTGTTGTGCTCTTGCCGCAACCTGTCCGACATGCCTTTATGCCTCTAAATGCCTTTTAGAATAAAAGTATGAGTCTACTGCTTTCTCCGTGACAATTTTGGTGCTGCTGCTCCAGTGTTGATGCTACATCAGGCCAATTGCATCAGACAAATGACCTTGGAAGGAAGTTGCCAATGACTGAAGAGAACAGATTGCAGCCAAGATTGTGGTTGCCATGGTTGCCATGTGGTTGGGAAGACTTCTAACAGGAAAAGATGGAAAATGCTACGTCCATATCAGATCAGAAAAGCTGTCTTGGTTATAAGCTAGGAATGTGAGGACGGCTATGTTGTATGAAACTGAGTTCAGATTTGCTCTATTTGCAAATTTTGGGGCACAGACTTCCTCTATTTGCACATTCTTGGGTTCAATTGACAGATTGGGAAAATCATATATGAAGTGCTTTTCACTAGTCTGAAATCTATCAGAATTAACTACATGATATATTAGCTTTAATATGCTGGGATAGGGGGAAAGAAGAAAGCATTTGATTATCTGCCCCTTTGCTTTTAATTTTTGTATCAATGGAAAAGGTAGAAAAACTCACAAAACCAGAATATCACTTGGCAAGTGACTGGTAAGCCTACTGCATAACTTTTAAATGCAGATGGAAAGCCATTATTTCAGTTTCAACTTTAATGACGAGCATTAAGATAAACTGTCTCCTATTGTATGGACAATTATTTGGTCATTAATTACTAAATGAAATAAAATTATTTAGCATAAAATTATGGTCTTTTCTGAGGGACCATACACACACACATATATACAGTATATACACACACATATATACATATATGTACATACACATTTATATATCATATAATTAGTAAAACAGTGGGAATGTTATTTATATAGTCATCCAATTCAGGTGAGGATTCTAGGTGACTTGCATTTTGATGAAACATGAAAAACAAGTAATTAAACACGATTGGTGCAATACTGGAACATAAAAAAACAGACCAACAGAAATAGCAGTTTGTGGAACAGTATTATTATATACTGCGTATTGAGTACAGAAAGTCCTGGGGTTAGGACCATTTGTTCATCATTTATATCCCCCTTTTCATCTGTCATTTTATTTTTTTTATCTCCTTTTTTCTTTCATTCTTTTTTCTTTTCCACATTTATGATATTTTTTTCTTTGTTACATATACAAAATATTTTAATGAAAACTACTTTTGAAAAAGAGACATCCTATTCTGATTGTTAGGAAATTTCTGATGACTAGGAAAAAACCTGTTAACTGCAAGAATAGTTGTCAGCGGTGAGAATTATTTTAGAGATGTGGTTTCACTTTCACTCATAGTTTAAAGTAAATGATGGACAGTCATCTGTAGGCAATCCTTTAATGAGGAGTTTTGCATTAAATGGAGTTTGGCATGCATGAATATTAAACATTAAGTTGGAAAGATAGCACGCACAGTGTTTCCAATTTAATGTTTCAGGATATTATTTGTCTTACACCCTTATCTCCCTCCAATAATCTCTAATTTGAGAGTGTTCTGTATGTAAAGTGGATGACTCCAAATCTACCATTCTGATTGGCTAAGGAAAAAGAACAGTGGATTGGTTCACTAGGAACCAATCCAAAGAGCTACCAAAAAGGCGGCAAATCTAAATAGCTGCCATTGGCTGTAAGCAGGCAAGCCAGCCTGTATAAAAGGGCTGGCCCTGGCTTCAGCCGGCGTTCCGTTACTAACTGTTGATAATAAAAGTATTTGTTGTTGGAACCCGGTCTACCTCGTGTGTTTTCCGAACAAAACACTGGCGACGAAGGTGGAATCGTCCTGAACGGAACAAAACCTGCACGTGGTGATAGAAGCCCAGACTGCAACTAAGATGTCTGGAAACAACGCACCGCCTGCACCCTTCAATCCCAACGAAGAGGATTGGGATTCCTATGCTAATCGCTTCCAAATGTACTTGGAGAGCAACGAAATGGAAGGCATTTCCGAACAACGAAAGAGAGCCGTGTTCCTGACGCACTGCGGAACAACCGTCTTTAAAATGGCAAAAGCCCTCGCCAAGCCTCGGGACGTTAAACAATTAACGTGGACAGAATTACAGAGACTCCTGAAAGCACACTACGCCCCGATGGTGTCTAATTTAATAAAGCGACATGAATTCTACCGAAGAGACCAGAGAGAGGGAGAAACCGTTGCCGACTTCGTCGCTGCACTCAGACAAATTGGGGGTGAGTGTGAATTCTCAAACATAGACGAGGCAATGAGAGATCGCGTGGTGTTGGGCCTGAGAGACTCAACCGCACAGAGTAAAATGCTCAACAAGCCCAACATCACCGTTACCGAAGCCATTGCGGAAGCCACAGCCGCTGAAGCTACGAAAAAATCCGCAGTGACTCTTAAGAAAATGAACACGCACGGCGATGAAACATCAGCCAAAGAGAAAAAGCATCCTGCCACAACGACCCATTATGAAGAGTCGGGCGAAACAAACGAATCAAGCAAGGAGGACGACGAGGTCCACCGTTTGCTCACAAACAAGAAAGAGCGCGAAAGGAGAAAGTGGCGGGAATGCGCTGGCTGCGGAGGAAACCACCCACGAGCCGAATGCAGATTCCTCGATGCCATCTGCCGACATTGCAGAAAAAGAGGGCACATCGAGAAGGTCTGCAGAAATAAAAAATCTTACAGCCCGACGAGACGCAGAAATTCCCCAACACGAGCCGAGCCAAGTCGAGCCGAAAGAAAATGGCAACAAGAAAAGCGAGCTAATGCACACCAAACTGTCATTATCCAAAGCTCCCAGACGGAAAGTGGAAGAAAAATTAAAATCGTCGTAGAAATCGAGGGAAAACACTGCAAGATGGAAGTGGACTCGGGGTCCTTCCTCTCCATGGTATCATGGGACACAATTAAACAGTTAGTCCCAGGTATCAAGACCAAAGACTTGATGAAGCAGCACCTAACCCTCAAAGACTATCAGGGAAACCAAATCCCTGTGATGGGCAAAGGACATTTTCAAGTTGCCTACAAAAACCACATCAAAGTGCTTCCGCTGACCATAGTCAACCAAGACAGACCAAGCCTCCTGGGCATCGAGTGGTTCGCACCATTGGGCATCGGGATGACCGGGGTCGATCGAGTGACCACAACCGGCTGGGAAGACGACCTCGTCAGAGAATTCCACGACGTGTTTGACGGATCACTGGGCAAGTACCGGGGAAACCCTATTTCTTTCAATTTAAACCCCCAAATAGCCCCACGAAGAATAAAAGCCAGGCGAGTTCCTTTTGCACTAAAGGCAAAAATAGAGGAACAGCTGGAAAAATTAGTAGCCCAAGGGGTTTTAGAACCTGTGGACCATGCCAAGTGGGAAACGCCTATCGTCACACCCATTAAACCAGACGGGTCCATCAGAATCTGTGGTGACTATAAGGCTACCCTGAACCACGCATTACAACCAAGCGCATACCCGGTGCCCGTAGTCCAGCATTTGCTCCATTCCCTGGGAAATGGCAAAGTTTTCGCCAAACTCGACTTGGCACAAGCCTATCAACAACTCCCAGTAGACCCAGAAACAGCAGAAGCGCAGACTATTGTCACCCATAAAGGCGCATTCAAATGCCACCGACTCCAATTTGGAGTAAGCGTAGCCCCTGGCGTCTTCCAGAGTCTAATGGAACGCCTTCTAAATGGCATACAAGGAGTCGTTCCCTATTTCGACGACGTCCTAATCTCGGCCAGAGATGAAACACAATTAAGGAACAGACTAAAAAAGGTTCTGACTAAATTTAGAGAATCTGGCCTCAAGGTTAAAAGAGAGAAGTGCTGTCTAGTTAAAAACAACGTCGAATTCCTGGGCTACTCAATAGACGGAGAGGGCATCCACCCTACAGATAAAAAAGTTAAGGCGATAAATGACGCGCCTGAACCTAAAAATAAAACGGAACTCCAAGCGTTCTTAGGATTAATTAATTTCTATAATGTATTCCTGCCAAACAAAGCCACTATAGCAGAACCGCTACACCGCCTGCTAGACAAAAAGGCTACTTGGACTTGGGGTTACAAAGAAAAAAAAGCCTTCCAAAATATTAAAAGACTGCTAACATCAACAAACGTTCTCATCCAATTTAGCAACACTCTGCCATTAACAGTGACCTGCGACGCCTCACCATATGGAGTAGGTGCCGTCCTGAGCCACCAACTACCGGATGGCAGAGAAGCACCCGTCGCATATTATTCTAGGACTCTATCAAAAACCGAGCGGAATTATAGCCAATTGGACAGGGAAGCTCTAGCAATTGTCGCTGGAGTAAAACGTTTCCACGAATATGTATATGGGAGGACTTTTCGAATTATAACGGATCACAAGCCGTTAATGGGGATTTTGGCGGGAAACAAGCCAACACCTAACATACTTTCACCCAGAATGACGAGATGGTCAGAGTTCCTGGCGGCCTATTCCTACACTCTGACACACCGACCAGGGAAACAAATTTCCCATGCGGACGCTTTGAGCAGAGCGCCCTTGCCAACAACCGACGCAGACCCGGCACCAACGATGACAGCGTTACAAATCGAGACATGCCCCGATCTACCCATATCAGCGTATGATGTCGCAAGAGCCACCGCGAAAGACTCATTGACTGCCCGCGTTCTTAGCTGGGTAGGTAAAGGCTGGCTGGAGAATCTAAAAACTGAAAATTCCAAACCTTTCCGGTCCAGACAGACTGAACTTTCCATCCAAAAGGGGTGTTTGTTGTGGGGTGATCGGGTAGTAATCCCTGCTAAACTGCAGCCCAGGGTTCTTAGGCTTTTACATGAAGGGCACCCCGGAATGGTTAAGATGAAAAGCCTCGCCAGAAGTTACGTGTGGTGGCCGGGTATTGATAAGGACATAGAGTATTGGGTAAGCTCATGCCACAAATGCCAGACAATTAGACCATCCCCACCAAAAGCACCCGTTAAGGACTGGGAAACCCCTCGGGGACCGTGGTCAAGAATACACATTGACTTCGCGGGGCCTACCAAGGGGCATACTTTTCTGATTGTCGTTGATGCCTATTCCAATTGGCTTGAAGTAAAAATCATGCCATCAACGACAACAGAGGCCGTAATTAAGCAACTAGACAGCCTGTTTGCCACCCATGGCATACCAGACATTCTCGTTTCAGATAATGGGCCACAGCTAACCAGCATACCATTTGAGCAATACCTAGCCTCCCTAGGTATAAGACATGCACTAACCGCGCCGGCTCACCCGGCTGCGAACGGCAGGGCGGAGAGAATGGTCCGGTTTACAAAAGAAGGGTTAGAACGAATGGACGCTGGAGATATACAACAAAAAGTAAACCGGTTGCTCACACTCCAGCACATAACACCTAGCACTATCACAAATAAATCACCAGCAGAACTACTCATGGGGCGAAAATTGAGATCTCACCTGGATAGGTTACACCCAAATTTCACCCCAGAAAACCCCCCTGACTCCTCAACACGGTTCAGACAATTCAAGACAGACGATTTAGTTTACGCTAAAAATTTCTCCGGGGACCCGGTATGGCTACCCGGGCAAATTATCCAGACTACAGGCCCCAAATCCTACCGGGTAAAATTAGACGATGGGAGGGAATGGAAGCGGCACATAGACCAGCTTCGATCTCGAATTATGGAAAGAACCACGGACTTAAAAACATTCACAAAAGAACACGGCGAAATGCAAACCGAGGTGGGGGGGGAAAGGCGAGAAACGAATAAAGAACTTTTTAAAAATAAAACTAACATTCAAAATAACCAAAAAGAGCCAACAAAAGACTCACCGTTTGAAGAGACCCACGAAAAGAGATCTTCGGAAGGGGCCAGCCAAGCCAGCTCGACCTGCCCCGAGGAAACGGGAGGGAGCGGCAGAACCGCCGGCCTAAGAAACTCAGGCGGCGGTAAAATGGCCGACTCACCCTTCCAGACGGTTCCAGAGAGGAGGACGGACGACACAGCAGCCCCATCCGAACCGGTCGAAGTCCTCACTGGAAATGAACCGCGCAGGTCAGGTCGAGCCCGGAAAAGCCCCACCTACCTGCGAGACTACGTCACCACGTAGGACTGAACTAAGGAGGGAGGGGTGTTCTGTATGTAAAGTGGATGACTCCAAATCTACCATTCTGATTGGCTAAGGAAAAAGAACAGTGGATTGGTTCACTAGGAACCAATCCAAAGAGCTACCAAAAAGGCGGCAAATCTAAATAGCTGCCATTGGCTGTAAGCAGGCAAGCCAGCCTGTATAAAAGGGCTGGCCCCGGCTTCAGCCGGCGTTCCGTTACTAACTGTTGATAATAAAAGTATTTGTTGTTGGAACCCGGTCTACCTCGTGTGTTTTCCGAACAAAACAGAGAGTGTCCTATGGACAGTATCAGAGACTCCATAGAGTTGGATGTACAGAAAGCAACATTTTGCTCCTTTTGTTAGAAGCAAACCTCAGGGAATAAGTAGCCATTCTGCTCTATTAAATTATGTCGGCTAGAAAAGAGCCACAAGAATCATAGAATCAAAGGGTTGGAAGGAACCTTGGAGTCTTCCAGCCCGACCTTCTGTCCAAGACAAAAGTCTTGATACAGGTAGTTCTCAACTTATCACCACAATTGAGCCCAAAATAGCTGTTCCTAAGTGAGGCAATTGTTAAGTGAGTTTTGCCCCATTTTACAACTGTTCTTGCCTCAGTTCTTAAGTGAATCACACTGCAGCTGTTGACTTAATCACACGGTCGTTAAGTGAATCTGGCTTCCCCATTGACTTTGTCAGAAGGGCACAAGCGGTGTTTGCATGATCCCAGGATACTGCAGGGATCCTCAATGTGAGTCAGTTGCCAGACCTCTGAATTTTGATCATGTGACCGTGGGGAAATGCTGCAACGGTCGTAAGTGCGAAAAACAGTCCTAAGTCCCTTTTTTTTTTTTTTTTTTCAATGCCGTTGTTGATTTTGGACGGTCACGAACGGAACTGTTGCAAACCGAGGACCTCCTGTGCCATCCCGGACAAAGGGATTGTCCAATCTTTTAAATCTCGTCAGATTGCAGGCTCGGCAGCGCGGCAGGCCTCTATCCTAGTTAGGCGGGAACGGCAGGGACGGAACGTCCTTATTAGACTTGGGGGACGCCAGGGGCAACGAAGACAGGTCGCCTTGGCGACATTCCTCGCTCGAAACCCAGTCGAGTCTTCTTTGACGTCAGAATGGAAGGGCGGAGCGAAGGCATGATGAACAGGAAGGGCAGAAAGAGGGGGGCGGGGGAAACAAAACGCGCCTTGCCCGGAAATCCTTCGCCGCGTTGTTCCCCGAGGCGGGCCTGTCCTTGTCCGGCATGGCGCTGCTGAGCCCGCGTGTATCTGCCCGGGCCGTTTATCTTTCTTCCTTCCCGCTCGGCGAACGGGACGAGCCGAAACGATCCCCCGGCCCACCTCGGGGCCTTTCGCTCTCCCTGAAGCGCCGGGGTGTCAAGAAGCGGCAGCCGAAGGGCTCGGCAGCCAGGAATGGCTCTGTCGCATCCGACGGGGAGCAGCCGAGGGATGCGTTCCCGCTTTCGGGTGCCAAGGAGAAGCGAAAACCCAAACGGAACAATAGCTCCAGTTGCGAAGATTTGGCTCCCTTGCAGAGCCGGCAGAAAGCGTTGCGAAGGAAGGCGGAGCGCAGGCGGGCAGACCGAAAGGCCCCAGAGCCGCCAGCATCTGTTGGGCCGCCCCATGGGAAAAGAGGGCAGCCCTTCTACCCCCGGGAACTGGCTTCGAGCTGCTCTCTCCTGACCCTCCTCCAAGCCCTGGAAAAGGTCCAGGATAGCCGGGAGCGAGCGGCCAAACTCTTCCAGTGGCTCATCGCTCCGGTTTCCTCGCAGGAATTCTTTGATCAGTACTGGGAGAAGTCACCGCTTCTGATCCACAGGCACGACCCAAATTATTACCAGGACCTCTTCTCCACTGCTGAGTTCGACAACATCCTACGCGACCACAATGTCCAGTTTGGTGTCAACTTGGATGTCACCAGTTACGAGGATGGGAAGAGGGAGACCCATAACCCTGCGGGCAGGGCAGTGCCAGCTGTGGTCTGGGATTTCTACAGGAACGGCTGCTCTCTCCGGATGCTGAACCCTCAGGCCTTTTCGGCTACCGTCTGGCATGTCCTGTCCATCCTACAGGAGCAGTTCGGCAGCATGGTTGGGGCCAACACTTACCTGACTCCTGCTGGAGCTCAGGGCTTCGCCCCACATTATGATGATATTGAAGCGTTTGTGATCCAGCTGGAAGGAAAAAAACATTGGCGGGTTTACGCCCCGAGACAGCAGGCTGAGATGTTGCCTCAGTTTTCAAGCAGCAATTTTAGCCAGATGGAGATTGGTGAACCGATTCTGGAGATTGTCTTAGAAGCTGGGGACCTGCTATACTTCCCCCGGGGGTTTATACATCAAGGAGATTGCCTCCCAGAAGCTCATTCACTCCACATCACAGTTTCTTCCTATCAGCGAAACTCTTGGGGAGACTTGTTGGAAAAACTTCTCCCTGCAGCATTGCAAATGGCTATTGAAGAGGACATTGAATATCGCCAAGGCCTCCCTGCGGACTATCTGGAATACATGGGTGTCATAAACACTGATGCTGATGACCCACGCCGAACTGTCTTTCTGCAGAAGATCAGGACTTTACTCATAAAACTAATGGATTATGCACCAGTTGATGCTGCAGTGGATCAGAAAGCCAAGTCTTTTCTTCATGACTGTCTTCCTCCAGTGCTCACTGAGACAGAAAAAGCATTGAGTGTTTTCAGGCATCCGGCACGGTGGGAGAATGGAAAGGTGCAAAATGTTGATGTCCAGCTTGAGAAAACTACACAAATACGTCTACTTCGATATGGCATTCTCAGGTTGTGTAATGAAGGAGATGCTACATTACTGTATTATACCACAGAAAACTCAAGGGTGTACCACAAGGAGGAGCCTAAGTGTTGTGAAATAGAATCTGAATACATAGATGGAATTGAATTTTTGCTCTCCTCTTACCCAAACTACATCTGTATAGATGCCCTTCCTGGTGGTTCTTTGAATGATAAGATTGCCTTGGGAACTTTTTTATTTGAGAAAGGGTTGGTGGTTACGAAAAAACCTCTTTTATCTGGTAACATAAAAATAAATGGATTGTAAGAAATTATTTTTCTTCTACTTACTAGTACATTTAAGATAGCAATCCAAAACTCTGGAAACTGACTGCTTGGAATTTGTGTTTGATCTGCAGAGATAAAGAAATATACATACATTTATATGTATATATTAGATAAACTATAGAAAGATAAAGGATGTAATTTGATCGACATTTTAAAATGTTTTAACAGTGTTTATTCTTAACTATATTCTTATCCTTATTAACAAAAGAATAATTTTTGTCTCTTAAATTGTGAGCTGGATTAAAATAGTGAAAAAAAGTATTCCAGTAGAAGATTGCAATAAACATAAATGGTAGACTTAAAGCTCATTTTTATATATACATACATACACACACACACACATACACACATTCCATCAAACTGGTTTTCATTTCGTTCTATATTACCAATGAAAGCAGTTTTAACAACATCAAGGAAGATGTCACGAATATCGCTATATGCAAAGATGTCTCCCTTTTCCCGATAAATGCAGTGGGCTTCATGCCACATCTTCTCTATTACTTCTTGAAGCTTTTGTACTTTCTTTATTACTAGGGGTATTTGGCTTAATCTGGAAATCTGCAACACAAATTGTACATTTTTTGCACCATTTACCAATATAATTTTATCCCATTCACAATTCTTGCATCATCATACTAAAAACTTTTACTCTTTCTTAGAATATGGAAGTATAGTAGAGGAAATATGGTTAAAGAGTGAACTGTTAAACAGTTAATAGCTTTTAATTTATATGAGAAAGTAAGTGTAAAATTTGTACTTCTAACTTTTTTTCAGATACTTGTTAACCTACTTGAAGTTTTGCCAATTTGCCAGTTAAGGCAGTTAGGTGAAAAATCAGGGGCTATATGAGTTGAAATAGCCTGGACAAATCAAGTTAGGTTTTTTAATTACTGCAGAGCAAATAAAATGTTTATTTTTCACTAAGATTCCTGTTTCTTTAATTCTCCCAAGTGCAATGTGACATAAAGGATATTAGCAACTGGTAAGTCTTACTCCTCGAGCTACAGATCTCATTGTCAGGTGCTCTGCAGTCTATAACTCATAGCTTGTGACATATGTTCAGAAGGCACATATATCTTCTCTTAGTAAACCTTTACAAACACAAAATGCATCTTGTTTGAAATGATAGTCAATTCCTGATGTATTAGCTTCTTACATCCGGAAAGGTATTGATGCATGCAACAGGGATTTTCCTCATTGTGGTATAGTATCTTTTGGGAATCTGAATACATGCTTGAACTTCTATATGAATGCAATTAAGATATGCAGAGGTTTCTTGCTTATCATAACCTTGTGGTCTCCTACAGTCTGTCTCTGCATATAAGCCAACAATTGCTTCAGAACTTTGGAATATGGCCTTGTGAAATTCATGCTGACTATCTGACTGCTCCCATATGATCTGAAGGCCCACTATGTAGCATTTAACACACTTGCATATTACAATTTCATATTGCTTCATATTTTCAAAAGTTAGCAGTCTTTAGAAATGTGCATAGGGAAAAGAGAAGTTTCCTGAAGTGTGGGAAAGAGCTATGTAATCTTGGCTTCTCAAAAAATAAAGCACAAGAACATTTTAGATTGGATTTTTTTTACCTCATTCTTGATTTTTTGGATCATTTCTTGCTCTTCCTCTTGTTCAAAATTGAAATTTGTCACAGCACGACTCACTTCTCTGTTCAAAGAAATGGACCTTTTCAGAAATCTCAAAAGTCAAATCTACATTTTCATTTTATTTATTAAGAATTTATTTGTATAATATCCCTCCTCCCTTTGGAGCATTTATTTTTACCTTTGCTGAACACATAGCATCTGATACACTTTTTCTGTAAATCTGAGGGTAGTGCAATACTACAGAAACATCTTGCTCTATTTGTACTTAAATGCCCAATCCTTCCCCAAATTTAGAAAAAGGCTAATCCCAGAGAAAACTATTCCATGATTAAGCCCACACACACATTCAGGTGTGTGGGCCTAAGTTTCCATCCTTTCAAGTTAATAGAGCCTGTTATCACCGAAACCCTCAGACATTAGAAACATTCAAATTATTTTCTTTAGATATCTCTGTAAACCTAGATGAAAATATCTTGCTACTCACTAGAGTAGATCCTCTTCTGATTTTCCACATAGCAGTAGCATTTAGACTTATGTACCATTTCACAGTACTTTACAGTCCTTCCTAAGCGGTTTACAGAGTCAGCATCTTGTCCCCAACAATCTAGGTCCTCATTTTCCCCAACTCAGAGGATGGAATGTTGAGTCAACCTTGAGTCAGTGAGAATCGAACTGCTAGCAGATAGCAGTCAGCAGAAGTAGCCTGCAGTATTGCATTCTAACCATTGCACCATCACAGCTCACTTAGTGCCACAGGCCTGTGCACAAGTTGTTTGACAATACATTTCATTGACTTTAATAAGGAATAGACAGGACTGCACAGTGCATAAATTGGAAGTCTTTCAGTTTAATAATACCTTTCATGATTTGACTAAAGTGTATGAATGGTATTTACTGAAGATCGATTACTGTTGAAAAGGAGCATATATGATAGTCCTCGATTTAGCAACCTTGAGTGAGCAACTGTGGGAACTTGGGAATTAATTCATAAGTAGCTCCAGGGAGGTCCATCATAATTTCAAATAATCACTAAGCAACTGGTCATAAATAGAAGATTAACTATAACTGACTAGACTACTGTCAAATCATTAATAAAATGTTATGGACAGGATTAAAAGATTGCATAAAATCTTGTCTTGCTTTATTAACTGGTAGAATGGTTTAAAAATCACAATTGGCAATACAGGCCATTATTCTCCCATCCCCACATCCCATTACTATAGGAATAAATCAGTGCAGCGGCAAGGAACACATGTTTGAAGAATAAGGGGTATTTTTTTCAAAGTTGTAAACGTAATAAAACATGCTGGCTGAGGAACACTGGAAGTTGAAAATTCCGTGTATCTTGAACTTGCCAAGGTTGAGAAATGTTCCTTTAGGAGCTCCTTGGAGAAGGAACTTTCTAAACAAGGGAGTGGTCTTTATCAAAACAGCAACTTACTCTTTTACTTTCTCATTTGGTTCCAGTATCATTCTCATCAGCAAAGTAGCCCGAACACTTTCATCCTTCATTTTGAGAGTGATGATACTTCGGCAGGCTTCCCTCCGTACTCCAGGATCTTCCTCATAATGAAGGGCCCAGAGAAGAAGGTCTTTTAGGTAGGGAGTTGCCTCACCTATCTGACCCAAAGCTGTCAAAAAGAAAATGATAGTTGCTTTGACTTTTTATGTCAAGAAGGTGAGCTTTTGGCCTTTGTGATCCAGTATTTGCCAGTTATCTGAATAGACCTATATACAGGTAATCCTCAATTTACGACCACAATGGCGCCCAAAAATTTATGTTGCTAAGTGAGAAATTTGTTAAGTGACTTTTCTTGCCATAGTTGTTAAGTGAACTACTGTGGTTGTTAAGTTAGTAACATAATTGTTAAATGAACCTAGCTTTTCCCATTGATTTTGCTCGTCAGAAAGTTGGGAAAAGGGGATCATATGACCCCAGGACACTGCAATCATCATAAATATGAACCATTTTTCAAGTATCTGAATATAAATCACATGATTATGAGGATACTGCAAGGTTGTGAAAAATGGTCATAAGTTACTTTTTTTAGCGCCGTTGTAACTTCAAATGGTCACTAAAGGAACTGTTGCAAGTCGAGGACTACCTGTATTCTGAAATGAAGTTCTACTCTTAAACAGAAGCCGAATAACCTTAATGAGGGAAACCCTTCTCTTTTGAAATAAAAAAGTGCTGCTATATTGTATTGTTGTCATATTAATAGTATTGATCTTTTTGCAAATAAGTCATAACTGATTTCTTTATGCAGCTATGGATTAATACTAACTGAACCATTAATGCATTAAAAATAGTGTTATTTTAACAGAATGCCAGAATGCAAAATTACATATTTCATATGGTATTTCACAGAAAGGAGTTAAGAGGTAAAGCATTTAAAAGAGGTAAGTGTGCTATTAACAAAACGGTGAAGGACCAACAACTGATGGCCATATTAGATTTAATACCAATCCTATCAATTTCCATACTTAATGTGCACAATTTCAAAGTTTTATTTTTGCCTTGTATATTTCATTTAAATTATTATTGGCTTTTATTGTATCCACTCATAGTTTCTGGAGATGGGCAGAATATAATGCAAATATTCTAAGCAAAGCAAGTAAGCCTGGAGAATTCTGGTAGGTAAAATTTTAAGAAACATCTTAAAATTGCCAAGATTGGGAAACACTGGTTTAGTAAATAAATAAATAAATCATCTTCCTTCCAGCTCCAATATTTGAGAGGATTATTGAAAGAGGGTTTGGATCCAACTTTGATTATATTTAGTACAGACTTTTTCTTCTTTATGTACTATTTCACTGTCATAAAAAGTTTTGTAAATTATCTTCTAATCTCAGCCATTCCAAATAAACTGTACATGACGTAGTTCATACCTACATGCAGGTGGTCTGTTTTAATTACCGCATGAAAATTAAATGTACTGTCCGGTACCAATCACTTTCTGTGTCTCAAGTTGGAAGTCATTGGAATACAGTTGTTCAATTGATAATCACAAAACATTTAAATCCATCTTAGCCTATTCCTAGTGGGCATAGGTCAAGCATAGCTCCATGTTGCTTACACAACACACACACACACACACACACACACACACACACAAACAAATCATGGATGCAATACCATACATACTTCCTAAAAGGTAAGCTTTATTCAGGGTGTAAGAAGACCAGCTTCCTGTTCTTTTAGTGACCAGCTTGATAAAATTTTCAGAAATAAGAGAACATCCAAAATTACAGTTACAAAAGCTACTTATAGATACAGTTTAAAGGAGAATTCTCAACAGTTTAACAATACAATACCTCTGATGGCAAGAGCTTTGATATTCCATAAAGGATCAGTCTGCATGATCTTAAAAAGGCATTTTAGTACCTGTTCAACAACAAGAACAACAAAATCTGTTGACTGATACAGAGCCTTATTCATAGATTTTTTTAAAAAAATTGGGTTATTTATATTAAATAACATACATAATTATCCCAAATTAAAAGCAGGAACTAGAGAACCAAGTCTACAATATGCAATTACAGACATATATAACAAAATCTTATGAAAGTAAACACAAATAAATAATTATGTATTGTGACTTGATAGATACTAATGAATCACTGACTCACCCTTGCTGAAAAAAAATAGCTTTTACACAAGGAGTGGGCTTTAAGGAATAGGTAATTGGCAGACCACAAACCGGATTCAGTTCTCAAAGCACTTCATCCTTTTGGTTCTACCATTTTCTTTCTATTGATGTGTCTATGGAATGAAGCCTTTAGTTACAGGTTTGCTTGCTATTTAGTCATTTGTATTTTCAAATGGAAGAAATAATTATCAATTTGTGTCGAGATTTTTCAAGACACATCTTTCTTTCTCCCTCTGCTCTTTCCTTCCTGTCTTCTATTTTCTGGCATTTTTATGAGCATAATAAGATGCTTAGGAATAATACGAAATAACTGTTTATCCAGGCATTGCATCTAATTGGAGTGAGCAATTTATGGCATCCAGGCAAAATTCCCTCTAGGACTGAAACAGCAAAGCCATCATTGAGAGAAGTTGGGACTTTAGGAACATCTGGCAGATTACAGATTCCTCATCATAACTCTAATTTGATTGGAGTCGTGATTTTTCCTTATTATGAGCAAAAGATGCTAAGTATAGGTAATCCTCAACTTGAGTGACTGAAGTTAATGCAGAACCCAAAAACAATATTTACAATCAGGTTCTAGGTTCTGACAGTGCCATCCTCAGTGGTTACATGACTACATTTTAGGCACTTGGCAACCAGCTTACATTTACAATTGCTTACAGTGTCTCGGCATAGCACCACAATTTACAATGTTTTTTAATGGTAAGTGGCCTTTACTTCTAGCCACTGGCAGAAAATGACCGTTGCAGATCATGAATGGATTCATTTAATCACCATAAGATCCATTTAATGACTGCTGCAAAAGAGATAATCAGATTGGATGCAGTCACATGATCACCTGCTTAATGACTGGCATGACTTATGATTGTAATTCCAGGATCAATTACGGTCATAAGTTGAGGACTACCTTTAATGCAGCAAATAAGCAAATAAAAGATATGGTTTAAAAGATAACGTGCCCCCACTTCAATTTGCTCCTTCTTGGATATACAAAGAAATCCCCAACTAATAAATGAGGCCAACTTTATTCAGATATTGGCACAAGTCCAGAGTACAATGTACATAATTTGTGCTGACTAGATAAGGAACATTCATTCTAAATAAACATCCAGTGTAGATACAGAATTGCATATCCTGTTATATAACCCAACCAGTTATGCCGAAGACTGGTTCTGCTCACAGATTTTCTCTACTAAAGTAGGATATTTCTTTTTTCACAAGCAAGTTTGATTGTTCTATTCTTAGACCAAAGTAATGTAACTCTGCGAATTTTGCATTGAAGAATGAATGTATTTATACCTTTGCATTCAAACCCTTTATCAATCATTTCAGTGAACACTCACTGTCTCTTCTTTAATCTGAAGTACTCCGGCTGCCCAGCAAGCTTCTTTTCGGACAGCTACAAAGTCATCAGAGAAACACTGAAGAAAACCAGGGAGCAGCCTGGCTGTCATGAATTTCAGCCAGCCAATCAATGAAAGAGCTTCCACTTTCTTCCGGCAGTCTCCCCTTTTTAGATTATCTCTGAGAGAATAAAGGTGCTATTAATGAATGATAAACTCACTTGATTTATGCATCCAGGGCAAAATAAAAAATATTACTTAGCTTCGAGAACAGCTTCCATGCAAGTTTAATCAGCAAACATATTTGTCCTCATGCTATTAGTTGCTATATTTAGCATAAATAATTGTACATTAATCAAATTTCAGGGGATCCTATAATGTTTTAGAAGCCCTTTTAAAGAACATTGGAAGACATCTGTAAGCAAAGGGGTAGGAGGATTTCACATCTGACTTATATGACAAGTACTTTTTGTTATCACATTTCCTTTCTACCATCTCTTATTCTCTTCTAGAGTTTCTCAATTTTTGGAAAACACTTTCATGAGATACAAGGCCACAGAAATGCAAGAAAACTATCTTTCCTTGCAAGAAGCAGAAATTCAGGCCTTTGTGCATGAAAAACCTTTATACAAAACGTGAATATACTTCTCTTTTTCTCAAAGAACAGGCTGTATGACGATATTGATGTCAGTTTGCATATAAATATATCAATGTGAGATATCATTTCTTGTGTTAGGATATTATGGACTCCATAATATGGAGGCAATTTGTATCCAATGGAGATACCATGTCACATCTATTTTGCTAGATAAAAGTACAGATACCACAGGTGATGTTTGGTGCTCACCTCAGCTGGTCATGGACTTCTTTTCCAAGTTTCAAATGTCCCAAAACCTTGGCAGCTGCCTGGCGTACCTCAATTTTCCAATCTGTCCACATCAGTTGGACAATTTTGTTCTTGAGGTCCTATTTATAAGACTTTATATAAGTCATAAAGTGACTTCATATAACACACATAAAATAAACCCACCCCTTTTTTTTTTAGAATAATGTGTCATTTTTTATTTTAGCAGCTCTGTGGGAAACACTTTCAGAGATAACCATGTAGAAAGGCTGAGTGCTTCTTTCAAACAAAAAATGTAAGAAAGTACAAAGATACTGCACTTTTTCTTTGCATAAGAGAAGGCAATGTTTTTAATAAGCCTCTGGCCAATGTCTACCAATAATAATAATTCAATTTTAAAGCCTTGTTTAATTTTTTTTAATTTACACAAGAGGTATTTTCCTTTTGTTCAGGTAAAATGGAATCTCCAATAATCTATCAGAAAAATAGCATCACCAATATTTGTTGCATTTCCAGTTCATGAGATGAAACATACCTGGGTGACGCTTCCTGGAATACGAGACAATGTTTTACATGCCAAAACCCGATGTATCCATTGATAGCTGTTCAATTCTGATGCCAGTAAACAATGAACCAAGCCCTGAAAGCATTAATTAATAAGAAACCTAAAAATACTCTATAATGTGTTCATATGACATTCTATACACAGACAGGAAGAAAGCGGAATTTATAACTCATAGCTCAAAATGGTATTTTATATTTCTTTTCATTAAGATATCTTTTTTTAAATGACTTTCATGATTTTATAGTATTGATATAAAACAATATATTTATTACATTTATATACATTTAGTGTTGCAAGTTAAGTTTTGCTATTGAAGATTTAACTTGCTAATAATATTCATTAATATCACAGTTATTTCTGCTGACTCTTCCCATTATTTATGATTTCTCCAAATGACAGGTTTATTGTAAAATAATGAAGTTTTTATTGCAATCTGTTATTTGAGAAAAATTTGAAAGGAGCTTTCCAGTTATTTTTAAACTCATATCCATTGCATGCGAAAATGATTACCATTAAAGAATCATAAATGAAAAACCAAAATAAAAAATTCGTAATTTTGCCAATCCATTATATGCATACACACACACACACACACACACACACACACACAAATGCACAAATATAAAAAGAAGGAAATTAAGAAAAGTGAATGTCACATGTTAATATCTGATCATTTCCTATTCATTGAATGGCTCAGCTAAGGCAACACTTTTCAATCCTAGGCTGATACACTGCAGTTAAAATTGATTCCACTAGCTTAAAGTAAAATATCTTCCTTACTGTACTAGGTTTGCTGTGTCTCTTCCCCTACCCCCCCCCCACCCCCCCCCCCCCAAAAAATAAGGTGAAAGCAAAGAGAAGAGGAAGAAAAAAACAAAAAGAAGGCACATTAGACACATTGATAAATGAAAATAGAACTGCAACATTACTTTAGCCTGGCTCAAAACTGGAAGCAAAGAGTGATGTTTTGAAAATGAGCATTCCAGTGTCCATATCATAAAAAGAAAATATAATACAACAAGAGTATGATGACATCCCACAACTTTTTGGAGCTACCTGATCGGTGAGATCCCAAAGGCATGCTTTTTAGATGGGAACCATTTTTTTTGTAAACCTTTTGAAGAAATTGGCCATATTGGACTTTTCTGCAGCATGCATGTGCCAAAAGCTTAAATGTTGATAAATATGTCCTTGAAGCCTGATATTCCCTGGTGGCTTCTCACCCAAGCCAATTCTATTTTGCTTGTGAGCTCAACAAGAAAGATGAGGTGCTTCCCCTACTGACACACTAGTGCATAATGTGTGTATCCAAAAATGATGGGCAAATTGATTCAGAAATCCTCAGCGGCAGTGGTGGTATTCAATTTTTTTTACTACCAGTTCTGTGGGCGTGGCTTGGTGGGCATGGTAGGGGAAAGATACTGCAAAATCCCATTCCCTCCCCACCCCACTATCCTGCTTTCTAGCTCTGTTCTCCTGTGCAAGGTAACAAAAGAAGACCCAACCAATCAGCTGGGACTCAGGAGACAGAGAATAGATGGGGGCAGGGCCAGTCAGAGGTGGTATTTGCTGGTTCTCTAAACTACTCAAAATTTCTACTACCGGTTCTCCAGAACTGGTCAGAACCTGCTGAATACAACCTCTGCTCAGCAGATATAGCAATCCTGTGCTTCCACCACATTCTTCTTCCTGAGCATTGATACTTACTGTGTGTTTGCTGAGCCGAGCTAATAAAAGACATGCCTGTTCTTCTGAGGTATCATCGTTTTCATCAAAAATCTGAGACAGAATTCTTTTCACTACCTGGAAACTGGTAACTCCTTCCAATGCTAGAGCTTGAGCTGCTGCCCAGCTATCTGCAGAATTACCTAACAAGAAAATAATGATAAATGCAGAATCCCCAAAAGATTGCTTAAGTAACTACTCAGGGACATCATAAGTATATACATACATACATACATACATACATACATGTATACATACACACACACACACACACATGAATAAAAATACAGTAGTCCTTGACTCATGACCACAACTGAGCACAACATGTTAACAGTGGTTAACTGAATTGTTAAATTAGTAACACTAATTGTTAAGTGAATTTGGCTTCCCCATTAACTTTGCTTGTCAGAAAGTCACAAAATGTGATCACATGACCCCAGGACTCCTCAATCGTCATAAATGAGAGTCAAGTTGCCAAGCATCTAAGATTTGATCATGTGACCGTGGGGATGCTGCAATGTGAAAAATGGTCCTAAGTCACTTTTTTTCAGTGCCATTGTAACTTCAAACGGTCACTAAATGTATTGTTGTAAGTTGAGAACTACCTGTACATCATTTGATCGACTGCTAAAGAAAGCAATGTAATTAACCGATCCTGTTGCTTTTGAAGGCTTAATGATTATGCAAAAGGCACGGGGTATCTTGGAGACAGAGGTGGTATTCAGCAGGTGCTGACCAGTTCTGGAGAACTGGTAACAGAAATTTTGAGTAGTTCAGAGAACCGGCAAATATCACCTATGAGTGGCCGTGCTGCCACCTATTCTCTGCCTCCTGAGTCTCAGCTGATCGGCTGGGTCTCCTTTTGTTGTCCTGCACAGGAGAACGGAGCTGGGATACAGGTTAGTGGGATGGGGAGGGAATGGAGATTTTGCAGTATCCTTCTCCTATCACGCCCACCAAGCCACACTCACAGAATCAGTAGTAAAAGGTTTTGAATCCCACCATTGGTTTGCAGGTGATTCATGTCCCCATTTCTCCTTTCGCTGGATGAGGGTCCTAGTCTGTACAGAGTAAGGCAGATGACCTTACAAGAGAGATGCAGGACCGTTACTTAAGCAAAAGGGAGCCAAGTTTTTTTTTTTTTTTAAATCCAGAACAGTGAGATAACATACAGAAGAGTTCGGGTGGACCCTTCTTGATTCACTGGAGTCTAAGAAAGAGAAGAAGGTACACTCAAAGTCAAACCTGTAAGATTCAGGTATCACAGCCAATCTCAGTAAAAGTTGAGTTAGCTTTCCCATGGAGTTGATTTCCAGGCCTGGTCTGCCCAGTAGGCCTGACACCAATCTTGCAAATTAGATTGAGCAGTACCTCCTCCTCTTTCTTATAGGTCAGTGAGGCATATACATGAATTGCATATGACTGTAATCTCTTGTTTTGAACTTAAAAATAGGTAATGGTTCCTGCATATCTTAACATATATCCAAATATTGTTTGCTGGAGAAAAAAAAATATCACGACCAATAAAGGAGAGTATTTGTAGTTCAGGGTTGACATGAGAGTTTCTTGGTGCTCTCTGAGCTTGGTTACTTTCTTGCAGATGTTTCATTACCCAAACTAGGTAACGCCATCAGTGTTTGTCCTCATCAGACAAGCATCATCAGACTAGCACTGATGAAGATACCAAATTTAGGCAATAAAACATCTTCAAGAAAACAACCAAACTCAGCTCCAAGGACCCCTCAATTATCATGGCTTTGTGGATTACTGACATTCATACAGATTAAAAAAAAGATTTATACTAACCATGTATCAGAGCTTTCTTCATGATAGACTGTGCCTGTGGATTTGGTTTCCACATGGCATAGAAGCATACTGCAGCTGCCATTCGTACATGTGCATCCATGTCAAACAGAGTTTTTTGCAGCAAAGGCTGTATTTTTTCCGGTACGTCTTTAATTTCTATGTCCTTTGTGAAAGCATCTAGTCCTATTACTGAGGAAATCAGCACATGTGCATGATGAAACAATGCCAGATTCTAAAAATATACTCACGGTATGTTAAACATTAATAATCAGTTTTATAAATAAATTGCTGTGAAGATTTTGGAGTTTTTTAAAGATTTTTTTGCCTCCTAATGATTTCAGAAAGGTTTTGAAACATGTATTGCAAAGGGCATGATTCTCTTCAGAGGTAATGGAGAGAATTAAAAAATAAAATGAACTCATTGTGCGTTGAAGATCATTTAAGTATTTCTTTGCTATGCTTTGGAATGTGTATCCCAAATTCAAATTAGAATAGAATAGAATAGAATAGAATAGAACAGAATAGAATAGAATTGGAAGGGACCTTGGAGGTCTTCAAGTCCAACCCCCTGCTTAGACAGGAAGCCCCATACCATTTCAGACAAATGGTTGTCCAATCTCTTCTTAAAAACTTCCAATGTTGGAGCATTCACAACTTCTGGAGGCAAGTTATTCCACTGATTAATTGTTCTAACTGTCAGAAAATTTCTCCTTAATTTTAGGTTGCTTCTCTCCATGATTAGTTTCCATCTGCTGCTTCTTGTCCTGCCTTCTGGTAATTGGGAGAATAGATTGACCCCCTCTTCCTTGCGGTAACCCCTGAGATATTGGAACACAGCTATCATGTCATGTCCTTCTTTTCATTAAACTAGATATACCCAATTCCAGCAACTGTTCTTTATATGTTTTAGCCTTTAAATTCCTAATCATCCTGGTTGCTCTTCTCTGCACTCTTTCTAGAGTCTCAACGTCTTTTTATATCGCGGCGAGCAAAACTGGATGCAATATTCCAAGCGTGGCCTTACCAAGGCATTCATGTGCATTAATAGCAGTGAAGCAAGAGGATAGCATCATTATTTATTTATCAAATGTATACACTGCCCACCTCACTATCTAAGACTCTTGAGTAGCTTACAAATAAAACTCATAAAATCCATACAAAGATAGACAAGGGGGAAAAGATGTTTTTAAAAAAACAGATGGAGCGCCCTCTAGTGACCAACCACCTCAATTGTTGCCTATCATTATCGGATCCCCATGCTAGTTGACAGAGCCAGGTCATCCTTATTATGGTTTATTAAATTTCTATACTGCCCATTTTCCCTAGAAGGTGACTCTTGTAGTTCAGTAATAAAATATATATTTAAAATGTTAGAAATCCAAAGTCAGTTACCAGCATATTTGTTTTAAATCCCCAATTTTATATACTGGAACTTTTAGGGCAGACAGCCCATTGATATGATTGTATGATATGGCTGTACTTGCTTATAACAATAAGCCAAGATTTTTAATCATGCAATCATCAAGGTATAATAGGATGATTCATACTCACAAAAACAATTAAGTACATTATAGTTCAATATAAAAATCAGCATTCTTTAAATTCCGGACATTATTTCATTACTTTAAATTCCTATGACATTGCTTCATTTTGCAAGACTCTATCAATCTCTCCTCATATTTCATGAAGTCTAATGCAAGAAAATATTTTTTATAGGAATTCACATAACATTTCAGCATTCTTGCATGAGATTTTATAAAATGTTGCCGTTCTTATGCAAAATCTCATAATATCATTTGGATATCTTACAAGAACTTACTGAAATTTTGCAAAATTTTGCAAGATTTTAAAACAGGTTAATTTGATTTAATTTAGGTTACTTTAATGATTCATCTCAGGGTTAAGATTAAGTATAAACTTGGTCAATAAAAGGCATTTCCTTTCATTGTCCTGATATAAAAGTACAGTTAGTCCTTTACTTATGACCAAAACTGAGCTCAAGATTTCTGCTGCTAAGCAAATCAGTTGTTAAGAGAGTTGTGCCCCATTTTTTGACCTTTCTTGCCATAATTGTTAAGTGAATCACTACAATTGATAAGTTTGTAAGATGGCTGTGAATCTGACTTCTCTGTTGACTTTGCTTGTCAGAAGGTTGCAAAGGAAAATCATGTGATCCCGGGACCCTGCAACCATCATAAATATGAGTTGCCAAGTGGCTGAATTTTGATCACGTGACTATGGGGATGCTACAATGATTGTAAGTGTGAAAAATGACATAAGTCACTTTTTTCAGTGCCATTGTAACTTTCAATGGTCACTGAACAAATTGTTGTAAGGCGAAGGCTACCTGTAGTATCAAATGCACACAGAAACCTAATTGTTTTCATATGTATTCTGTATCATCCTCTTTTAATGACCCCATAATCCTTTGTGGGGTAGAATCTGGGCAACTGAATGGAGCTGAGTGTTTACTGGCCAGATGCCCTTCCTGTCGCCAGTGCGGAGTTTTTTCAACAGATATATTCTCAGTGTGCCCAAAGAGAGAAATATCTGCGTCTACCTAGGATCCAACTTACAGCCTCCTGATTGTGAGGCGAGAGCTCTACCTCTACCGCACCACTCTTCATATGTATTCTGTATGATTGCTTGAATTACTAGTCAATGGTATCATCCAATTGACTCAATTAAGCCTTCTCTTATGTATAAATGGATGGAACTACAACCTAACTTGCCTAAGAAGACATAAGAGTACTTGAATCAGTTACTGTTTATATCCCAGCAACTGTAGTATCTAGTAATTCTCAAGAAATATAAGTGAAATGATAGAAATTTCCACCCGACCCATGTACCTGACTTCTGACTTGCATTTTTGACATTACAGGAATGCTCAAGCATAGCAGAGGCACAGGCAAGTAGACCATTGATCCGATTTTGAACATGTACATCAGCAAGGTCTGCAATTATCCCTTCTATTGTTGCTGTCTTCCAATGAGGATCTGAAAGTTAAATATAAAAATACCATAAGAAAAATATTGGAGAGATTATTATTATTATTGTTGTTGTTGTTAATTAGTTTATTCATTAAACATGAAACTCAGTCAACTGAACATTTAAAAATGCATCACAAATACCACTGAGTGGTGCTAATGGTTGGAACAGGTTGCTGCCAGTGTCCTAGGTATCAATTAAGTACTTTCTTAAGATGTAGTAGTGCATTTTTTTGCAAGAAGTTGCAATTTCTTGATATATTTTATAAAACTCTTGGACATGGTACCAAGTGCCCCAATGACAATGGGTATCACTGTTACATGTTTCATCCATAATTGCGTAGTTTTGATGGCTAGGTCACAATATTTCATGATTTTTTCCAGTTCTTTTTTTTGACTCTGATGTCTCCTGGTAGCGCAATATCAATAAATTGTACATTTCTGTTTTCAACTACTGTGATATCTGGTGTGTTTTTTCAAAATGACAATTTGCCTGTATTCGAAAGTCCCACTAAGTCTTCACCTTCTCATTTTCAACCTCTTTTTCCACTTTGTGTTCCCATGACTTATTTCAAGTGACTCGTTCATAACAGGTTAGAGGGGATTCGACAATTATTAATAGCAGCAGTCAAAAGAGAAAAATGGCCATTAACTTAAATGGGCTATAACAAATTAAGGCCAAAACTAAAATAAGAGTATATACTTACCAAATTTCCAGGCAGCTTTCCATTGTTCCAACATTGTCTTACAGATGCGAACAGTTTCAGATACGCCCTCTTCCTGTTTAGTGCACAGATCTCTTTCTTTTCCAGTTGGGTCAGGTGACTGTATTTCATCCACTTGGGAAAAATCTTCAATAAGAGTGGGAAGTGTTTTCCAGTGGATCATTCCCTTCTGTACTTTTTTGGCTGATTCAGAACAATTTTAATGAAAGCTAGTTAGTAATTCATTCATATTAGTTCTTGTTTGTAAAAGTGATGAACAAAAACAAAGATTAATGTCTAAACAGCAAACATGATTTCCCCTGGCTCACTTTATAAGTGAATGATTACGGTAAAATTTTAAATTATCCCAATGGCTTCTGTATTATTCAGAACAAATAGGTAATATCTGGACAGAAATGTTATTTAGACATTGGAATTCAGTGAATATGGGTGGTCAAGACATATGGAACACAAAGCAATCTGTTTTAGCTGTGAATGCTGGAGCAGATGCATTAAAGAGACAAGAAAAAATGGAGTTATTTTAATTGCATGTGTAAGGGTTCAAATGATGAAAGTGAATTACATAATAATCCATAAATAATGAATCTCTTGATAGATCAAATCAGGCAAACAGATGGAGTAACATGGAAAAATCATTTTGGAAATTCAGGGAAGAGTTTACATAATTAAATTATTATTTATTTTATTATGAATTCAATTATTTATGTAATTTAATAGTTTACATAATTAAATATAAGTTTTTCTTCCTTCCCAGGGTGACCAACTATCTATATAACGGTCAAAAAAAAACACCACTCAGTTTTTGTGAAGAGCTAGAATTTTTTCCTGTTGGTGGCAGCGGAGGCTATTTCACAATTTGTGGGCTGAAGACTTTCATCTATTAGCATGATCCAGAACATGAGGCAAGCAGCATTGCACCTAGAGGCAATCATAGCCCCATCATAGCCCCACCCTGACTGTAAGACTACATGGCACCTGTAAAAGTAAAGGGTGGGGCTTCGGTGGAATAGCTGCAACCATCTTGACTTTTTTTGATCCCTCTTTCCCCTATGGGAAACATAATCTGTATCAGGATGTTTTCTTTGATTAAAGGAGAACAGTTATGTCTAAATCTTTCCCTGGATAGAGGTAGACTTACGACTGTGATTGAGGCCACACTTTCAGTCGTTAGGTCATGCCAGTTGTAAAGAGGGTCATCAATGACTCCACCTGATTTAATAGAAGAACAGAAGGACTTCTGTTTTAGGACTCCTTTGTGGCAGTCATTAAGAAAACACCTGTCAAAATATTTATATGGTCTTTTTAGAGGGAGGCAGGGAAAGGGTTTTGAAAGAGCAGTGTGGCAGCTTGGAAACCAAAAGTGCATTCCATAAATAGTTTTCAAAGATAGTAACTAGGTGACTGAAGTTTCTGCTGCGCAAAATTTTAACTGGAGGACATGATTGATAATTCTTGGCTATGGATGTATCTCATTGGAGAATATGAATTATGATACATACAGGAGGTGGGGGAAAACCAGGATCAAGGGTGACAATTAATTATTTCTCAGAGTTGGCCGCACCCAGGCAGTGCTGGACATGTTAACTCCCAATAAATCCTTTTGAAGTTTTGGAAGTTTGGCTTGAGACTCATGATTTAATTGGGGTAGCTGCTGGAATCCTGACAACACCATGGTTGAACACCACAGTCATTAGAACATAGAAAAACAGGATTGGAAGAGAACTTGGAAGTCTTCTACTCCAATCACTTGCTTTAGCAGAAGACCTTATACAATTAGGAGAATCTATTGTTCAGGACCAGTTTTTGTCCAAATTAGAAGTAAACACTGATTTCGGGGATGGTGGTGTCATAATTTGTATCCATTTGACCCTGGGGTTCCGCAAACAACTATAAATGAAGGCCAATTATAAAGTGCCCAAAATGGTTCATGTGACCAAAGAAGGATAGACATCAGAACTTCGAATCCAGGTCATTAACTGCAGATTACTTGTAATTTCAAGAATCTACGTTAGAGTATGATTAAGAAATTGTGTGAAAGAGAAATAATACAGCTTAGACTGATACAATCCTGAAAAACCAAATTTAAATTTAAAATGTTTTAAAAATAAGGAAGCAAGTGATTAAAAACATTACAAACCTACATAGTTCCAGTTAAGGAACCTTTTTTCATGTGGGATTTACAGGAAGAAACTATTTCTTCATTTTCTTGATTTCTTTGAGAAATCAGGTTAAAAATAGGAGTAGTCTTCCACATAAAAAAATGTGAAAGTGTGAAAATCTATCCTCTTAATTTCACTTTAAAAAAAAGAGACAATTTTCATCCAATTATTTCAATATGTTAACATAATTTTGAAACCAATTTTTCTCTCTCAAATGAGAATGGTGAATAAAATATTGGGGGTGGGGAAGAAATCAGCACTCTTACATGTCCTTTTTGGTGATTTGAAGCTCCAGATTTCTGGAGGTCTTGGGTAGCATTGTTCTAAATGTTTGTTATATTCATCATGATTATCCAGAATGATACGATCCTTCTTGTTTTTTTGATGAATAATCTTTGCTGACCCTGAAAGTATACAAGAGGAAGAAAACCATTGGAACTTGGCAACATTATTTCTCAACGCTGAATGCTTTTCTGTATCCCATAAGCATGGTACAGTAGCTTATACTGTTTAGATGAGGTCCTGTGTGCAAATCAAAGTTTAGGCACTAATTTTACTGGTTAAGGATCTCTGCGTCTATAGTATTTCTGGAGTCCTTTGAGAAGATCAAAATCTGGCAATTTTCTGACAAATGAATGAGGCCAAAGGTTCATCTAGTCTAGCATTTTGTATCATTCAATGGCCAACTAGATGCATTGGAGAAACTCACAAACATGGATTAGGAAAAGAGCAACAGTACTTAGACTTATATACTGCTCCATAGTGCTTTACAGCACTCTCTGTACGGTTTAAAATGTGAGCATCTTTCCCCCAACAATCTGGCTCCTCTTTTTATTGACCTCGGAAAGATGGACATCTAAATCAACCTTGAGCCCTGTCAGGATCAAACTCCTGGCTGTGGGCAGAGTTAGCCTGCAATAATGCATTCTAACCACAGCATCCCCAGGGCTCCTTAGTCTTATGTCACCACTGCTACCTGCAATATTAAAAAGTTCCAGATAGAACAGACTGTTGCACAACTCTCGAAATAAAGACATCATTGTTTTGAACATCTATTGTTCTATTGAAATAAATGTTTATTTAAATAAATGTTTAATTTATAATATTTGTCATATCTTTCGATAGACAAGATTTGATTTGGCAGAGTAGAATTTTCTGCAAGCTTATAGTGGAACTAAATTTGGAATCAGTCTTTCACTCTATAAAGTTAAAACTCTTTAGTCATTCCCCCTGAAACTTACCAAAATAAAGTTCTTGTTCAAAGACATTCTGAGTCATATATGAATGTTTCCCAGTCCTGGGATGCAGCCGTTCACGACGTTTAACAGGAGTCACTAGTCTGAGACGTTTCATTGATATTTTTTCTGCCGTTTGATTGTGAAAGAGTACATCATCCTCGCATACCACTTTTGTATGAAAAGATGGTAACCTGGAAGTTTTCAGTGAATATGATTTGTGTGGAAAGAAAGTTAACATGATTGGTATGGAAATAAATCAATAAGAGTAACCAATTCGCTAAGCTGGTTAGCTGGATAGAAATTATAGTATATATTGTAATCGACCTTCATAGATTGCCATGTTGGAGAAAATAATGCAACTTGTGATTTATCCAAACAAATGGGACAGGGGTGGGATTCAACCGGTGTTCCTACCATTTCGGTGAGAGTGCATTTTGGCTGCGCGCACATGTACAGCATTTGCAACAAAACATCACCTGTGCTGCCCGAACAGCTGACAAGCAGTGTGCGCAGGTGCACAAAATTTGAAAATCCTCTTCTTTCCTGCTTTTTCAACCTCAGCTGTGCCACGCTACTAGTTCTATAGAACTGGGCCAAACCGGTAGCATCCCACCCCTGAAATGGGACCTGTCAATCACAAATGAAGCTTATTTACTGTAGTAGGTTTTATGCTCACAAAATTCTCTAATTATTCCTTTTAATCCTCTTCATACAGTGCCTTGAATCACTCATGATTAAGCAGATTTATAAATAAAATAAGGTAATAAATCAGAATATTTGAATAGTTTTTAGGGAAGAGTTCAGGTCAGTACTAGAACTGAAGCCAGAAAGCACTTAATCTATGCAAGAATTTAAATTAAACCTCTATAATAGATAGATCAGAATCTCAGTTCATTCAGTGGTTTCTGGCTTCAGACCTACATACCTGCAGAGATGCTCTGACAGATGCTGTCATAACAAAAGGTAAGGTTGTGGGAGGACCAGCAGTGAAAAGAACAGAAGGAGGAAAGACACTACTAAGAGAAAAATTGGACAATGTTGTGTCAAGAGGAAAGAGAGATGTGGCGAACCTTTAAACAGTCATTAATTTAATGGTAGCCAAGTTCATACAAAAAGAAAAATCATACTTAAGAAGAACCATCATTTTCAGGTAGAAATGCATTTTTTGTGTTTTTTTCCACGGCTTGGAGGGGATTTCTTTATTTTGTTTTTATTCCATGTCTAATGGACAACTAGACATCTGTTTATTGTGGTCTAAAAAAGCCATGCTAACAATTGGGTACTTCTGGGAACCCTGTTTAACAGATATTGAGAAGTTAAGCATACAAACTAGTACATGTAGTCCTGTTTTCCTGTTTGTTTCATTGTGTTAATTGATCTGATTTAATGGTTAAAAATTAATTGTATCATAGAACATGAAGGTATAGACCTAGACAAAGATAGTTATTTTTCTTCTGTACATTGGAGATATTTTCTTTTGAGGGATTTCCCCCTTGCTTTGTCTTCCAATGTTCTCCTCAGCAGTCACCGAGGCAACCTTTATCTATAGTTCCTTGCGCCATTGCAAAAGTTTTTTTCCCCCTATCTATTTTCCCCCTATAAACACAAGCTGGGCATGCAAGTAACGATGCTTTCCGAGCTAAAACTTAGAGGTAGGGGCCTGTCCTACTCTGCTTCTGTTAACTATCTAAAGCAGGGGTCTCCAACCGTGGCAACTTTAAGACCTGTGGACTTCAACTCCCAGAATTCCTCAGCCAGTTTAGCTGGCTGAGGAATTCTGGGAGTTGAAGTCTACAAGTCTTAAAGTTGCCAAGGTTGGAAGCCCCTGATCTAAAGCCATTATGTGTACATTCTCCCCAGAAGTCCCCAGTTGCTGGTTTTCAGGGTCACTTGTCTACTAGCAGTGGAAAATTCAGGCTTTCCATGTGCCAAAAATCTTTCCCACTTTTCTTACCAACCTACAAGTGGTAAAAGATGCAGGGTGGGAGAAGAGGATGGGAAGTGAGCTTTTACTGTGTCAGCTCTCCCAACATTTCCCACAGAAAGGAGAAGAGGCCTACTCCTGTCAGTTCTCCAGTCTGATATGGGTGGAAGAATAGTGGGGCAGATAAAAGGAGAGGATTTGGGGGGGTACCAGTTCAGTCGCGGGAAGGTTGTGGAGAGATGATATTTTGACTGTTCGATAAAGTTTAATAAAAGACACCGGACTTGTTCTTTTCAAAAAATTTTCACGGTTTTTGTTTTGCTACAGATTCACCATCTTACTAGTGTTGTCTTTGCCTTTTTTACTACCCCGATTATCTTTCATAAAACTGCCTTGTTCTTGTCCTTTCATTTTTCAGATATAAAGAATGGGCCAGAAAAACAACCCATTTAATTATAAAAGCAACATAGGCAGTCCTGGACTTGCAACAGTTCATTTAGTGATCATTCAAATTTATAATACTGAAAAAAGTAACTTATGACCATTTTTCACACTTACAACCATTGCATTGTAGCAGCCATATGATCAAAATTCAGGTGCTTGGCAACTGGTTCCTCTTTATGATGGTTGTAATGTCCAGACGTCGTAATCAGCTTTGTGATCTTCTGACTAGCAAAGTCAACGGGAAATCCAGATTCATTTCACAACTATGTGACTAATTTAACAAATGCAATGACTCAGAACTATAGCAAGAAAGGTCGTAAAATGGGTCAAACTCACTGAATATTTCACTTGGCAATATAAATTTTGGGCTCGCTTGTGGTTATAACTCAAGAACTACCAGTCTAGTATATTCCAGGCATCCTTAATTGGAAGTAAATTCTACAGAACTTGCTGAGATTCACACCTTACTGAAACATTTATATCAGGAGGAAATGTAATAATATCCATGGAGTCTTTGTGCCCTCTGAGCTTGGTTGTTTGCAGATGTTTCATTACCTAACTAGGTAACATCATCAGTGCTGGTGAGTGTTGCATTTGCTCCCTGTTTATATATATAGTGGCTTGCCCTGCCAGAGTTGGTGAAGATATGGTTTATCTCCTTGGAAGTTCCTTTTTATTTTCTTTTTTATTGTTTGTTTGGCATTATGCTTACCTGGGTATTGGTTATCTGGGCCTTAACTTTTTATTGTCTCTTTTGACTGGTGTATCAATGTGGTTTATCTCCATATGTCTATTGATGTCTGAACTGCCAAGGAGAAAACTATATCCCCACCAAGACAGGCAAGGCAAACTACTGCATATTAACAGGGAACAAACCCCACACTCACTAACACTGATGATGTTATATAGTTGGGTAATGAAGCATCTCTAAGCAAACATCCAACCTTAGAGAGCACCAAGGACCCCAAAACTCAATCCCAAGTTACATATTTTCTTCTATTGTAATAATAACTATTGTGTTTTACCTATAGTAAGCAGAGAGAGGCATCTCTAGCTTCGTTTGTTCACCTCTGTGAATAGGACCTCCTTCCACTGTTTCCTCTGCTAGAATTCCATCCAGTAATTCCACATCGCTTTCACAAGGGAGTACATATCTGATGCTGTTCCAGTCATATTTTTGTTTCTTGAAATGCTTTAGCTTACCCTGAACCCAACCTCCCCAAGAGGTTTGATTGTTCACAATCCATTGAGCTGTTGTTTTGCTTATCTTTGTTAACAAGCTTTCTTCCCACCCCAGTTTTTCTTCTTCTGGTCCATCCCAGATTGTGAATTTGGACTGTCTTTTCTTACTTGAGTCTTCTAACTTTTCAAGGGGTTTGGTTAGGAATTCCTGGATATTTGGAAGGTCAGAAGGAGGAGGAGGAGGAAGAGGAGGAGGAGGAGGAGGAGGAATGGGTACCAGCAATGTGGGCTCTGCTTGGGTACTCTCTACTTTGGCTTCCCAGATATAGTCTTCTAAGAACAGAGGGAGATTCCCAATGGTTTCTTGGACATGACCAATTTCTGGTTCCCTCAACCGAGGTAATCTTCTCGATGGTTTCAGTTTTCTTGGTTGCCTTAGCCTTTTAGGAATAATAACTTCACCTTTACATTGAGAAATAATAGTGGAAAAATCATATAGACCTTTAGGGTCATAATCTTTATAAGATAAAGCTGATGGCTTAACGGTTTCTTTGGAAAAATGAAGGCCCTTGGATACAGTCTTAAGACATTGTTTCTGATAATTCACATAATGCCACTCAGCATGGTTAACATCTCTCTGATACATAAAAGGCATTTTTGCCTTCATCGCAGACAACATAGCTTGGTATGATGGCAAGTTCTTCCTGTCGATTTTGACTTTTAAAGAAGACTCAGAAGGAAAGACATTTTGGCCCTTGAAAAAATTAGATATTTCCATTGAATGAAGAATGGCAAGACTTTTGACTGGTGGCTAGGTAGCTATGTGGGCTTTTTTTAATCAAACATTTAAAAAAAAATCAAATTGCCTCATTCCACTCTTCTGCTGAGACAGTTCAGGTTGTCCTGTGCCACAAAAGGAAGATAAATATGCTTTAACATTAATGTTAATGACAACAAATTTCAGGTAACAAACAAGATAACCAAAACCCAGATAAAATTTGGGGACAGTCCAACCAGCTGTTGCCATCACAGAATATTTATATTATCTGGTAATACAAACCTGTTTCAGGTGGGAACTGAGAGTTGGAATTCACATGGTGATCTATTCATTTATTCTATATCCTATTCTAAGGAATAGGATAAGGCCAGATAAAATGCCAGGATACATGGGTGGTGGTTAATATTGTATTTTGCCTCTGGATATTCATGAAAGAAAAACAGCTTTGAGAAACCATAATTGATGAGGGCATCCTATTTCTTTCCCATTGCTTTCTTACACAATGCTCCTCCTGTGTTGTAAAAGTTGCTTAGCCTGAGTTAGGAACATTATTCTTTTACCACTTTTACCACATGCTTACTAGGGATAGGGGGGAAGAAAGATGGTTATAATCCTTAAAATTAACTCCTCCTAAAAGCCTTTTTAAAAATTCTATCTGCATTTTTGTTTACCATTTATTTTCATATCATTTTTCCTCTTAGCCCCATCTTGTATTCTTACTATCTTTTTTTAAAGAAATTTTATTCAGTTTTTCACATTAAAAACAAAAATCTCTTTTTAGTGGACAACATATTTCTGAGTCATCACCTTTGCATACAAATATGACAGCAATTATTCATTCATATATGCATACTTAATTCTATTATTACCTTTTCCATTCCAAATTTTCAGTAAGGAGAGAAACAAACACATTATAATTCTAGCCTCTTTCATTAATCTCAATCGAAACAGGTGCATGAAATAAAGAGATACGGAAATAGTAAAATGTTGAAAAGAAATTGTTTTTTCAGAGATAATGGTTGATGAATTAAAAAGGGGATTCTGCAGGGTGACAAGGGGTAATAATATTCTGCAATTAAAAATATTTAGAAAATAGGGTAATATAGATACTGATAACTCTTATTAAAAATCAAGGGGGGAAAATATGCTGTGGGATCCAAATGAAAAGATGTAATGATTATTATTATAACTTCTTAAAAATAATGGCTTATTGGGAATCAAGATGAGGGAAATAAGGTATATTTTAATCATTGAGGTGTCAGACTCAAAGCAGTAAAAGGGGGAGAACCTATACTTGTTTGTTTGCTTTTTAGTGTTAAAATTTGTATTAATCTAGAATTTATAAAAAGAATGTGTAATGGAAAAGGAATATGACAGACTAAAGAATCAACTAAATTAATAAGTTAATATAGATTATTAAAAGCAAGGAGAGACATTGGTAACATCATTATTATTATTATTATTATTATTATTATTATTATTATTAGGCAAACACATATTGTTTATCTTTATTTTTAAAATAAATATTAAAGGATTATATTTGAAATAATTGAAATGAAACAAAAAGATGTTTCAATTGAGATTAATGAAAGAGGCTAGAATTAATGCGTTTGTCCCTGTCCCCAAAGATTGGGCTTGGCAATTATGGTACCATTCTTCAAGAAGGTAATTCTGCAAATTCCAGGCCAATTAGCCTTTTCCACATAATCAGCAAATTTTGTCTAAAGCACCTCCGTGGTAAACCTAAGGACTGGCTGGATCAGGACGTTCTGATAGTGGAAGAGCCAGCTGGTTTCAGAGAAAGAAAGAAGCATAGTCCATCAATGCTTGCCTATCTCCTCCCCTCTGCTGTTCAGCTTTTATCTCAGTGACATGGAGGGCTATCTAAACAATTCGGATTGCCACTCCCCGCCCCCCCCCCCGCCCCCAAGCTAAAGGATTGAAGCAATGTTCTGCTGCTTTATAAATATGATGCCATGGTTCTTTCCAGACCTTAAAAAAGCTCTGAGAGCATTGGCCATTGCTGCAACACTGATTATCTGGTAATAAATTATCAGATGATGACAAGGAGCACTATCACAGGATAGAACAATTGATCTGTTTCAAGTATTTAGGAGAAACTATGCATATGCTGCTGCCATCGGACAAAAATCTGTCAATGCCAGTTTTTAATTTTTGCTCTGTGGGAGAATATTATGTCCCAGCTGCATTTAATTTTTTTTTCAAATTGGGACCCTCATCCTGCTTCTTTATGGGATTTTGGTTACCCTTCAGCTTCTTGTTTTATTGGCTTGGAAAGGATAAAATCCAAATTCATGAGACCAGCTCTCCAGATAACCTTGTAGAGTCTCAAATGCTTTTCTAGAACTAGAGACAGGTATGGAAAAA